>CM023454.1:167460817-167528067 GCA_013339765.2 Haemaphysalis longicornis | reverse complement strand
AAAGGCAGAAATTGCGTGTTCAGATTAAATATTTGAAGGCAATATCGTGGCAACTGGTAGCAAGAAAAGTGCTTAGGTGACAATTAGTTAACGTGATCAATAAATGACAATTCAAACATAGCATTTGTCATTGCAGCTAATTGTGAATATCTGCGCTTTTCTAATTCACACCTGAGGACGCCATACTACCTTAAAAGCGGCCCTATAAAAGATGCAGAAGAAAAAGTTGCCATTGTGCTTTGGCTGTGATGAATGGGTTGAAAGGATTTTGAAGTAGCTAGAAGTGATGTGAAAGGAGAAGTATTTAAGATTTAAGTGTTAGCATACAATTAAAATATATGCGGCAGATATTCTGTTGTATGTACATTTTGTAGTTCGCGCCTTTTTATTGAATTGAGGTGCAACCGATATTAGTAAAAAAGGATCCACAGGTTTGGAGAAGATAAAAGGCAGAAATTGCGGTGTTCAGATTAAATATTTGAAGGCAATATCGTGGCAACTGGTAGCAAGAAAAGTGCTTAGGTGACAATTAGTTAACGTGATCAATAAATGACAATTCAAACATAGCATTTGTCATTGCAGCTAATTGTGAATATCTGCGCTTTTCTAATTCACACCTGAGGACGCCATACTACCTTAAAAGCGGCCCTATAAAAGATGCAGAAGAAAAAGTTGCCATATTGCTTTGGCTGTGATGAATTGCTTGAAAGGATTTTGAAGTAGCTAGAAGTGATGTGAAAGGAGAAGTATTTAAGATTTAAGTGTTAGCATACAATTAAAATATATGCGGCAGATATTCTGTTGTATGTACATTTTGTAGTTCGCGCCTTTTTTATTGAATTGAGGTGCAACCGATATTAGTAAAAAAGGATCCACAGGTTTGGAGAAGATAAAAGGCAGAAATTGCGGTGTTCAGATTAAATATTTGAAGGCAATATCGTGGCAACTGGTAGCAAGAAAAGTGCTTAGGTGACAATTAGTTAACGTGATCAATAAATGACAATTCAAACATAGCATTTGTCATTGCAGCTAATTGTGAATATCTGCGCTTTTCTAATTCACACCTGAGGACGCCATACTACCTTAAAAGCGGCCCTATAAAAGATGCAGAAGAAAAAGTTGCCATTGTGCTTTGGCTGTGATGAATGGGTTGAAAGGATTTTGAAGTAGCTAGAAGTGATGTGAAAGGAGAAGTATTTAAGATTTAAGTGTTAGCATACAATTAAAATATATGCGGCAGATATTCTGTTGTATGTACATTTTCTAGTTCGCGCCTTTTTATTGAATTGAGGTGCAACCGATATTAGTAAAAAAGGATCCACAGGTTTGGAGAAGATAAAAGGCAGAAATTGCGGTGTTCAGATTAAATATTTGAAGGCAATATCGTGGCAACTGGTAGCAAGAAAAGTGCTTAGGTGACAATTAGTTAACGTGATCAATAAATGACAATTCAAACATAGCATTTGTCATTGCAGCTAATTGTGAATATCTGCGCTTTTCTAATTCACACCTGAGGACGCCATACTACCTTAAAAGCGGCCCTATAAAAGATGCAGAAGAAAAAGTTGCCATTGTGCTTTGGCTGTGATGAATGGGTTGAAAGGATTTTGAAGTAGCTAGAAGTGATGTGAAAGGAGAAGTATTTAAGATTTAAGTGTTAGCATACAATTAAAATATATGCGGCAGATATTCTGTTGTATGTACATTTTCTAGTTCGCGCCTTTTTTATTGAATTGAGGTGCAACCGATATTAG
The DNA here is from genome assembly GCA_013339765.2 of Haemaphysalis longicornis. Classification (NCBI taxonomy): domain Eukaryota; kingdom Metazoa; phylum Arthropoda; class Arachnida; order Ixodida; family Ixodidae; genus Haemaphysalis; species Haemaphysalis longicornis. The sequence continues at coordinate 167,526,313 of CM023454.1, read as the reverse complement.
TAAAAAAGGATCCACAGGTTTGGAGAAGATAAAAGGCAGAAATTGCGGTGTTCAGATTAAATATTTGAAGGCAATATCGTGGCAACTGGTAGCAAGAAAAGTGCTTAGGTGACAATTAGTTAACGTGATCAATAAATGACAATTCAAACATAGCATTTGTCATTGCAGCTAATTGTGAATATCTGCGCTTTTCTAATTCACACCTGAGGACGCCATACTACCTTAAAAGCGGCCCTATAAAAGATGCAGAAGAAAAAGTTGCCATATGTGCTTTGGCTGTGATGAATGGCTTGAAAGGATTTTGAAGTAGCTAGAAGTGATGTGAAAGGAGAAGTATTTAAGATTTAAGTGTTAGCATACAATTAAAATATATGCGGCAGATATTCTGTTGTATGTACATTTTGTAGTTCGCGCCTTTTTTATTGAATTGAGGTGCAACCGATATTAGTAAAAAAGGATCCACAGGTTTGGAGAAGATAAAAGGCAGAAATTGCGGTGTTCAGATTAAATATTTGAAGGCAATATCGTGGCAACTGGTAGCAAGAAAAGTGCTTAGGTGACAATTAGTTAACGTGATCAATAAATGACAATTCAAACATAGCATTTGTCATTGCAGCTAATTGTGAATATCTGCGCTTTTCTAATTCACACCTGAGGACGCCATACTACCTTAAAAGCGGCCCTATAAAAGATGCAGAAGAAAAAGTTGCCATTGTGCTTTGGCTGTGATGAATGGGTTGAAAGGGATTTTGAAGTAGCTAGAAGTGATGTGAAAGGAGAAGTATTTAAGATTTAAGTGTTAGCATACAATTAAAATATATGCGGCAGATATTCTGTTGTATGTACATTTTCTAGTTCTCGCCTTTTTTATTGAATTGAGGTGCAACCGATATTAGTAAAAAAGGATCCACAGGTTTGGAGAAGATAAAAGGCAGAAATTGCGGTGTTCAGATTAAATATTTGAAGGCAATATCGTGGCAACTGGTAGCAAGAAAAGTGCTTAGGTGACAATTAGTTAACGTGATCAATAAATGACAATTCAAACATAGCATTTGTCATTGCAGCTAATTGTGAATATCTGCGCTTTTCTAATTCACACCTGAGGACGCCATACTACCTTAAAAGCGGCCCTATAAAAGATGCAGAAGAAAAAGTTGCCATATTGCTTTGGCTGTGATGAATTGCTTGAAAGGGATTTTGAAGTAGCTAGAAGTGATGTGAAAGGAGAAGTATTTAAGATTTAAGTGTTAGCATACAATTAAAATATATGCGGCAGATATTCTGTTGTATGTACATTTTCTAGTTCGCGCCTTTTTTATTGAATTGAGGTGCAACCGATATTAGTAAAAAAGGATCCACAGGTTTGGAGAAGATAAAAGGCAGAAATTGCGGTGTTCAGATTAAATATTTGAAGGCAATATCGTGGCAACTGGTAGCAAGAAAAGTGCTTAGGTGACAATTAGTTAACGTGATCAATAAATGACAATTCAAACATAGCATTTGTCATTGCAGCTAATTGTGAATATCTGCGCTTTTCTAATTCACACCTGAGGACGCCATACTACCTTAAAAGCGGCCCTATAAAAGATGCAGAAGAAAAAGTTGCCATTGTGCTTTGGCTGTGATGAATGGCTTGAAAGGATTTTGAAGTAGCTAGAAGTGATGTGAAAGGAGAAGTATTTAAGATTTAAGTGTTAGCATACAATTAAATATATGCGGCAGATATTCTGTTGTATGTACATTTTCTAGTTCTCGCCTTTTTTATTGAATTGAGGTGCAACCGATATTAGTAAAAAAGGATCCACAGGTTTGGAGAAGATAAAAGGCAGAAATTGCGGTGTTCAGATTAAATATTTGAAGGCAATATCGTGGCAACTGGTAGCAAGAAAAGTGCTTAGGTGACAATTAGTTAACGTGATCAATAAATGACAATTCAAACATAGCATTTGTCATTGCAGCTAATTGTGAATATCTGCGCTTTTCTAATTCACACCTGAGGACGCCATACTACCTTAAAAGCGGCCCTATAAAAGATGCAGAAGAAAAAGTTGCCATATTGCTTTGGCTGTGATGAATTGCTTGAAAGGGATTTTGAAGTAGCTAGAAGTGATGTGAAAGGAGAAGTATTTAAGATTTAAGTGTTAGCATACAATTAAAATATATGCGGCAGATATTCTGTTGTATGTACATTTTGTAGTTCGCGCCTTTTTATTGAATTGAGGTGCAACCGATATTAGTAAAAAAGGATCCACAGGTTTGGAGAAGATAAAAGGCAGAAATTGCGGTGTTCAGATTAAATATTTGAAGGCAATATCGTGGCAACTGGTAGCAAGAAAAGTGCTTAGGTGACAATTAGTTAACGTGATCAATAAATGACAATTCAAACATAGCATTTGTCATTGCAGCTAATTGTGAATATCTGCGCTTTTCTAATTCACACCTGAGGACGCCATACTACCTTAAAAGCGGCCCTATAAAAGATGCAGAAGAAAAAGTTGCCATATGTGCTTTGGCTGTGATGAATGGGTTGAAAGGGATTTTGAAGTAGCTAGAAGTGATGTGAAAGGAGAAGTATTTAAGATTTAAGTGTTAGCATACAATTAAAATATATGCGGCAGATATTCTGTTGTATGTACATTTTCTAGTTCGCGCCTTTTTATTGAATTGAGGTGCAACCGATATTAGTAAAAAAGGATCCACAGGTTTGGAGAAGATAAAAGGCAGAAATTGCGGTGTTCAGATTAAATATTTGAAGGCAATATCGTGGCAACTGGTAGCAAGAAAAGTGCTTAGGTGACAATTAGTTAACGTGATCAATAAATGACAATTCAAACATAGCATTTGTCATTGCAGCTAATTGTGAATATCTGCGCTTTTCTAATTCACACCTGAGGACGCCATACTACCTTAAAAGCGGCCCTATAAAAGATGCAGAAGAAAAAGTTGCCATATGTGCTTTGGCTGTGATGAATGGCTTGAAAGGATTTTGAAGTAGCTAGAAGTGATGTGAAAGGAGAAGTATTTAAGATTTAAGTGTTAGCATACAATTAAAATATATGCGGCAGATATTCTGTTGTATGTACATTTCTAGTTCGCGCCTTTTTTATTGAATTGAGGTGCAACCGATATTAGTAAAAAAGGATCCACAGGTTTGGAGAAGATAAAAGGCAGAAATTGCGGTGTTCAGATTAAATATTTGAAGGCAATATCGTGGCAACTGGTAGCAAGAAAAGTGCTTAGGTGACAATTAGTTAACGTGATCAATAAATGACAATTCAAACATAGCATTTGTCATTGCAGCTAATTGTGAATATCTGCGCTTTTCTAATTCACACCTGAGGACGCCATACTACCTTAAAAGCGGCCCTATAAAAGATGCAGAAGAAAAAGTTGCCATATTGCTTTGGCTGTGATGAATGGCTTGAAAGGGATTTTGAAGTAGCTAGAAGTGATGTGAAAGGAGAAGTATTTAAGATTTAAGTGTTAGCATACAATTAAAATATATGCGGCAGATATTCTGTTGTATGTACATTTTCTAGTTCGCGCCTTTTTATTGAATTGAGGTGCAACCGATATTAGTAAAAAAGGATCCACAGGTTTGGAGAAGATAAAAGGCAGAAATTGCGGTGTTCAGATTAAATATTTGAAGGCAATATCGTGGCAACTGGTAGCAAGAAAAGTGCTTAGGTGACAATTAGTTAACGTGATCAATAAATGACAATTCAAACATAGCATTTGTCATTGCAGCTAATTGTGAATATCTGCGCTTTTCTATTCACACCTGAGGACGCCATACTACCTTAAAAGCGGCCCTATAAAAGATGCAGAAGAAAAAGTTGCCATTGTGCTTTGGCTGTGATGAATGGGTTGAAAGGGATTTTGAAGTAGCTAGAAGTGATGTGAAAGGAGAAGTATTTAAGATTTAAGTGTTAGCATACAATTAAAATATATGCGGCAGATATTCTGTTGTATGTACATTTTCTAGTTCGCGCCTTTTTTATTGAATTGAGGTGCAACCGATATTAGTAAAAAAGGATCCACAGGTTTGGAGAAGATAAAAGGCAGAAATTGCGGTGTTCAGATTAAATATTTGAAGGCAATATCGTGGCAACTGGTAGCAAGAAAAGTGCTTAGGTGACAATTAGTTAACGTGATCAATAAATGACAATTCAAACATAGCATTTGTCATTGCAGCTAATTGTGAATATCTGCGCTTTTCTAATTCACACCTGAGGACGCCATACTACCTTAAAAGCGGCCCTATAAAAGATGCAGAAGAAAAAGTTGCCATTGTGCTTTGGCTGTGATGAATGGGTTGAAAGGGATTTTGAAGTAGCTAGAAGTGATGTGAAAGGAGAAGTATTTAAGATTTAAGTGTTAGCATACAATTAAAATATATGCGGCAGATATTCTGTTGTATGTACATTTTCTAGTTCGCGCCTTTTTATTGAATTGAGGTGCAACCGATATTAGTAAAAAAGGATCCACAGGTTTGGAGAAGATAAAAGGCAGAAATTGCGGTGTTCAGATTAAATATTTGAAGGCAATATCGTGGCAACTGGTAGCAAGAAAAGTGCTTAGGTGACAATTAGTTAACGTGATCAATAAATGACAATTCAAACATAGCATTTGTCATTGCAGCTAATTGTGAATATCTGCGCTTTTCTAATTCACACCTGAGGACGCCATACTACCTTAAAAGCGGCCCTATAAAAGATGCAGAAGAAAAAGTTGCCATATGTGCTTTGGCTGTGATGAATGGGTTGAAAGGAATTTTGAAGTAGCTAGAAGTGATGTGAAAGGAGAAGTATTTAAGATTTAAGTGTTAGCATACAATTAAAATATATGCGGCAGATATTCTGTTGTATGTACATTTTCTAGTTCTCGCCTTTTTATTGAATTGAGGTGCAACCGATATTAGTAAAAAAGGATTCACAGGTTTGGAGAAGATAAAAGGCAGAAATTGCGGTGTTCAGATTAAATATTTGAAGGCAATATCGTGGCAACTGGTAGCAAGAAAAGTGCTTAGGTGACAATTAGTTAACGTGATCAATAAATGACAATTCAAACATAGCATTTGTCATTGCAGCTAATTGTGAATATCTGCGCTTTTCTAATTCACACCTGAGGACGCCATACTACCTTAAAAGCGGCCCTATAAAAGATGCAGAAGAAAAAGTTGCCATTGTGCTTTGGCTGTGATGAATGGGTTGAAAGGATTTTGAAGTAGCTAGAAGTGATGTGAAAGGAGAAGTATTTAAGATTTAAGTGTTAGCATACAATTAAAATATATGCGGCAGATATTCTGTTGTATGTACATTTTCTAGTTCGCGCCTTTTTATTGAATTGAGGTGCAACCGATATTAGTAAAAAAGGATCCACAGGTTTGGAGAAGATAAAAGGCAGAAATTGCGGTGTTCAGATTAAATATTTGAAGGCAATATCGTGGCAACTGGTAGCAAGAAAAGTGCTTAGGTGACAATTAGTTAACGTGATCAATAAATGACAATTCAAACATAGCATTTGTCATTGCAGCTAATTGTGAATATCTGCGCTTTTCTAATTCACACCTGAGGACGCCATACTACCTTAAAAGCGGCCCTATAAAAGATGCAGAAGAAAAAGTTGCCATATGTGCTTTGGCTGTGATGAATGGCTTGAAAGGATTTTGAAGTAGCTAGAAGTGATGTGAAAGGAGAAGTATTTAAGATTTAAGTGTTAGCATACAATTAAAATATATGCGGCAGATATTCTGTTGTATGTACATTTTGTAGTTCGCGCCTTTTTTATTGAATTGAGGTGCAACCGATATTAGTAAAAAAGGATCCACAGGTTTGGAGAAGATAAAAGGCAGAAATTGCGGTGTTCAGATTAAATATTTGAAGGCAATATCGTGGCAACTGGTAGCAAGAAAAGTGCTTAGGTGACAATTAGTTAACGTGATCAATAAATGACAATTCAAACATAGCATTTGTCATTGCAGCTAATTGTGAATATCTGCGCTTCTCCTATTCACACCTGAGGACGCCATACTACCTTAAAAGCGGCCCTATAAAAGATGCAGAAGAAAAAGTTGCCATATGTGCTTTGGCTGTGATGAATGGGTTGAAAGGATTTTGAAGTAGCTAGAAGTGATGTGAAAGGAGAAGTATTTAAGATTTAAGTGTTAGCATACAATTAAAATATATGCGGCAGATATTCTGTTGTATGTACATTTTGTAGTTCGCGCCTTTTTTATTGAATTGAGGTGCAACCGATATTAGTAAAAAAGGATCCACAGGTTTGGAGAAGATAAAAGGCAGAAATTGCGGTGTTCAGATTAAATATTTGAAGGCAATATCGTGGCAACTGGTAGCAAGAAAAGTGCTTAGGTGACAATTAGTTAACGTGATCAATAAATGACAATTCAAACATAGCATTTGTCATTGCAGCTAATTGTGAATATCTGCGCTTTTCTAATTCACACCTGAGGACGCCATACTACCTTAAAAGCGGCCCTATAAAAGATGCAGAAGAAAAAGTTGCCATATGTGCTTTGGCTGTGATGAATGGGTTGAAAGGGATTTTGAAGTAGCTAGAAGTGATGTGAAAGGAGAAGTATTTAAGATTTAAGTGTTAGCATACAATTAAAATATATGCGGCAGATATTCTGTTGTATGTACATTTTCTAGTTCGCGCCTTTTTTATTGAATTGAGGTGCAACCGATATTAGTAAAAAAGGATCCACAGGTTTGGAGAAGATAAAAGGCAGAAATTGCGGTGTTCAGATTAAATATTTGAAGGCAATATCGTGGCAACTGGTAGCAAGAAAAGTGCTTAGGTGACAATTAGTTAACGTGATCAATAAATGACAATTCAAACATAGCATTTGTCATTGCAGCTAATTGTGAATATCTGCGCTTTTCTAATTCACACCTGAGGACGCCATACTACCTTAAAAGCGGCCCTATAAAAGATGCAGAAGAAAAAGTTGCCATTGTGCTTTGGCTGTGATGAATGGCTTGAAAGGGATTTTGAAGTAGCTAGAAGTGATGTGAAAGGAGAAGTATTTAAGATTTAAGTGTTAGCATACAATTAAAATATATGCGGCAGATATTCTGTTGTATGTACATTTTCTAGTTCGCGCCTTTTTATTGAATTGAGGTGCAACCGATATTAGTAAAAAAGGATCCACAGGTTTGGAGAAGATAAAAGGCAGAAATTGCGGTGTTCAGATTAAATATTTGAAGGCAATATCGTGGCAACTGGTAGCAAGAAAAGTGCTTAGGTGACAATTAGTTAACGTGATCAATAAATGACAATTCAAACATAGCATTTGTCATTGCAGCTAATTGTGAATATCTGCGCTTTTCTAATTCACACCTGAGGACGCCATACTACCTTAAAAGCGGCCCTATAAAAGATGCAGAAGAAAAAGTTGCCATATGTGCTTTGGCTGTGATGAATGGCTTGAAAGGATTTTGAAGTAGCTAGAAGTGATGTGAAAGGAGAAGTATTTAAGATTTAAGTGTTAGCATACAATTAAAATATATGCGGCAGATATTCTGTTGTATGTACATTTTGTAGTTCGCGCCTTTTTTATTGAATTGAGGTGCAACCGATATTAGTAAAAAAGGATCCACAGGTTTGGAGAAGATAAAAGGCAGAAATTGCGGTGTTCAGATTAAATATTTGAAGGCAATATCGTGGCAACTGGTAGCAAGAAAAGTGCTTAGGTGACAATTAGTTAACGTGATCAATAAATGACAATTCAAACATAGCATTTGTCATTGCAGCTAATTGTGAATATCTGCGCTTTTCTAATTCACACCTGAGGACGCCATACTACCTTAAAAGCGGCCCTATAAAAGATGCAGAAGAAAAAGTTGCCATATGTGCTTTGGCTGTGATGAATGGCTTGAAAGGATTTTGAAGTAGCTAGAAGTGATGTGAAAGGAGAAGTATTTAAGATTTAAGTGTTAGCATACAATTAAAATATATGCGGCAGATATTCTGTTGTATGTACATTTTGTAGTTCGCGCCTTTTTATTGAATTGAGGTGCAACCGATATTAGTAAAAAAGGATCCACAGGTTTGGAGAAGATAAAAGGCAGAAATTGCGGTGTTCAGATTAAATATTTGAAGGCAATATCGTGGCAACTGGTAGCAAGAAAAGTGCTTAGGTGACAATTAGTTAACGTGATCAATAAATGACAATTCAAACATAGCATTTGTCATTGCAGCTAATTGTGAATATCTGCGCTTTTCTAATTCACACCTGAGGACGCCATACTACCTTAAAAGCGGCCCTATAAAAGATGCAGAAGAAAAAGTTGCCATTGTGCTTTGGCTGTGATGAATGGGTTGAAAGGATTTTGAAGTAGCTAGAAGTGATGTGAAAGGAGAAGTATTTAAGATTTAAGTGTTAGCATACAATTAAAATATATGCGGCAGATATTCTGTTGTATGTACATTTTGTAGTTCGCGCCTTTTTTATTGAATTGAGGTGCAACCGATATTAGTAAAAAAGGATCCACAGGTTTGGAGAAGATAAAAGGCAGAAATTGCGGTGTTCAGATTAAATATTTGAAGGCAATATCGTGGCAACTGGTAGCAAGAAAAGTGCTTAGGTGACAATTAGTTAACGTGATCAATAAATGACAATTCAAACATAGCATTTGTCATTGCAGCTAATTGTGAATATCTGCGCTTTTCTAATTCACACCTGAGGACGCCATACTACCTTAAAAGCGGCCCTATAAAAGATGCAGAAGAAAAAGTTGCCATTGTGCTTTGGCTGTGATGAATGGGTTGAAAGGATTTTGAAGTAGCTAGAAGTGATGTGAAAGGAGAAGTATTTAAGATTTAAGTGTTAGCATACAATTAAAATATATGCGGCAGATATTCTGTTGTATGTACATTTTGTAGTTCGCGCCTTTTTTATTGAATTGAGGTGCAACCGATATTAGTAAAAAAGGATCCACAGGTTTGGAGAAGATAAAAGGCAGAAATTGCGGTGTTCAGATTAAATATTTGAAGGCAATATCGTGGCAACTGGTAGCAAGAAAAGTGCTTAGGTGACAATTAGTTAACGTGATCAATAAATGACAATTCAAACATAGCATTTGTCATTGCAGCTAATTGTGAATATCTGCGCTTTTCTAATTCACACCTGAGGACGCCATACTACCTTAAAAGCGGCCCTATAAAAGATGCAGAAGAAAAAGTTGCCATATTGCTTTGGCTGTGATGAATGGGTTGAAAGGGATTTTGAAGTAGCTAGAAGTGATGTGAAAGGAGAAGTATTTAAGATTTAAGTGTTAGCATACAATTAAAATATATGCGGCAGATATTCTGTTGTATGTACATTTTGTAGTTCGCGCCTTTTTTATTGAATTGAGGTGCAACCGATATTAGTAAAAAAGGATCCACAGGTTTGGAGAAGATAAAAGGCAGAAATTGCGGTGTTCAGATTAAATATTTGAAGGCAATATCGTGGCAACTGGTAGCAAGAAAAGTGCTTAGGTGACAATTAGTTAACGTGATCAATAAATGACAATTCAAACATAGCATTTGTCATTGCAGCTAATTGTGAATATCTGCGCTTTTCTAATTCACACCTGAGGACGCCATACTACCTTAAAAGCGGCCCTATAAAAGATGCAGAAGAAAAAGTTGCCATATGTGCTTTGGCTGTGATGAATGGCTTGAAAGGATTTTGAAGTAGCTAGAAGTGATGTGAAAGGAGAAGTATTTAAGATTTAAGTGTTAGCATACAATTAAAATATATGCGGCAGATATTCTGTTGTATGTACATTTTGTAGTTCGCGCCTTTTTATTGAATTGAGGTGCAACCGATATTAGTAAAAAAGGATCCACAGGTTTGGAGAAGATAAAAGGCAGAAATTGCGGTGTTCAGATTAAATATTTGAAGGCAATATCGTGGCAACTGGTAGCAAGAAAAGTGCTTAGGTGACAATTAGTTAACGTGATCAATAAATGACAATTCAAACATAGCATTTGTCATTGCAGCTAATTGTGAATATCTGCGCTTTTCTAATTCACACCTGAGGACGCCATACTACCTTAAAAGCGGCCCTATAAAAGATGCAGAAGAAAAAGTTGCCATTGTGCTTTGGCTGTGATGAATGGGTTGAAAGGGATTTTGAAGTAGCTAGAAGTGATGTGAAAGGAGAAGTATTTAAGATTTAAGTGTTAGCATACAATTAAAATATATGCGGCAGATATTCTGTTGTATGTACATTTTCTAGTTCGCGCCTTTTTTATTGAATTGAGGTGCAACCGATATTAGTAAAAAAGGATCCACAGGTTTGGAGAAGATAAAAGGCAGAAATTGCGGTGTTCAGATTAAATATTTGAAGGCAATATCGTGGCAACTGGTAGCAAGAAAAGTGCTTAGGTGACAATTAGTTAACGTGATCAATAAATGACAATTCAAACATAGCATTTGTCATTGCAGCTAATTGTGAATATCTGCGCTTTTCTAATTCACACCTGAGGACGCCATACTACCTTAAAAGCGGCCCTATAAAAGATGCAGAAGAAAAAGTTGCCATATGTGCTTTGGCTGTGATGAATGGCTTGAAAGGATTTTGAAGTAGCTAGAAGTGATGTGAAAGGAGAAGTATTTAAGATTTAAGTGTTAGCATACAATTAAAATATATGCGGCAGATATTCTGTTGTATGTACATTTTCTAGTTCGCGCCTTTTTTATTGAATTGAGGTGCAACCGATATTAGTAAAAAAGGATCCACAGGTTTGGAGAAGATAAAAGGCAGAAATTGCGGTGTTCAGATTAAATATTTGAAGGCAATATCGTGGCAACTGGTAGCAAGAAAAGTGCTTAGGTGACAATTAGTTAACGTGATCAATAAATGACAATTCAAACATAGCATTTGTCATTGCAGCTAATTGTGAATATCTGCGCTTTTCTAATTCACACCTGAGGACGCCATACTACCTTAAAAGCGGCCCTATAAAAGATGCAGAAGAAAAAGTTGCCATTGTGCTTTGGCTGTGATGAATGGCTTGAAAGGGATTTTGAAGTAGCTAGAAGTGATGTGAAAGGAGAAGTATTTAAGATTTAAGTGTTAGCATACAATTACAATATATGCGGCAGATATTCTGTTGTATGTACATTTTCTAGTTCGCGCCTTTTTATTGAATTGAGGTGCAACCGATATTAGTAAAAAAGGATCCACAGGTTTGGAGAAGATAAAAGGCAGAAATTGCGGTGTTCAGATTAAATATTTGAAGGCAATATCGTGGCAACTGGTAGCAAGAAAAGTGCTTAGGTGACAATTAGTTAACGTGATCAATAAATGACAATTCAAACATAGCATTTGTCATTGCAGCTAATTGTGAATATCTGCGCTTCTCTATTCACACCTGAGGACGCCATACTACCTTAAAAGCGGCCCTATAAAAGATGCAGAAGAAAAAGTTGCCATATGTGCTTTGGCTGTGATGAATGGCTTGAAAGGATTTTGAAGTAGCTAGAAGTGATGTGAAAGGAGAAGTATTTAAGATTTAAGTGTTAGCATACAATTAAAATATATGCGGCAGATATTCTGTTGTATGTACATTTTCTAGTTCGCGCCTTTTTATTGAATTGAGGTGCAACCGATATTAGTAAAAAAGGATCCACAGGTTTGGAGAAGATAAAAGGCAGAAATTGCGGTGTTCAGATTAAATATTTGAAGGCAATATCGTGGCAACTGGTAGCAAGAAAAGTGCTTAGGTGACAATTAGTTAACGTGATCAATAAATGACAATTCAAACATAGCATTTGTCATTGCAGCTAATTGTGAATATCTGCGCTTTTCTAATTCACACCTGAGGACGCCATACTACCTTAAAAGCGGCCCTATAAAAGATGCAGAAGAAAAAGTTGCCATATGTGCTTTGGCTGTGATGAATGGCTTGAAAGGGATTTTGAAGTAGCTAGAAGTGATGTGAAAGGAGAAGTATTTAAGATTTAAGTGTTAGCATACAATTAAAATATATGCGGCAGATATTCTGTTGTATGTACATTTTCTAGTTCGCGCCTTTTTATTGAATTGAGGTGCAACCGATATTAGTAAAAAAGGATCCACAGGTTTGGAGAAGATAAAAGGCAGAAATTGCGGTGTTCAGATTAAATATTTGAAGGCAATATCGTGGCAACTGGTAGCAAGAAAAGTGCTTAGGTGACAATTAGTTAACGTGATCAATAAATGACAATTCAAACATAGCATTTGTCATTGCAGCTAATTGTGAATATCTGCGCTTTCTAATTCACACCTGAGGACGCCATACTACCTTAAAAGCGGCCCTATAAAAGATGCAGAAGAAAAAGTTGCCATATGTGCTTTGGCTGTGATGAATGGCTTGAAAGGATTTTGAAGTAGCTAGAAGTGATGTGAAAGGAGAAGTATTTAAGATTTAAGTGTTAGCATACAATTAAAATATATGCGGCAGATATTCTGTTGTATGTACATTTTCTAGTTCGCGCCTTTTTTATTGAATTGAGGTGCAACCGATATTAGTAAAAAAGGATCCACAGGTTTGGAGAAGATAAAAGGCAGAAATTGCGGTGTTCAGATTAAATATTTGAAGGCAATATCGTGGCAACTGGTAGCAAGAAAAGTGCTTAGGTGACAATTAGTTAACGTGATCAATAAATGACAATTCAAACATAGCATTTGTCATTGCAGCTAATTGTGAATATCTGCGCTTTTCTAATTCACACCTGAGGACGCCATACTACCTTAAAAGCGGCCCTATAAAAGATGCAGAAGAAAAAGTTGCCATTGTGCTTTGGCTGTGATGAATGGGTTGAAAGGGATTTTGAAGTAGCTAGAAGTGATGTGAAAGGAGAAGTATTTAAGATTTAAGTGTTAGCATACAATTAAAATATATGCGGCAGATATTCTGTTGTATGTACATTTTGTAGTTCGCGCCTTTTTTATTGAATTGAGGTGCAACCGATATTAGTAAAAAAGGATCCACAGGTTTGGAGAAGATAAAAGGCAGAAATTGCGGTGTTCAGATTAAATATTTGAAGGCAATATCGTGGCAACTGGTAGCAAGAAAAGTGCTTAGGTGACAATTAGTTAACGTGATCAATAAATGACAATTCAAACATAGCATTTGTCATTGCAGCTAATTGTGAATATCTGCGCTTTTCTAATTCACACCTGAGGACGCCATACTACCTTAAAAGCGGCCCTATAAAAGATGCAGAAGAAAAAGTTGCCATATGTGCTTTGGCTGTGATGAATGGCTTGAAAGGGATTTTGAAGTAGCTAGAAGTGATGTGAAAGGAGAAGTATTTAAGATTTAAGTGTTAGCATACAATTACAATATATGCGGCAGATATTCTGTTGTATGTACATTTTCTAGTTCGCGCCTTTTTTATTGAATTGAGGTGCAACCGATATTAGTAAAAAAGGATCCACAGGTTTGGAGAAGATAAAAGGCAGAAATTGCGGTGTTCAGATTAAATATTTGAAGGCAATATCGTGGCAACTGGTAGCAAGAAAAGTGCTTAGGTGACAATTAGTTAACGTGATCAATAAATGACAATTCAAACATAGCATTTGTCATTGCAGCTAATTGTGAATATCTGCGCTTTTCTAATTCACACCTGAGGACGCCATACTACCTTAAAAGCGGCCCTATAAAAGATGCAGAAGAAAAAGTTGCCATATGTGCTTTGGCTGTGATGAATGGCTTGAAAGGATTTTGAAGTAGCTAGAAGTGATGTGAAAGGAGAAGTATTTAAGATTTAAGTGTTAGCATACAATTAAAATATATGCGGCAGATATTCTGTTGTATGTACATTTTGTAGTTCGCGCCTTTTTTATTGAATTGAGGTGCAACCGATATTAGTAAAAAAGGATCCACAGGTTTGGAGAAGATAAAAGGCAGAAATTGCGGTGTTCAGATTAAATATTTGAAGGCAATATCGTGGCAACTGGTAGCAAGAAAAGTGCTTAGGTGACAATTAGTTAACGTGATCAATAAATGACAATTCAAACATAGCATTTGTCATTGCAGCTAATTGTGAATATCTGCGCTTTTCTAATTCACACCTGAGGACGCCATACTACCTTAAAAGCGGCCCTATAAAAGATGCAGAAGAAAAAGTTGCCATATGTGCTTTGGCTGTGATGAATGGCTTGAAAGGGATTTTGAAGTAGCTAGAAGTGATGTGAAAGGAGAAGTATTTAAGATTTAAGTGTTAGCATACAATTAAAATATATGCGGCAGATATTCTGTTGTATGTACATTTTCTAGTTCGCGCCTTTTTATTGAATTGAGGTGCAACCGATATTAGTAAAAAAGGATCCACAGGTTTGGAGAAGATAAAAGGCAGAAATTGCGGTGTTCAGATTAAATATTTGAAGGCAATATCGTGGCAACTGGTAGCAAGAAAAGTGCTTAGGTGACAATTAGTTAACGTGATCAATAAATGACAATTCAAACATAGCATTTGTCATTGCAGCTAATTGTGAATATCTGCGCTTTTCTAATTCACACCTGAGGACGCCATACTACCTTAAAAGCGGCCCTATAAAAGATGCAGAAGAAAAAGTTGCCATTGTGCTTTGGCTGTGATGAATGGGTTGAAAGGGATTTTGAAGTAGCTAGAAGTGATGTGAAAGGAGAAGTATTTAAGATTTAAGTGTTAGCATACAATTAAAATATATGCGGCAGATATTCTGTTGTATGTACATTTTCTAGTTCGCGCCTTTTTATTGAATTGAGGTGCAACCGATATTAGTAAAAAAGGATCCACAGGTTTGGAGAAGATAAAAGGCAGAAATTGCGGTGTTCAGATTAAATATTTGAAGGCAATATCGTGGCAACTGGTAGCAAGAAAAGTGCTTAGGTGACAATTAGTTAACGTGATCAATAAATGACAATTCAAACATAGCATTTGTCATTGCAGCTAATTGTGAATATCTGCGCTTTTCTAATTCACACCTGAGGACGCCATACTACCTTAAAAGCGGCCCTATAAAAGATGCAGAAGAAAAAGTTGCCATATGTGCTTTGGCTGTGATGAATGGCTTGAAAGGGATTTTGAAGTAGCTAGAAGTGATGTGAAAGGAGAAGTATTTAAGATTTAAGTGTTAGCATACAATTAAAATATATGCGGCAGATATTCTGTTGTATGTACATTTTGTAGTTCGCGCCTTTTTTATTGAATTGAGGTGCAACCGATATTAGTAAAAAAGGATCCACAGGTTTGGAGAAGATAAAAGGCAGAAATTGCGGTGTTCAGATTAAATATTTGAAGGCAATATCGTGGCAACTGGTAGCAAGAAAAGTGCTTAGGTGACAATTAGTTAACGTGATCAATAAATGACAATTCAAACATAGCATTTGTCATTGCAGCTAATTGTGAATATCTGCGCTTTTCTAATTCACACCTGAGGACGCCATACTACCTTAAAAGCGGCCCTATAAAAGATGCAGAAGAAAAAGTTGCCATATGTGCTTTGGCTGTGATGAATGGGCTTGAAAGGGATTTTGAAGTAGCTAGAAGTGATGTGAAAGGAGAAGTATTTAAGATTTAAGTGTTAGCATACAATTAAAATATATGCGGCAGATATTCTGTTGTATGTACATTTTCTAGTTCGCGCCTTTTTATTGAATTGAGGTGCAACCGATATTAGTAAAAAAGGATCCACAGGTTTGGAGAAGATAAAAGGCAGAAATTGCGGTGTTCAGATTAAATATTTGAAGGCAATATCGTGGCAACTGGTAGCAAGAAAAGTGCTTAGGTGACAATTAGTTAACGTGATCAATAAATGACAATTCAAACATAGCATTTGTCATTGCAGCTAATTGTGAATATCTGCGCTTTTCTAATTCACACCTGAGGACGCCATACTACCTTAAAAGCGGCCCTATAAAAGATGCAGAAGAAAAAGTTGCCATTGTGCTTTGGCTGTGATGAATGGGTTGAAAGGGATTTTGAAGTAGCTAGAAGTGATGTGAAAGGAGAAGTATTTAAGATTTAAGTGTTAGCATACAATTAAAATATATGCGGCAGATATTCTGTTGTATGTACATTTTCTAGTTCGCGCCTTTTTTATTGAATTGAGGTGCAACCGATATTAGTAAAAAAGGATCCACAGGTTTGGAGAAGATAAAAGGCAGAAATTGCGGTGTTCAGATTAAATATTTGAAGGCAATATCGTGGCAACTGGTAGCAAGAAAAGTGCTTAGGTGACAATTAGTTAACGTGATCAATAAATGACAATTCAAACATAGCATTTGTCATTGCAGCTAATTGTGAATATCTGCGCTTTTCTAATTCACACCTGAGGACGCCATACTACCTTAAAAGCGGCCCTATAAAAGATGCAGAAGAAAAAGTTGCCATTGTGCTTTGGCTGTGATGAATGGGTTGAAAGGGATTTTGAAGTAGCTAGAAGTGATGTGAAAGGAGAAGTATTTAAGATTTAAGTGTTAGCATACAATTAAAATATATGCGGCAGATATTCTGTTGTATGTACATTTTGTAGTTCGCGCCTTTTTATTGAATTGAGGTGCAACCGATATTAGTAAAAAAGGATCCACAGGTTTGGAGAAGATAAAAGGCAGAAATTGCGGTGTTCAGATTAAATATTTGAAGGCAATATCGTGGCAACTGGTAGCAAGAAAAGTGCTTAGGTGACAATTAGTTAACGTGATCAATAAATGACAATTCAAACATAGCATTTGTCATTGCAGCTAATTGTGAATATCTGCGCTTTTCTAATTCACACCTGAGGACGCCATACTACCTTAAAAGCGGCCCTATAAAAGATGCAGAAGAAAAAGTTGCCATTGTGCTTTGGCTGTGATGAATGGGTTGAAAGGGATTTTGAAGTAGCTAGAAGTGATGTGAAAGGAGAAGTATTTAAGATTTAAGTGTTAGCATACAATTAAAATATATGCGGCAGATATTCTGTTGTATGTACATTTTCTAGTTCGCGCCTTTTTATTGAATTGAGGTGCAACCGATATTAGTAAAAAAGGATCCACAGGTTTGGAGAAGATAAAAGGCAGAAATTGCGGTGTTCAGATTAAATATTTGAAGGCAATATCGTGGCAACTGGTAGCAAGAAAAGTGCTTAGGTGACAATTAGTTAACGTGATCAATAAATGACAATTCAAACATAGCATTTGTCATTGCAGCTAATTGTGAATATCTGCGCTTTTCTAATTCACACCTGAGGACGCCATACTACTTAAAAGCGGCCCTATAAAAGATGCAGAAGAAAAAGTTGCCATTGTGCTTTGGCTGTGATGAATGGGTTGAAAGGGATTTTGAAGTAGCTAGAAGTGATGTGAAAGGAGAAGTATTTAAGATTTAAGTGTTAGCATACAATTAAAATATATGCGGCAGATATTCTGTTGTATGTACATTTTGTAGTTCGCGCCTTTTTATTGAATTGAGGTGCAACCGATATTAGTAAAAAAGGATCCACAGGTTTGGAGAAGATAAAAGGCAGAAATTGCGGTGTTCAGATTAAATATTTGAAGGCAATATCGTGGCAACTGGTAGCAAGAAAAGTGCTTAGGTGACAATTAGTTAACGTGATCAATAAATGACAATTCAAACATAGCATTTGTCATTGCAGCTAATTGTGAATATCTGCGCTTTTCTAATTCACACCTGAGGACGCCATACTACCTTAAAAGCGGCCCTATAAAAGATGCAGAAGAAAAAGTTGCCATATGTGCTTTGGCTGTGATGAATGGCTTGAAAGGGATTTTGAAGTAGCTAGAAGTGATGTGAAAGGAGAAGTATTTAAGATTTAAGTGTTAGCATACAATTAAAATATATGCGGCAGATATTCTGTTGTATGTACATTTTCTAGTTCGCGCCTTTTTTATTGAATTGAGGTGCAACCGATATTAGTAAAAAAGGATCCACAGGTTTGGAGAAGATAAAAGGCAGAAATTGCGGTGTTCAGATTAAATATTTGAAGGCAATATCGTGGCAACTGGTAGCAAGAAAAGTGCTTAGGTGACAATTAGTTAACGTGATCAATAAATGACAATTCAAACATAGCATTTGTCATTGCAGCTAATTGTGAATATCTGCGCTTCTATTCACACCTGAGGACGCCATACTACCTTAAAAGCGGCCCTATAAAAGATGCAGAAGAAAAAGTTGCCATTGTGCTTTGGCTGTGATGAATGGCTTGAAAGGGATTTTGAAGTAGCTAGAAGTGATGTGAAAGGAGAAGTATTTAAGATTTAAGTGTTAGCATACAATTAAAATATATGCGGCAGATATTCTGTTGTATGTACATTTTGTAGTTCGCGCCTTTTTATTGAATTGAGGTGCAACCGATATTAGTAAAAAAGGATCCACAGGTTTGGAGAAGATAAAAGGCAGAAATTGCGGTGTTCAGATTAAATATTTGAAGGCAATATCGTGGCAACTGGTAGCAAGAAAAGTGCTTAGGTGACAATTAGTTAACGTGATCAATAAATGACAATTCAAACATAGCATTTGTCATTGCAGCTAATTGTGAATATCTGCGCTTTTCTAATTCACACCTGAGGACGCCATACTACCTTAAAAGCGGCCCTATAAAAGATGCAGAAGAAAAAGTTGCCATATGTGCTTTGGCTGTGATGAATGGCTTGAAAGGGATTTTGAAGTAGCTAGAAGTGATGTGAAAGGAGAAGTATTTAAGATTTAAGTGTTAGCATACAATAAAATATATGCGGCAGATATTCTGTTGTATGTACATTTTCTAGTTCGCGCCTTTTTTATTGAATTGAGGTGCAACCGATATTAGTAAAAAAGGATCCACAGGTTTGGAGAAGATAAAAGGCAGAAATTGCGGTGTTCAGATTAAATATTTGAAGGCAATATCGTGGCAACTGGTAGCAAGAAAAGTGCTTAGGTGACAATTAGTTAACGTGATCAATAAATGACAATTCAAACATAGCATTTGTCATTGCAGCTAATTGTGAATATCTGCGCTTTTCTAATTCACACCTGAGGACGCCATACTACCTTAAAAGCGGCCCTATAAAAGATGCAGAAGAAAAAGTTGCCATTGTGCTTTGGCTGTGATGAATGGGTTGAAAGGATTTTGAAGTAGCTAGAAGTGATGTGAAAGGAGAAGTATTTAAGATTTAAGTGTTAGCATACAATTAAAATATATGCGGCAGATATTCTGTTGTATGTACATTTTCTAGTTCGCGCCTTTTTTATTGAATTGAGGTGCAACCGATATTAGTAAAAAAGGATCCACAGGTTTGGAGAAGATAAAAGGCAGAAATTGCGGTGTTCAGATTAAATATTTGAAGGCAATATCGTGGCAACTGGTAGCAAGAAAAGTGCTTAGGTGACAATTAGTTAACGTGATCAATAAATGACAATTCAAACATAGCATTTGTCATTGCAGCTAATTGTGAATATCTGCGCTTTTCTAATTCACACCTGAGGACGCCATACTACCTTAAAAGCGGCCCTATAAAAGATGCAGAAGAAAAAGTTGCCATATGTGCTTTGGCTGTGATGAATGGCTTGAAAGGGATTTTGAAGTAGCTAGAAGTGATGTGAAAGGAGAAGTATTTAAGATTTAAGTGTTAGCATACAATTAAAATATATGCGGCAGATATTCTGTTGTATGTACATTTTGTAGTTCGCGCCTTTTTTATTGAATTGAGGTGCAACCGATATTAGTAAAAAAGGATCCACAGGTTTGGAGAAGATAAAAGGCAGAAATTGCGGTGTTCAGATTAAATATTTGAAGGCAATATCGTGGCAACTGGTAGCAAGAAAAGTGCTTAGGTGACAATTAGTTAACGTGATCAATAAATGACAATTCAAACATAGCATTTGTCATTGCAGCTAATTGTGAATATCTGCGCTTTTCTAATTCACACCTGAGGACGCCATACTACCTTAAAAGCGGCCCTATAAAAGATGCAGAAGAAAAAGTTGCCATTGTGCTTTGGCTGTGATGAATGGGTTGAAAGGGATTTTGAAGTAGCTAGAAGTGATGTGAAAGGAGAAGTATTTAAGATTTAAGTGTTAGCATACAATTAAAATATATGCGGCAGATATTCTGTTGTATGTACATTTTCTAGTTCGCGCCTTTTTATTGAATTGAGGTGCAACCGATATTAGTAAAAAAGGATCCACAGGTTTGGAGAAGATAAAAGGCAGAAATTGCGGTGTTCAGATTAAATATTTGAAGGCAATATCGTGGCAACTGGTAGCAAGAAAAGTGCTTAGGTGACAATTAGTTAACGTGATCAATAAATGACAATTCAAACATAGCATTTGTCATTGCAGCTAATTGTGAATATCTGCGCTTTTCTAATTCACACCTGAGGACGCCATACTACCTTAAAAGCGGCCCTATAAAAGATGCAGAAGAAAAAGTTGCCATATGTGCTTTGGCTGTGATGAATGGGCTTGAAAGGATTTTGAAGTAGCTAGAAGTGATGTGAAAGGAGAAGTATTTAAGATTTAAGTGTTAGCATACAATTACAATATATGCGGCAGATATTCTGTTGTATGTACATTTTCTAGTTCGCGCCTTTTTTATTGAATTGAGGTGCAACCGATATTAGTAAAAAAGGATCCACAGGTTTGGAGAAGATAAAAGGCAGAAATTGCGGTGTTCAGATTAAATATTTGAAGGCAATATCGTGGCAACTGGTAGCAAGAAAAGTGCTTAGGTGACAATTAGTTAACGTGATCAATAAATGACAATTCAAACATAGCATTTGTCATTGCAGCTAATTGTGAATATCTGCGCTTTTCTAATTCACACCTGAGGACGCCATACTACCTTAAAAGCGGCCCTATAAAAGATGCAGAAGAAAAAGTTGCCATATGTGCTTTGGCTGTGATGAATGGCTTGAAAGGGATTTTGAAGTAGCTAGAAGTGATGTGAAAGGAGAAGTATTTAAGATTTAAGTGTTAGCATACAATTAAAATATATGCGGCAGATATTCTGTTGTATGTACATTTTCTAGTTCGCGCCTTTTTTATTGAATTGAGGTGCAACCGATATTAGTAAAAAAGGATCCACAGGTTTGGAGAAGATAAAAGGCAGAAATTGCGGTGTTCAGATTAAATATTTGAAGGCAATATCGTGGCAACTGGTAGCAAGAAAAGTGCTTAGGTGACAATTAGTTAACGTGATCAATAAATGACAATTCAAACATAGCATTTGTCATTGCAGCTAATTGTGAATATCTGCGCTTTTCTAATTCACACCTGAGGACGCCATACTACCTTAAAAGCGGCCCTATAAAAGATGCAGAAGAAAAAGTTGCCATTGTGCTTTGGCTGTGATGAATGGGTTGAAAGGGATTTTGAAGTAGCTAGAAGTGATGTGAAAGGAGAAGTATTTAAGATTTAAGTGTTAGCATACAATTAAAATATATGCGGCAGATATTCTGTTGTATGTACATTTTCTAGTTCTCGCCTTTTTTATTGAATTGAGGTGCAACCGATATTAGTAAAAAAGGATCCACAGGTTTGGAGAAGATAAAAGGCAGAAATTGCGGTGTTCAGATTAAATATTTGAAGGCAATATCGTGGCAACTGGTAGCAAGAAAAGTGCTTAGGTGACAATTAGTTAACGTGATCAATAAATGACAATTCAAACATAGCATTTGTCATTGCAGCTAATTGTGAATATCTGCGCTTCTCTATTCACACCTGAGGACGCCATACTACCTTAAAAGCGGCCCTATAAAAGATGCAGAAGAAAAAGTTGCCATATTGCTTTGGCTGTGATGAATTGCTTGAAAGGATTTTGAAGTAGCTAGAAGTGATGTGAAAGGAGAAGTATTTAAGATTTAAGTGTTAGCATACAATTAAAATATATGCGGCAGATATTCTGTTGTATGTACATTTTCTAGTTCGCGCCTTTTTTATTGAATTGAGGTGCAACCGATATTAGTAAAAAAGGATCCACAGGTTTGGAGAAGATAAAAGGCAGAAATTGCGGTGTTCAGATTAAATATTTGAAGGCAATATCGTGGCAACTGGTAGCAAGAAAAGTGCTTAGGTGACAATTAGTTAACGTGATCAATAAATGACAATTCAAACATAGCATTTGTCATTGCAGCTAATTGTGAATATCTGCGCTTTTCTAATTCACACCTGAGGACGCCATACTACCTTAAAAGCGGCCCTATAAAAGATGCAGAAGAAAAAGTTGCCATATGTGCTTTGGCTGTGATGAATGGCTTGAAAGGATTTTGAAGTAGCTAGAAGTGATGTGAAAGGAGAAGTATTTAAGATTTAAGTGTTAGCATACAATTAAAATATATGCGGCAGATATTCTGTTGTATGTACATTTTGTAGTTCGCGCCTTTTTTATTGAATTGAGGTGCAACCGATATTAGTAAAAAAGGATCCACAGGTTTGGAGAAGATAAAAGGCAGAAATTGCGGTGTTCAGATTAAATATTTGAAGGCAATATCGTGGCAACTGGTAGCAAGAAAAGTGCTTAGGTGACAATTAGTTAACGTGATCAATAAATGACAATTCAAACATAGCATTTGTCATTGCAGCTAATTGTGAATATCTGCGCTTTTCTAATTCACACCTGAGGACGCCATACTACCTTAAAAGCGGCCCTATAAAAGATGCAGAAGAAAAAGTTGCCATATGTGCTTTGGCTGTGATGAATTGCTTGAAAGGGATTTTGAAGTAGCTAGAAGTGATGTGAAAGGAGAAGTATTTAAGATTTAAGTGTTAGCATACAATTAAAATATATGCGGCAGATATTCTGTTGTATGTACATTTTGTAGTTCGCGCCTTTTTTATTGAATTGAGGTGCAACCGATATTAGTAAAAAAGGATCCACAGGTTTGGAGAAGATAAAAGGCAGAAATTGCGGTGTTCAGATTAAATATTTGAAGGCAATATCGTGGCAACTGGTAGCAAGAAAAGTGCTTAGGTGACAATTAGTTAACGTGATCAATAAATGACAATTCAAACATAGCATTTGTCATTGCAGCTAATTGTGAATATCTGCGCTTTTCTAATTCACACCTGAGGACGCCATACTACCTTAAAAGCGGCCCTATAAAAGATGCAGAAGAAAAAGTTGCCATTGTGCTTTGGCTGTGATGAATGGGTTGAAAGGGATTTTGAAGTAGCTAGAAGTGATGTGAAAGGAGAAGTATTTAAGATTTAAGTGTTAGCATACAATTAAAATATATGCGGCAGATATTCTGTTGTATGTACATTTTGTAGTTCGCGCCTTTTTTATTGAATTGAGGTGCAACCGATATTAGTAAAAAAGGATCCACAGGTTTGGAGAAGATAAAAGGCAGAAATTGCGGTGTTCAGATTAAATATTTGAAGGCAATATCGTGGCAACTGGTAGCAAGAAAAGTGCTTAGGTGACAATTAGTTAACGTGATCAATAAATGACAATTCAAACATAGCATTTGTCATTGCAGCTAATTGTGAATATCTGCGCTTCTCTATTCACACCTGAGGACGCCATACTACCTTAAAAGCGGCCCTATAAAAGATGCAGAAGAAAAAGTTGCCATATTGCTTTGGCTGTGATGAATTGCTTGAAAGGATTTTGAAGTAGCTAGAAGTGATGTGAAAGGAGAAGTATTTAAGATTTAAGTGTTAGCATACAATTAAAATATATGCGGCAGATATTCTGTTGTATGTACATTTTGTAGTTCGCGCCTTTTTTATTGAATTGAGGTGCAACCGATATTAGTAAAAAAGGATCCACAGGTTTGGAGAAGATAAAAGGCAGAAATTGCGGTGTTCAGATTAAATATTTGAAGGCAATATCGTGGCAACTGGTAGCAAGAAAAGTGCTTAGGTGACAATTAGTTAACGTGATCAATAAATGACAATTCAAACATAGCATTTGTCATTGCAGCTAATTGTGAATATCTGCGCTTCTCTATTCACACCTGAGGACGCCATACTACCTTAAAAGCGGCCCTATAAAAGATGCAGAAGAAAAAGTTGCCATATTGCTTTGGCTGTGATGAATTGCTTGAAAGGATTTTGAAGTAGCTAGAAGTGATGTGAAAGGAGAAGTATTTAAGATTTAAGTGTTAGCATACAATTAAAATATATGCGGCAGATATTCTGTTGTATGTACATTTTCTAGTTCTCGCCTTTTTTATTGAATTGAGGTGCAACCGATATTAGTAAAAAAGGATCCACAGGTTTGGAGAAGATAAAAGGCAGAAATTGCGGTGTTCAGATTAAATATTTGAAGGCAATATCGTGGCAACTGGTAGCAAGAAAAGTGCTTAGGTGACAATTAGTTAACGTGATCAATAAATGACAATTCAAACATAGCATTTGTCATTGCAGCTAATTGTGAATATCTGCGCTTTTCTAATTCACACCTGAGGACGCCATACTACCTTAAAAGCGGCCCTATAAAAGATGCAGAAGAAAAAGTTGCCATATTGCTTTGGCTGTGATGAATGGGTTGAAAGGATTTTGAAGTAGCTAGAAGTGATGTGAAAGGAGAAGTATTTAAGATTTAAGTGTTAGCATACAATTAAAATATATGCGGCAGATATTCTGTTGTATGTACATTTTGTAGTTCGCGCCTTTTTTATTGAATTGAGGTGCAACCGATATTAGTAAAAAAGGATCCACAGGTTTGGAGAAGATAAAAGGCAGAAATTGCGGTGTTCAGATTAAATATTTGAAGGCAATATCGTGGCAACTGGTAGCAAGAAAAGTGCTTAGGTGACAATTAGTTAACGTGATCAATAAATGACAATTCAAACATAGCATTTGTCATTGCAGCTAATTGTGAATATCTGCGCTTTTCTAATTCACACCTGAGGACGCCATACTACCTTAAAAGCGGCCCTATAAAAGATGCAGAAGAAAAAGTTGCCATTGTGCTTTGGCTGTGATGAATGGGTTGAAAGGGATTTTGAAGTAGCTAGAAGTGATGTGAAAGGAGAAGTATTTAAGATTTAAGTGTTAGCATACAATTAAAATATATGCGGCAGATATTCTGTTGTATGTACATTTTCTAGTTCGCGCCTTTTTTATTGAATTGAGGTGCAACCGATATTAGTAAAAAAGGATCCACAGGTTTGGAGAAGATAAAAGGCAGAAATTGCGGTGTTCAGATTAAATATTTGAAGGCAATATCGTGGCAACTGGTAGCAAGAAAAGTGCTTAGGTGACAATTAGTTAACGTGATCAATAAATGACAATTCAAACATAGCATTTGTCATTGCAGCTAATTGTGAATATCTGCGCTTTTCTAATTCACACCTGAGGACGCCATACTACCTTAAAAGCGGCCCTATAAAAGATGCAGAAGAAAAAGTTGCCATATGTGCTTTGGCTGTGATGAATGGGTTGAAAGGATTTTGAAGTAGCTAGAAGTGATGTGAAAGGAGAAGTATTTAAGATTTAAGTGTTAGCATACAATTAAAATATATGCGGCAGATATTCTGTTGTATGTACATTTTCTAGTTCTCGCCTTTTTATTGAATTGAGGTGCAACCGATATTAGTAAAAAAGGATCCACAGGTTTGGAGAAGATAAAAGGCAGAAATTGCGGTGTTCAGATTAAATATTTGAAGGCAATATCGTGGCAACTGGTAGCAAGAAAAGTGCTTAGGTGACAATTAGTTAACGTGATCAATAAATGACAATTCAAACATAGCATTTGTCATTGCAGCTAATTGTGAATATCTGCGCTTTTCTAATTCACACCTGAGGACGCCATACTACCTTAAAAGCGGCCCTATAAAAGATGCAGAAGAAAAAGTTGCCATATTTGTTTTGGCTGTGATGAATGGCTTGAAAGGATTTTGAAGTAGCTAGAAGTGATGTGAAAGGAGAAGTATTTAAGATTTAAGTGTTAGCATACAATTAAAATATATGCGGCAGATATTCTGTTGTATGTACATTTTCTAGTTCGCGCCTTTTTATTGAATTGAGGTGCAACCGATATTAGTAAAAAAGGATCCACAGGTTTGGAGAAGATAAAAGGCAGAAATTGCGGTGTTCAGATTAAATATTTGAAGGCAATATCGTGGCAACTGGTAGCAAGAAAAGTGCTTAGGTGACAATTAGTTAACGTGATCAATAAATGACAATTCAAACATAGCATTTGTCATTGCAGCTAATTGTGAATATCTGCGCTTTTCTAATTCACACCTGAGGACGCCATACTACCTTAAAAGCGGCCCTATAAAAGATGCAGAAGAAAAAGTTGCCATTGTGCTTTGGCTGTGATGAATGGGTTGAAAGGGATTTTGAAGTAGCTAGAAGTGATGTGAAAGGAGAAGTATTTAAGATTTAAGTGTTAGCATACAATTAAAATATATGCGGCAGATATTCTGTTGTATGTACATTTTCTAGTTCGCGCCTTTTTTATTGAATTGAGGTGCAACCGATATTAGTAAAAAAGGATCCACAGGTTTGGAGAAGATAAAAGGCAGAAATTGCGGTGTTCAGATTAAATATTTGAAGGCAATATCGTGGCAACTGGTAGCAAGAAAAGTGCTTAGGTGACAATTAGTTAACGTGATCAATAAATGACAATTCAAACATAGCATTTGTCATTGCAGCTAATTGTGAATATCTGCGCTTTTCTAATTCACACCTGAGGACGCCATACTACCTTAAAAGCGGCCCTATAAAAGATGCAGAAGAAAAAGTTGCCATATGTGCTTTGGCTGTGATGAATGGCTTGAAAGGGATTTTGAAGTAGCTAGAAGTGATGTGAAAGGAGAAGTATTTAAGATTTAAGTGTTAGCATACAATTAAAATATATGCGGCAGATATTCTGTTGTATGTACATTTTCTAGTTCGCGCCTTTTTTATTGAATTGAGGTGCAACCGATATTAGTAAAAAAGGATCCACAGGTTTGGAGAAGATAAAAGGCAGAAATTGCGGTGTTCAGATTAAATATTTGAAGGCAATATCGTGGCAACTGGTAGCAAGAAAAGTGCTTAGGTGACAATTAGTTAACGTGATCAATAAATGACAATTCAAACATAGCATTTGTCATTGCAGCTAATTGTGAATATCTGCGCTTTTCTAATTCACACCTGAGGACGCCATACTACCTTAAAAGCGGCCCTATAAAAGATGCAGAAGAAAAAGTTGCCATTGTGCTTTGGCTGTGATGAATGGGTTGAAAGGGATTTTGAAGTAGCTAGAAGTGATGTGAAAGGAGAAGTATTTAAGATTTAAGTGTTAGCATACAATTAAATATATGCGGCAGATATTCTGTTGTATGTACATTTTCTAGTTCGCGCCTTTTTTATTGAATTGAGGTGCAACCGATATTAGTAAAAAAGGATCCACAGGTTTGGAGAAGATAAAAGGCAGAAATTGCGGTGTTCAGATTAAATATTTGAAGGCAATATCGTGGCAACTGGTAGCAAGAAAAGTGCTTAGGTGACAATTAGTTAACGTGATCAATAAATGACAATTCAAACATAGCATTTGTCATTGCAGCTAATTGTGAATATCTGCGCTTTTCTATTCACACCTGAGGACGCCATACTACCTTAAAAGCGGCCCTATAAAAGATGCAGAAGAAAAAGTTGCCATATGTGCTTTGGCTGTGATGAATGGCTTGAAAGGATTTTGAAGTAGCTAGAAGTGATGTGAAAGGAGAAGTATTTAAGATTTAAGTGTTAGCATACAATTAAAATATATGCGGCAGATATTCTGTTGTATGTACATTTTGTAGTTCGCGCCTTTTTATTGAATTGAGGTGCAACCGATATTAGTAAAAAAGGATCCACAGGTTTGGAGAAGATAAAAGGCAGAAATTGCGGTGTTCAGATTAAATATTTGAAGGCAATATCGTGGCAACTGGTAGCAAGAAAAGTGCTTAGGTGACAATTAGTTAACGTGATCAATAAATGACAATTCAAACATAGCATTTGTCATTGCAGCTAATTGTGAATATCTGCGCTTTTCTAATTCACACCTGAGGACGCCATACTACCTTAAAAGCGGCCCTATAAAAGATGCAGAAGAAAAAGTTGCCATATTGCTTTGGCTGTGATGAATGGCTTGAAAGGGATTTTGAAGTAGCTAGAAGTGATGTGAAAGGAGAAGTATTTAAGATTTAAGTGTTAGCATACAATTAAAATATATGCGGCAGATATTCTGTTGTATGTACATTTTCTAGTTCGCGCCTTTTTTATTGAATTGAGGTGCAACCGATATTAGTAAAAAAGGATCCACAGGTTTGGAGAAGATAAAAGGCAGAAATTGCGGTGTTCAGATTAAATATTTGAAGGCAATATCGTGGCAACTGGTAGCAAGAAAAGTGCTTAGGTGACAATTAGTTAACGTGATCAATAAATGACAATTCAAACATAGCATTTGTCATTGCAGCTAATTGTGAATATCTGCGCTTCTCTATTCACACCTGAGGACGCCATACTACCTTAAAAGCGGCCCTATAAAAGATGCAGAAGAAAAAGTTGCCATATGTGCTTTGGCTGTGATGAATGGCTTGAAAGGGATTTTGAAGTAGCTAGAAGTGATGTGAAAGGAGAAGTATTTAAGATTTAAGTGTTAGCATACAATTAAAATATATGCGGCAGATATTCTGTTGTATGTACATTTTCTAGTTCTCGCCTTTTTTATTGAATTGAGGTGCAACCGATATTAGTAAAAAAGGATCCACAGGTTTGGAGAAGATAAAAGGCAGAAATTGCGGTGTTCAGATTAAATATTTGAAGGCAATATCGTGGCAACTGGTAGCAAGAAAAGTGCTTAGGTGACAATTAGTTAACGTGATCAATAAATGACAATTCAAACATAGCATTTGTCATTGCAGCTAATTGTGAATATCTGCGCTTTTCTAATTCACACCTGAGGACGCCATACTACCTTAAAAGCGGCCCTATAAAAGATGCAGAAGAAAAAGTTGCCATTGTGCTTTGGCTGTGATGAATGGGTTGAAAGGGATTTTGAAGTAGCTAGAAGTGATGTGAAAGGAGAAGTATTTAAGATTTAAGTGTTAGCATACAATTAAAATATATGCGGCAGATATTCTGTTGTATGTACATTTTCTAGTTCGCGCCTTTTTTATTGAATTGAGGTGCAACCGATATTAGTAAAAAAGGATCCACAGGTTTGGAGAAGATAAAAGGCAGAAATTGCGGTGTTCAGATTAAATATTTGAAGGCAATATCGTGGCAACTGGTAGCAAGAAAAGTGCTTAGGTGACAATTAGTTAACGTGATCAATAAATGACAATTCAAACATAGCATTTGTCATTGCAGCTAATTGTGAATATCTGCGCTTTTCTAATTCACACCTGAGGACGCCATACTACCTTAAAAGCGGCCCTATAAAAGATGCAGAAGAAAAAGTTGCCATATGTGCTTTGGCTGTGATGAATGGCTTGAAAGGGATTTTGAAGTAGCTAGAAGTGATGTGAAAGGAGAAGTATTTAAGATTTAAGTGTTAGCATACAATTAAAATATATGCGGCAGATATTCTGTTGTATGTACATTTTGTAGTTCGCGCCTTTTTATTGAATTGAGGTGCAACCGATATTAGTAAAAAAGGATCCACAGGTTTGGAGAAGATAAAAGGCAGAAATTGCGGTGTTCAGATTAAATATTTGAAGGCAATATCGTGGCAACTGGTAGCAAGAAAAGTGCTTAGGTGACAATTAGTTAACGTGATCAATAAATGACAATTCAAACATAGCATTTGTCATTGCAGCTAATTGTGAATATCTGCGCTTTCTAATTCACACCTGAGGACGCCATACTACCTTAAAAGCGGCCCTATAAAAGATGCAGAAGAAAAAGTTGCCATATGTGCTTTGGCTGTGATGAATGGCTTGAAAGGATTTTGAAGTAGCTAGAAGTGATGTGAAAGGAGAAGTATTTAAGATTTAAGTGTTAGCATACAATTAAAATATATGCGGCAGATATTCTGTTGTATGTACATTTTCTAGTTCTCGCCTTTTTATTGAATTGAGGTGCAACCGATATTAGTAAAAAAGGATCCACAGGTTTGGAGAAGATAAAAGGCAGAAATTGCGGTGTTCAGATTAAATATTTGAAGGCAATATCGTGGCAACTGGTAGCAAGAAAAGTGCTTAGGTGACAATTAGTTAACGTGATCAATAAATGACAATTCAAACATAGCATTTGTCATTGCAGCTAATTGTGAATATCTGCGCTTCCTATTCACACCTGAGGACGCCATACTACCTTAAAAGCGGCCCTATAAAAGATGCAGAAGAAAAAGTTGCCATATTGCTTTGGCTGTGATGAATGGGTTGAAAGGGATTTTGAAGTAGCTAGAAGTGATGTGAAAGGAGAAGTATTTAAGATTTAAGTGTTAGCATACAATTAAAATATATGCGGCAGATATTCTGTTGTATGTACATTTTCTAGTTCGCGCCTTTTTATTGAATTGAGGTGCAACCGATATTAGTAAAAAAGGATCCACAGGTTTGGAGAAGATAAAAGGCAGAAATTGCGGTGTTCAGATTAAATATTTGAAGGCAATATCGTGGCAACTGGTAGCAAGAAAAGTGCTTAGGTGACAATTAGTTAACGTGATCAATAAATGACAATTCAAACATAGCATTTGTCATTGCAGCTAATTGTGAATATCTGCGCTTTTCTTATTCACACCTGAGGACGCCATACTACCTTAAAAGCGGCCCTATAAAAGATGCAGAAGAAAAAGTTGCCATATTGCTTTGGCTGTGATGAATGGCTTGAAAGGGATTTTGAAGTAGCTAGAAGTGATGTGAAAGGAGAAGTATTTAAGATTTAAGTGTTAGCATACAATTAAAATATATGCGGCAGATATTCTGTTGTATGTACATTTTCTAGTTCGCGCCTTTTTATTGAATTGAGGTGCAACCGATATTAGTAAAAAAGGATCCACAGGTTTGGAGAAGATAAAAGGCAGAAATTGCGGTGTTCAGATTAAATATTTGAAGGCAATATCGTGGCAACTGGTAGCAAGAAAAGTGCTTAGGTGACAATTAGTTAACGTGATCAATAAATGACAATTCAAACATAGCATTTGTCATTGCAGCTAATTGTGAATATCTGCGCTTTTCTATTCACACCTGAGGACGCCATACTACCTTAAAAGCGGCCCTATAAAAGATGCAGAAGAAAAAGTTGCCATTGTGCTTTGGCTGTGATGAATGGCTTGAAAGGGATTTTGAAGTAGCTAGAAGTGATGTGAAAGGAGAAGTATTTAAGATTTAAGTGTTAGCATACAATTAAAATATATGCGGCAGATATTCTGTTGTATGTACATTTTCTAGTTCTCGCCTTTTTATTGAATTGAGGTGCAACCGATATTAGTAAAAAAGGATCCACAGGTTTGGAGAAGATAAAAGGCAGAAATTGCGGTGTTCAGATTAAATATTTGAAGGCAATATCGTGGCAACTGGTAGCAAGAAAAGTGCTTAGGTGACAATTAGTTAACGTGATCAATAAATGACAATTCAAACATAGCATTTGTCATTGCAGCTAATTGTGAATATCTGCGCTTTTCTAATTCACACCTGAGGACGCCATACTACCTTAAAAGCGGCCCTATAAAAGATGCAGAAGAAAAAGTTGCCATATTGCTTTGGCTGTGATGAATTGCTTGAAAAGGATTTTGAAGTAGCTAGAAGTGATGTGAAAGGAGAAGTATTTAAGATTTAAGTGTTAGCATACAATTAAAATATATGCGGCAGATATTCTGTTGTATGTACATTTTGTAGTTCGCGCCTTTTTATTGAATTGAGGTGCAACCGATATTAGTAAAAAAGGATCCACAGGTTTGGAGAAGATAAAAGGCAGAAATTGCGGTGTTCAGATTAAATATTTGAAGGCAATATCGTGGCAACTGGTAGCAAGAAAAGTGCTTAGGTGACAATTAGTTAACGTGATCAATAAATGACAATTCAAACATAGCATTTGTCATTGCAGCTAATTGTGAATATCTGCGCTTTTCTAATTCACACCTGAGGACGCCATACTACCTTAAAAGCGGCCCTATAAAAGATGCAGAAGAAAAAGTTGCCATATTGCTTTGGCTGTGATGAATGGCTTGAAAGGGATTTTGAAGTAGCTAGAAGTGATGTGAAAGGAGAAGTATTTAGGATTTAGGTGTTAGCATACAATCATGATCATCATCATTTAATATACCCTTAAGGGCCCCTTGCGGGGTATTACATAGGGTGGGGAGCAAATACTGAAATTCCACAGCAGGTGATGGTCAATGGTACAGGCGTAGAATTGAGGCAGATTCATAAAGAAATGTCAGCAACATAGCAAATATATGTACATATGTACCTAAAGGACGTGTAACAAGAAAATAAGGAGCGAAGTCCTCTTTCAAAAAAATATTATGAGCCATTGATTGGCCACATCAACCAATCAATCCCACACATGTCACTCATACACAAGCCCACACAATCACACACAATCACACACACAATCCCACTCACAGCACTCATTGACATAGAGTCACTGACCCCGCTGAGTGGTCAAACCATTTCGTCCTTTGGGCAGCACATACACAAGGCCAAAGGCGAATGCACAGCGCAGTCCCCGCGCGGACAACATTCCAGTGTCCTCGCTTCGACGCCCCGCCGTTGTCCGCGCGCGCTCGCCGGCACAACGAGGGAGTCGCTAATCCCCTGAAGAACGCCACCGGACTCGCCGGAAGAGCTGCGGTAATCCCAGCCTAGCATTCTTGTGTAAGCCCTGGCGAGCCGGCCCACACGCGCGCGCCTTTTCGGCACTATCTCGCCTCCCATCAGCTCGTCAGCCCTGGCGAACGATGGCATACCAACGGAAGAAAGGAGCCCGAACTCAACAACAACTGAAATGATTTACGTTTAACTGCCTGAACACTGAGGGGTCACGTTCAATGACAATGGTTTCGGGTAGGTTATTCCACACTTCTATGGCTTCAGGTAAAAAGGATTTGTTAAATGCGTTAGTCGATCCATGCAGGCGATGCAAACTTAACGAGTTAAAAAGGCAACGCGATGAACGGGCAGGAGGGAGAAGTACCGTACCGCGTTCTGAGGGGAAATTTTAATATATTTTGTGCAAGAGGCATAGCCGAGTAACGTTTCGGCGGATTTCGAGGGTGGGCAGGTTAAGAGATTGTTTAATACTGGTAATACTTAAGCGGGGGCTGTACTGTGAGGAAATAAATCTAGCGGCACGATTCTCAATTGATTCAAGTGAGTCGATCAAGTAATTTTGGTGGAATTTCCAAAAAGCCGACGCATATTCAAGATGACTACATGTAAAAGTTTCATAAACCAGTTTATAGATTTGGGGGGGACAGAAGGATTAGCGATCATTTGATATATCCAAGTGATTTAGCCGATGCGGCGGTTACTGGCTGTATGTGATCGCACCATGTTAGATTGCTTGATATCACTACTCCGAGGTATCGATACGAATCAGCCTGGGTCAGGAAATTGGAGTTTACAGAATACTGGAAAAAAAAGTTACTGCGCTTGCACGAAACTTGTATGACTTTACATTTATTTATATTTAACTGCGTCAGCCATCGTGAACACCATTTTTGTATGTTCCATAAGTCATGTTAAAGAATATTTTGGTCAGAGCTACTTCAAATGCGGCGGTAAAGTACACAGTCATCTGCGAACAGCCGAATGGTTGATGAGATTGCGTCTGGAACGTCATTATTAAAGATCAGAAATAGAAGTGGCCCAAGTACTGATTCTTGCGGAACACTGGATATTACCTTCACGTGAGTTGATTGGTTATTCTCCACAACAGTAAATTGAATCCTATAGGTGAGAAAATTTTAATCCAAGCTATAATAATGGGTCAATGCTGAGGGAGGAAAGTTTACTTATAAGATGCCGATGGGGGACACGATCGAATGCTTTTGAAAAGTCAAGATATATTACGTCGGTTTGAAAGGAGGAGTCAAGGTTAAAATGAAGATCAGTACTAAATTCATACAGCTGCGTCTCGCACGAGAGTCCTCGCCGGAAACCATGCTGGTTGTGGAAAAAAAAAGAATTTAGGTCCAAATGCGTTGCTATGTTTGAGTAGATTACGTGTTCTAGGAGCTTGCAGGCGATGCATGTTAGAGAAATTGGGCGGTAGTTTGAGGGGTCTGAACGGTTTCCGAATTTGTGTACTGGGGTGACCTGACTTATTTTCCAGTCCCTTGGAATGACACCAGTGTCCAGAGATTGGTTAAAAATGATTTGTAAGATATGACTGGATATTAGTTTGGTGCTTTTCAAAATTTTCGCGCGAATGTTATCCGGACCTGGGGCACTCGAGAACTTAAGGTTGTCAATTATCTTTATGATTCCTTCGCTTGTGACATTGATAGGGGGCATTTTTTGGAAGTTTCTAGGCGGTAAAAAGGGGAGATTGGTGTCGGCTTCGCGGGTAAATACAGTGGAGAAATATGAATTTATGACTTCCGCGCAATCAGAAGGAGCGACGACCGAACCATCGGGGTAAGTTAGGGAAATTTTATCCGCAGCGGTGGTTTTAGGAGACAAGTATTTCCAAAATTTCTGCGGGTTGGCACGAAGGATGTCGTGCAAATCATGACTGAAAAATTTTAAGTGCGAATGCACTTCTTGAGCGACCCTGAATCACGCGTCCACCACCGTCCGTCCGTCCGCACCACATACCCCTTAGGGCGATTGGCCAAGAAGAGTTCCTAATTTCTTTAGCACATACCCACTTAGGACGATTGGCCAAGAAGAATTCTTTCGCATCACCCGTGCATTCCCACTTCCCCATCGACGACTGCTGCTTCGCCAGGAGCGGAAGTCGGGGCGAGAACTGCGGCGTCTACCTCGTCGGTCACGTCTACGCGAAACCTCGTGTCGCACGCCGTGTCCACCTCGCCGGTCAGGGGCGAGTCGCCGTACAGTGCCGTCTACAACCGACCCGTACTCGGGCGACGGAATCGTGGTCGTCACCCTCTACCTTGCGCCAAACATCTCACGCGACGACGTCGTTCGAATACGTGGACGCGGCGATGGAGAGTGTGGCCAGGCGCGTAAAGCCCTCGGACCCGGTCGTGGTGTGTGTGTGATCTCCTCGAACATACACTTTCATTCACCAAGATTTCCAGAGAACGACTAACGGGGTGTGTGATTCCCCACTTGATCACGCGGGGGTGTTAAATGCAACAAACCGGGCGAATGCCAACACAGTTCAACATAACTCCCCCTCATAGCATCACCCGTGCATTCGCACTTCCCCATGCTCCCCGTCGGGGAAATGCGGGTGTTTTTTTCTTTTTGAATTCTTTAACAAAGAGGGTACACTCGCAGGCATGCGCGATACATGTCCCATTTAGCAGGGGATTTCACTAATTTGTTTCTCTAAAAAGGCGTTTTTTTCTTTTTTGACAGCCCTTTTGAGAGTTCGTGTACCAGGGTCTTACGGCGTCTCCACGAATGCAGACTAGAGGCACATGTCTGTCAGTGAGAGACAGCATCTTTTTTTTAATAGCAACCAATTTTGTTCCACTGTTCTTGAAGCGGCAGATTGAGGGAATGTTTCATAAAATATTCCTAGCCCTTCATTATTAAAGAGAAGTTGGCTTTAGTGTAATCTCTAAAGTACTTATTGATAGATCGCCGGGTAGGGATAGGAATGGATAGGATAAACAACAACATATTGTGGTCACTGACGCCCTAAACACACTGAACCATTTTCACAAGTTCAGGACTTGATACTAAAACTAAATCAAGTATGTTAGTACCCCTAGTGGGCATCGTAACTGTTTGGACAAAATTAAACATCAGACAGAAATCAAGAAATTTTTGGAAAGGCGTGATTGAGCGGCCAGGTTGATCCAATCAATATCAGGGAAAAAAAAATCGCCACACATTAAACTGTTAGACCGCGGAAAACAGAAGAGGTTTGATGCAGCACGACCGAGTAAAGTTCACTCGTGAAATCGTCGTCAGAGTCAGGGGGTCGATAACAGGCGATTAGTATTGTTCTGTTTGTTGGAAAGTTGAGGTTAATGTACATGATTTTATGGCGGCAATTTATATCAATCCTTGAGGAGGGCAAACTAGGCTTTGTGAGTACCACGAACCCGCCTCCGCGGCGTCCAAGCCTATCTATATGGTGAATAATGTACGATGATGTCGTGGAAAGTAGTTCATTATCCTGAATGTCTGGGTTTAGCCATGATTCAGTGAATATGGCGAGATCGGTACTGTCATCTTCCAGGAGGGCTTCTAGAGTTTCTTTCTTGGGCATGTAGCTCCGAACGTTAGTGAGCATTACGGTTGTTTTATGAGAAGCTGAAATGGCCTGAAAAGGTTTTCTTGGTGCATTAAGATAGGAGAGAACGGGTTTTTGGGCACGTTGCGGTTGCTATGAGGTTAATTCGAGGACAGAATCAGTGGCTGCATTGTAGACGTAGTGCTTCTCATCGATGGTGAGTTTGTCAAAGCGGATTTTGAACATCGCGTTGCTCATCTGACCGAAAGCGTATAACTTTTGTCTTGCGACGCGCATACCTGCTGATTAGTCCTCCTGTATGAAGAAGGGCGTGTCCTTTAATTGCAGTGAAGACTGTAGACTTTTGGATTTGTCCTTTTAATGCGGTAATTTTACGATAATTGGGCGCGTATTATCGGCGCGGTAACAACCGAGTAGATGAGCCTGCTCTATTTCCGCGTCACTGACATATATAAGGAGGATTGTAGTGCAAAAAGAAACTATTTTTGCCTCAGATTCGGCCCAGGTTTCAGTATTTTCATCTGCAACACCAAAGAACAAAAGATTTGAACGGCGTACGACGTTTTCAGTATCGTCGCACTTGTCAGCAAGTTGTTTTAGTTCAGAAGTCAACGAACTGATTTCAGTGGTTGGGGGACGGTCTAGGGAAGGGGTGTTACGCTGGTTTGTTTCGATTTTTTTTTCAAGCACTTCAATACGAGAAGAGAGGCTGCCAATCAGGTTTTCTATGCTAGTATGGGTCGAGCAGACAGATGCAAGGCCAGTTTCAATAGCAGTATGTGCAAGTTCGAGGCGGGATAACCTTTCTGCTATACTTTCTAAAGTTACTGTAATGAAATGGGCCAAGGATTGGCGTGAAAGTCACGAGTCAGTGGCCAGTGCGTGCGCAAGTAACGTTGCTTTATGCATGGCACGAAAGAAGCAGAAGTTAGGGCACGAAGCAACTACGCGAGACGGAAGATATCAGCGTTAACAAAGGCAAGACGCTAACGGAAATGTCCGCAATAAAGAAAGTAAACGTCCTACGGGTTTTGTCGCATCCCCTCGAGGTGTTGAAGTCCCGATGCGTGCGGAGTCGACGAGGACGTCACGGCGAGGCTGGCTCGATGACCGGCTCTAGGCCCCGTCGTAACCAGGCGCGGGACGTCGGGCAGGCATCGTCGACCTTTCCGAAGAGTCACGGCTCAAGGGCGTAGCAGCGGGTTTGAGCGGAGGGTTCCACCTCCAGGTGAATCCGGACCCGCGCTCTCTCGCCAAGAGCGTCACCAGTTTCCAGGCACGGCCAAGCCCACGGGTTGTCGGGATCAGCGGCAGACGGCTCTCGGGAACAGCAGCGGTTGCGCTCCGGTCTTCCCCGAAAACGATCACAGGGCCGCGCTTTCAAGCCCAGCGCGTCACAGGCGTCCCCTGATCACCGGCCTGGTTCGATTTTTTCTGCACCGCACTCGTTGCAGCTGCGCGCTCGGTCTCCTCTTCCTCTTCGTCCCACGGGCACTTCATGACAATGACCCCCGGTCTAAGAAAGTTGTTGGGGTGCAACAACTATTCTCAGAGTTAAAAAGACAGGGTGGAGTTGGAAGACGTTCGCTGTACCGGTGGAAAAGTTCTTGCGCACAGTCCACAAGAGCACAGTCAGTCCAACGGCACACTTCACCGCCACAGCACACGCACGAAGGGTATAGAAAAAAATCCATTAAACAAATGTAGGACCACAATTACGCGTTAAAAACCACTGAATAGCACACACTATATACAAAAGAGAGGGGGACAGGCGAGGAATAAACTCCACTCGTGTAGTCAGCCCCCGGATTGTCGATGCCCTTGTATTCACCAGAAGTTCGTGCGGGCGGACCCTCTGACTGGCTATCGATGACTCTGCTGCAGCCGATCGCTTCATCACCGCGCGACGGTGTCGCTTGCGGTCGGGTCGCTGCCCTTGAGGCGTTGATGAAGCATTGGGTTCTGCTGGGACGGTTCTTGCCTTCTCCTTTGACTGCCTCTGTGGAAGTTCGGTTTTCGGGCCGCATTTAAGTCTTTCAGACTCGTCCGACCGGTAACTGGGCAAGCTTTTGTGAAACGGTGGCGACTCAGTGAATGCTGTGTTTAACGCGGGTTGGCATCCTGGTCGTTGGTCCCTCGACTTGCTGCTAAGTGCCGCGTTGCACATGCGCGATGGTGTTTTGATCTCGAACGCTTCTGGGTCTGGAAAGTCTCTCGTCTTGGTTGCAGCAAGTTCGCATGCCTCCTGGTAGTGCCCAAGAT
This sequence comes from Haemaphysalis longicornis, assembly GCA_013339765.2. Taxonomy (NCBI): domain Eukaryota; kingdom Metazoa; phylum Arthropoda; class Arachnida; order Ixodida; family Ixodidae; genus Haemaphysalis; species Haemaphysalis longicornis. The sequence continues at coordinate 167,487,819 of CM023454.1, read as the reverse complement.
CCTGTCTTTCTTTTCTGTACATTATGCCGACAGGTTCCGACACGTTCTGACAAAATGTCGCACGTCTCGACGCAGGTCTGGCCAGAAATAGTCTAGTAAAACGCGGTCGGTCGTCCTTCGTAAACCTTGGTGCCCCGCCATGATGCTCTCATGGGCCACTCGAAGGATCGGCTCCCGCAGCTTCTTGGGGACAACGACTTGTTTAAACGCTCTGCCCGTGGAAAGCTTATAATGACGGTACAAGACGTCATTTGATTTGACGAAAGAATATTTGTGTCCTTTTCTGGAGGCGAAATCCTTTCCTAACTTGCGGAAACAACGTCGGAGAGTTGGGTCCCCTTGTTGTTCCCTGGCCAGCTCTTGTCTTGTGATGTCTGCGCCGCTGATTTCGGGTACCTTTAAAGGTGAAGCCTTCGCCGAACTTGACTTGGCGACACCAGACACCAACACGTCTGAGTGTATCTCTGTGGCATTTGTGGTGAGGGCTGCGTTCGGGATATCGCTGTTTTTGAGCTGCCAGTCGGGATCTGGCATGTGGGGTTCCCTCACACCAGGAATGTTTCCGAGCACGAGGTCATAGAGCGGTTGTTTCATACACGCAGCGCTAACCTCACCCACAAAGTACGGGGTTTCGACGTAGATCTTAGCCTCGGCTAGCTGTTTAACCGTTCCGTCAATGAGCAGTACCCGGGTTGTTTTTCCCGTCAAATGGCGCTCCGCGACCAAGTCACGTCGAACAATGACAGTATTACTGCCCGTGTCCCTAAGGACGGTGACAGGTTGTTCAAGTAGACGGCCTTCCACTACTGGCATTCCTTTCACCAAGGAAAGCAGATGGTTGCACGGCGATGCCCCGAGGAGACTCGACACTAGGACCCCTGTGCTTGTCCCCATCAATTTCCGTGCATTTCTGTGGGGCTCTCGGGGGCTCAGTAACAGCACAACCAGCAACCTGCTCTTTGCCATTGGGACGGTTCCTGCAGTTTTCGGTTTTGTGACCGAGGCGACCACAAGTAGCGCATTTGGCTGGATCCTTAGGGGTGTTACGACAATCTTGAGCTCGGTGTCCTGGCCGATTGCATACAAAGCACTTGGGTGGCACTTTTTTCTGTGAATCGGCCGACTTTATCTGTATCGTGGCCGTCCCCGGAAAACTTTCCAAGGTTTGCGAGGTTTTGTGCCTCAATAAAACGATCTGTAGTCTCGGCCAGGTCGTTCAGAGTTTTACACTCTCGCTCTTTCAGGAAGATGACGAGCTTGGGATGGCAGCAGCGTATGAATTGCTCGCCGATCATTTTATCACGAAGAGGCCTCGAATGTCTTTTTGCACATTCGCCATCTCGATCCAGTGATCAAAATAACCCGTAAGCCTTGCCGCTAGTTGTTTCCCGGTTTCTCCATCCTGAGCCCTCGCCTTCCTGAACTTTTCTTGGTAACCTTGGGCTGTGAAACGAAACCGCTGCGACAACGCCCGTTTGACCTTGACGTAATCAAGGGACTCTTCGGCGGTCATACGGCCTATGATAGTAAGAGCTTCCCTGCTCAAGCACATGCTTACAGCTAGGGCCCATTTGTCCTGAGGCCACTGCTGTACGGTTGCCGCGCGCTCAAACCTTTGCAGGTACGCGTGCAGGTCGTCGCGTTTCTCATCGAATAGAGGAAGAAGTTTCTGCGGGTTAATCGCAGGCGGAGTTGCAACAACTTCCCCTCCCGCGGCGACATTTGGTTGGCTGGCACCACCACCCTCTTGGAGTCGGATCCTTAGCAGTAGCAACTCCTTCTCCCTTTCTGCAGCATCGTTCGCTCTTTCGGCCGCTTCTTTCGCTCTTTCAGCGGTTTCTCGGCTGGCTTCCCTCTCGGCTGCTCTAGCGGCGCGTTGCTCAGCCCGTTCGCTCTCTATCCACGTCCTAAGCTCTGGTCCCGAAAGTCCCAGCTGAGTCCCCATTGCCATTAACTTCTCAAGATCCATGCTGTTGCAACTAACGTTACAGGCACACTCGTGGCTCACTGACTCCTTTCAGCGGATGTTAAGAAATCCTGGCAGGCTCGCGACTTTTTGTAATGAATGGGCCAAGGATTGGCGTGAAAGTCACGAGTCAGTGGCCAGTGCGTGCGCAAGTAACGTTGCTTTATGCATGGCACGAAAGAAGCAGAAGTTAGGGCACGAAAGCAACTACGCGAGACGGAAGATATCAGCGTTAACAAAGGCAAGACGCTAACGGAAATGTCCGCAATAAAGAAAGTAAACGTCCTACGGGGTTTTGTCGCAGCCCCTCAAGGTGTTGAAGGCCCGATGCGTGCGGAGTCGACAAGGACGTCACGGCGAGGCTGGCTCGATGACCGGCTCTAGGCCCCGTCGTAACCAGGCGCGGGACGTCGGGCAGGCATCGTCGACCTTTCCGAAGAGTCACGGCTCAAGGGCGTAGCAGCGGGTGTGAGCGGAGGGTTCCACCTCCAGGAGAATCCGGACCCGCGCTCTCTCGCCAAGCGCGTCACCAGCTCCAGGCACGGCCAGCCCACGGGTTGTCGGGATCAGCGGCAGACGGCTCTCGGGAACAGCAGCGGTTGCGCTCCGGGTCTTCCCGAAACGATCAGAGGGCCGCGCTCTCAAGCCCAGCGCGTCACAGGCGTCCCCTGATCACCGGCCTGGTTCGATTTTCTTGCACGCACTCGTTGCAGCTGCGCGCTCGGTCTCCTCTTCCTCTTCGTCCACGGGCACTTCATGACAGTTACGGGTCCACCAAAAGAATCGCGTCCGGGGTTCACTTCAACGTCACCTGACATAATTCAAAGTAGGTTGATGAGGTGGCTGGCGACACAGTATTCGAATAGTGACTTGAACAATGATCTGTGACAACAATCAAGCAGTTTGGTGGGGCACGACACCGCTATTAAAAAGGGATCGTTGGATCGTATACAAAACGCGCAGGGTACGCGACCAACCTTCACGAGGGGCGAAAATTTTGAGGCCATGCTCGCTGAAGGCAATATCGTGGCAAACTGGCAACAAGAAAAGAGCTTAGGTGACAATGAGTTATTGTGATCAATAAAACGAAAATTCAAACATAGCATTTGTCATTGCAGCTAATTTTGAATATCTGCCCTTCTTTTATTTACACCTGAGGACGCCATACTACCTTGAGGTGGCCCTGTAAAAGATGTAGAAGAAAAAGTTGCCATATTGCTTTGGCTGTGATCAGTGGCTATGAAGGGATTTTGAAGTAGCTGGAAGTGATGTGAAAGAAGTATTTTAAGATTTAGGTGGTACCATACAATTACAACACATGGGCATATATTCTGTTATATGTACATTTTCTAGTTCGCGACTTTTGCATTCAATTGAGGTGCACCCAATATTCCTAAAAAAGGACCCACAGGTTGGAGGAAGATAAAATTCAGAAAATTGCGGAATCAGATTAATATTTGAAGGCAATATTGTGGCACCTGGTAGCAAGAAAAGGGCTTAGGTGACAATGAGTTAACGTGATCAATAAATGACATTTCATACAAAGTATTTGTCATTGCAGCTAATTGTGAATATCTGCGTTTCTGCTTTCACACCTGATTACGGCATACTACCTTAAAGCGGCTCTATAAAAAAGCAGAATAAAAAGTTGCCATATTGCTTTCGCTTTGATGAATGGCTTGAAAGGGATTTTGAAGTAGCTAGAAGTGATGTGCAAGCAGAAGTATTTAAAATTTAAGTGTTAGCTTACAATCACAATATATGCGGCAGATATTCTGGTGTATGTACATTTTCTAGTTCGCGCCTTTTTTATTGAATTTGGGTGCAACCAGTATTCCTAAAAAAGGACCCACAGGTTTGGAGAAGGTAAAAGGCAGAAATTGTGGTGTTCAGATTAAATATTTGAAGGCAATATCGTGGCACCTGGAAGAAAGAAAAGTGCTTAGGTGGCAATGAGTTAACGTGATCAATAAATGACATTTCAAACATAGCATTTGTCATTGCAGCTAATTGTGAATATCTGCGCTTCTCTTATTCACACCTAGGGACGCCATACTACCTTGAAAGCGGCCCTATTAAAGATGCAGAAGAAAAAGTTGCCTTATTGCTTTGGCTGTGATGAATGGCTTGAAAGGGATTTTGAAGTAGCTAGAAGTGATGTGAAAGGAGAAGTATTTAAGATTTAGGTGTTAGCATACAATTACAATATATGCGGCAGATATTCTGTTGTATGTACATTTTCGCACCTTTTTCATTGAATTGAGGTGCAACCAATATTCATAAAGAAGGGCCCACAGGTTTCGAGAAGATAAATTGCAGAAATTGCGGTGAACAGATTAAATATGTGAAGGCAATGTCGTTGCAACTGGAAGCAAGAAAAAGTGCTAAGGTGACAATAAGTTAACGTGATCAATAAATGACAATTCAAACATAGCATTTGTCATTGCAGCTAATTGTGAATATCTGCGCTTCTCTTATTCACACCTGAGGACGCCATACTACCTTAAAAGCGGCCTTTAAGAAAAGCAGAAGAAAAAGTGGCCATATTGCTTTCACTGTGATGCATGGCTTAAGAGATTTCAGAAAGCTAGAAGTGATATGAAAGGAGAAGTATTATGGATTTTTGTGTTAGCATACAATTACAATATATGCGGTACGATATTCTGTTGTATGTACATTTTGTGAGTTCGCGGCCTTTTTTATTGAATGAGGAGCAACCAATATTCGTAAAAAAGGACCCACTGGTTTGGAGAAGATAAAATGCAGAAATTGCGGTGTTCAGAATAAATATTTCAAGGCAATATCGTGGCAACTGGTAGCAAGAAAAGTGCTTAGGTGACAATGAGTTAACGTGATCAACAAATGACAATTTAAACATAGCATTTGTCTTTGCAGCTAATTGTGAATATCTCCGCTTTCTTATTCACACCTGAGGACGCCATACTACCTTAAAAGCGGCCCTATAAAAGATGCAGAAGAAAAAGTTGCCATATTGCTTTGGCTGTGATGAATGGTTTGAAAGGGATTTTGAAGTAGCTAGAAGTGATGTGAAAGGAGAAGTATTTAAGATTTAGGTGTTAGCATACTATCATCATCATAATCAATTTTTATACCCTTAAGGGCCCCTTGCGGGGTATTACATAAGAGGGGAGCAATTACAGAAATTCCACAGCAGGTGATGGTCAATGGTACAGGCGTAGAATTGAGGCAGACTCATAAAGAAATGGCAGCAACACAGCAAATATATGTCATTATGTACCTAAAGGAGGTGTAAAAGAAAATAAGGAGCGAAGACCCCTTTAAAAATAATTAATATAAACCATTGATTGGCCACATCAACCAATCAATCCCACACATGTCACTCATTCACAAGCCCACACAATCACACACACACAATCCCACTCACAGCACTCATTGACATAGAGTCACTGACCGCGCTGAGTGGTCAAACCATTTCGTTAGGTGGGCAGCACATACACAAGGCCAAAGCCGAACGCCCATCGCAGTCCCCGCGCGGACAACAATCCAGTGTCCTCGCTTCGACGCCCCGCAGTTGTCCGCGCGCGCTCGCCGGCACAACGAGGGCGGTCGCTAATCCCCTGAGGAACGCCAGCGGACTCGCGGGAAGAGCTGCGGTAATCCCAGCCTAGCATTCTTGTGTAAGCCCTGTCGAGCCGGCCCACACGCGCGCGCCTTTTCGGCACTCCCTCGCCTCCCATCAGCTCGTCAGCCCTGGCGAACGACGGCATACCAACGGAAGAAAGGAGCCCGATCTCAACAACTTAAATGATTTACGATTAACTGCCTGAACACTGAGGGTTCACGTTGAATGACTATGGTTTCGGGTAGGTTATTCAACACTTCTATGGCTTCAGGTAAAAAGTATTTGTTAAAAGCGTTAGTTTGATCCATGCAGGCGATGGAAACTTAATGAGTTAAAAAGGCGACGCGATGAAGGGCAGGAGGGAGAAGTACCGTACCGCGTTGTGAGGGGAAATTTTAATATATTTTGTGCAAGAGGCATAGCCGAGTAACGTTTCGGCGGATTTTGGGGTGGGCAGGTTAAGAGATTGTTTTATACTGGTAATACTTAAGCGGGGCTGTACTGTGAGGAAATAAATCTAGCGGCACGATTCTGAATTGATTCAAGTGAGTCGATCAAGTAATTTTGGTGGGGCTCCAAATAGCCGACGCATATTCAAGTTGACTATGTGTAAAAGTTTCATAAGCCAGTTTACGGATTTGGGGGGAAAGAAGGTTATCGATCTTTTGATATATCCAAAGTGATTTAGCCGATGCGGTGGTTAGTGGCTGTATGTGATCGCACCATGTTAGATTGCTTGATATCACTACTCCGAGGTATCGATACGAATCAGCCTGGGTTAGGAAATTGGAGTTTACCGAATACTGGGAAGAAAAGTTACTGCGCTTGCGCGAAACTTGCATGACTTTACATTTATTTATATTTAATGGCATCAGCCATCGTGAATCACCTTTTTTGTATGTTAGATAAGTCATTTTGAAGAATATTGTGGTCAGAGCTACTTTAAATAAGGCGGTAAAGTACACAGTCATCTGAGAACAGGCGAATGGTTGATGAGATTGCGTCTGGAATGTCATTATTAAAGATCAGAAATAGAAGTTGTCCAAGCACTGATCCTTGCAGAACACCGGATATTACCTTCACGTGAGTTGATTGGTGATTCTCCACAACAGTAAATTGAAACCTATCGGTGAGAAAATTTTAATCCAAGCTATAATATTGGGTCAATGCTGAGGGAGCAAAGATTACTTATAAGACGCCGATGCTGGACACGATCGAATGCTTTTGAAAAGTCAAGATATATTACGTCGGTTTGAAAGGAGGAGTCAAGGTTAAAATAAAGATGAGTAGTAAATGAATACAGCTGCGTCTCGCACAAGAGTCCTCGCCGGAAACCATGCTGGTTGTGGAAAAGGAAAGAATTAAGGTCCAAATGCAATTCGATGTTGGAGTAGATTACGTGTTCTAAGAGCTTGCAGGCGATGCATGTTAGAGAAATTGGGCGGTAGTTTGAGGGGTCTGAACGGTTTCCGAATTTGTGTACTGGGGTGACATTACTTGTTTTCCAGTCTCTTGGAATGACACCAGTTTCCAGAGATTGGTTAAAAATGATTTGTAAGATATGACTCGATAGTAGTTTGGTGCTTTTCTAAATTTTCGCGCGAATGTTATCTGTACCTGGGGCACTCGAGAACTTAAGGTTGTCAATTATCTTTATGATTCCTTCGCTCGTGACATTGATAGGGGACATTTCTGGGAAGTTTCTAGGCGGTAAAAAGGGGATGTTGGTGTCGGCTTCGTGGGTAAATACAGTAAAGAAACATGAATTCTTGACTTCCGCGCAATCAGAAGGAGCGACGACCGAACCATCGGGGTAAGTTAGGAAAACCTTATCCGCAGCGGTGGTTTTAGGAGACCAGTATTTCCAAAATTTCTGCGGGTTGGCACTTAGGATGTCGTGCAAATCATGACTGAAAAATTTTCTTTTTGAATTCTTTAACAAAGAGGTGTACACTCGCAGGCATGCGCGATACATGTCCCATTTAGCAGGGGATTTCACTAATTTGTTTCTCTAAAAAGGCGTTTTTTCTTTTTTGACAGCCCTCTTAGAGAGTTCGTGTACCAAGGTCTTACGGCGTCTCCACGAATGCAGACCAGAGGCACATGTCTGTCAATGAGAGACAGCATCTTGTTTTTTAATAGCTGCCAATTTTGTTCCACTGTTCTTGAAGCGGCAGATTCAGAGAATGTTTCATAAAATATTCCTAGCCCTTCATTATTAAAGAGAAGTTGGCTTTATTGTAATCTCTAAAGTACTTATTGATAGGTTGCCGGGAAGGGATTGGAATGAATAGGATAAACAACAACATATTGTGGTCACTGACGCCCTAAAAACACTGAACCATTTTCACAAGTTCAGGACTTGATACTAAAACTAAATCAAGTATGTTAGTACCCCTAGTGGGCATCGTAACTGTTTGGACGAAATTAAACATCAGACAGAAATCAAGAAAATTTTTGGAAAGGCGTGAATGAGCGGCCAGATTGATCGAATCAATATCAGAGAAATTAAAATCGCCACACAATAAAATGTTAGACCGCGGAAAACAGGAGGTTTGATGCAGCACGACCGAGTAAAGTTCACTCGTGAAATCGTCGTCAGAGTCAGGGGGTCGATAACAGGCGATTAGTATTGTTCTGCTTGTTGGAAAGTTGAGGTTAATGCACATGATTTTATGGCGGCAATTTATATCAATCCTTGAGGAGGGCAAACTAGGCTTTGTGAGTACCACGAACCCGCCTCCGCGGCGTCCAAGCCTATCTATATGGTGAATAATGTACGATAATGTCGTGGAAAGTAGTTCATTATCCTGAATGTCTGGGTTTAGCCATGATTCAGTGAATATGGCGAGATCGGTACTGTCATCTTCCAGGAGGGCTTCTAGAGTTTCTTTCTTGGGCATGTAGCTCCGAACGTTAGTGAGCATTACGGTTGTTTTATGAGAAGCTGAAATGGCCTGAAAAGGTTTCTTGGTGCATTAAGATAGGAGAGAACGGGTTTTTGGGCACGTTGCGGATTGCTATGAGGTTAATTCGAGGACAGAATCAGTGGCTGCATTGTAGACGTAGTGCTTCTCATCGATGGTGAGTTTGTCAAAGCGGATTTTGAACATCGCGTTGCTCATCTGACCGAAAGCGTATAACTTTTTGTCTTGCGACGCGCATACCTGCTGATCAGTCCTCCTGTATGAAGAAGGGCGTGTCCTTTAATTGCAGTGAAGACTGTAGACTTTTGGATTTGTCCTTTTAATGCGGTAATTATACGATAATTGGGCGCGTATTATCGGCGCGGTAACAACCGAGTAGATGAGCCTGCTCTATTTCCGCGTCACTGACATATATAAGGAGGTTTGTAGTGCAAAAAGAAACTATTTTTGCCTCAGATTCGGCCCAGGTTTCAGTATTTTCATCTGCAACACCAAAGAACAAAAGATTTGAACGGCGTACGACGTTTTCAGTATCGTCGCACTTGTCAGCAAGTTAGTTTTAGTTCAGAAGTCAACGAACTGATTTCAGTGGTTGGGGGACGGTCCTAGGGAAGGGGTGTTACGCTGATTTGTTTCGATTTTTTTTGAAGCACTTCAATACGAGAAGAGAGGCTGCCAATCAGGTTTTCTATGCTAGTATGGGTCGAGCAGACAGATGCAAGGCCAGTTTCAATAGCAGTATGTGCAAGTTCGAGGCGGGATAACCTTTCTGCTATACTTTCTAAAGTTACTGTAATGAATGGGCCAAGGATTGGCGTGAAAGTCACGAGTCAGTGGCCAGTGCGTGCGCAAGTAACGTTGCTTTATGCATGACACGAAAGAAGCAGAAGTTAGGGCACGAAAGCAACTACGCGAGACGGAAGATATCAGCGTTAACAAAGGCAAGACGCAAACGGAAATGTCCGCAATAAAGAAAGCAAACGTCCTACGGGGTTTTGTCGCATCCCCTCGAGGTGTTGAAGTCCCGATGCGTGCGGAGTCGACGAGGACGTCACGGCGAGGCTGGCTCGATGACCGGCTCTAGGCCCCGTCGTAACCAGGCGCGGGACGTCGGGCAGGCATCGTCGACCTTTCCGATGAGTCACGGCTCAAGGGCGTAGCAGCGGGTGTGAGCGGAGGGTTCCACCTCCAGGTGAATCCGGACCCGCGCTCTCTCGCCAAGAGCGTCACCAGCTCCAGGCACGGCCAGCCCACGGGTTGTCGGGATCAGCGGCGGACGGCTCTCGGGAACAGCAGCGGTTGCGCTCCGGGTCTTCCCCGAAACGATCACAGGGCCGCGCTCTCAAGCCCAGCGCGTCACAGGCGTCCCCTGATCACCGGCCTGGTTCGATTTTTTCTGCACGCACTCGTTGCAGCTGCGCGCTCGGTCTCCTCTTCCTCTTCGTCCACGGGCACTTCATGACAGTTACGGGTCCACCAAAAGAATCGCGTCCAGGGTTCACTTCAACGTCACCTGACATAATTCAAAGTAGGTTGATGAGGTGGCTGGCGACACAGTATTCGAGTACTGACTTGAACAATGATCTGCGACAACAATCAAGCAGTTTGGTGGGGCACGACACCGCTATTAAAAAGGGATCGTTGGATCGTATACAAAACGCGTATGGTACGCGACCAACCTTCACGAGGAGCGAAAAGTATTTTGAGGCCATGCTCGCTGAAGGCAATATCGTGGCAACTGGTGGCAGCAAGAAAAGAGCTTAGGTGACAATGAGTTATTGTGATCAATAAATGACAATTCAAACATAGCATTTGTCATTGCAGCTATTTTGAATATCTGCCCTTCTTTTATTTACACCTGAGGACGCCATACTACCTTGAAAGGTGGCCCTGTAAAAGATGTAGAAGAAAAAGTTGCCATATTGCTTTGGCTGTGATCAGTGGCTTGAAAGGGATTTTGAAGTAGCTGGAAGTGATGTGAAAGAAGTATTTAAGATTTAGGTGTTACATACAATTAAAACACATGGGCATATATTCTGTTATATGTACATTTTCTAGTTCGCGACTTTTGCATTGAATTGAGGTGCACCCAATATTCCTAAAAAAGGACCCACAGGTTGGAGAAGATAAAATTCAGAAATTGCGGAATTCAGATTAAATATTTGAAGGCAATATTGTGGCACCCTGGTAGCAAGAAAAGTGCTTAGGTGACAATGAGTTAACGTGATCAATAAATGACATTCATACAAAGAATTTGTCATTGCAGCTAATTGTGAATATCTGCGCTTTCTCTTTCTGCTTTCACACCTGATTACGGCATACTACCTTAAAGCGGCTCTATAAAAAAGCAGAATAAAAAGTTGCCATATGCTTTCGCTGTGATGAATGGCTTGAAAGGGATTTTGAAGTAGCTAGAAGTGATGTGAAAGGAGAAGTATTTAAAATTTAAGTGTTAGCTTACAATCACAATATATGCGGCAGATATTCTGTTGTATGTACATTTTCTAGTTCGGGCCTTTTTATTGAATTTGGGTGCAACCAGTATTCCTAAAAAAGGACCCACAGGTTTGGAGAAGGTAAAAGGCAGAAATTGTGGGTTTCAGATTAAATATTTGAAGGCAATATCGTTGCAACTGGAAGCAAGAAAAAGTGCTTAGGTGACAATAAGTTAACGTGATCAATAAATGACAATTCAAACATAGCATTTGTCATTGCAGCTAATTGTGAATATCTGCGCTTCTCTTATTCACACCTGAGGACGCCATACTACCTTAAAAGCTGCCCTATAAAAGATGCAGAAGAAGAAGTTGCCATATTGCTTTCGCTGTGATGAGTGGCTTGAAAGGGATTTTGAAGTATCTGGAAGTGATGAAAAGGAGAAGTATTAAAAATTTAAGTGTTATCATACAATTAGAATATATGCGGCAGATATTCTTTTGTATGTACATTTTCGCGTAGCCAAGGACGAAGCAGTTGTTTGGAAAGAAACAAGTTTATGGAGCGAACTTGTGCTCCCCTAACACTGAAAAGAATACAGAGGCGGCGAAGCAGTGGTCAACAAAGTGCGTACGTGCGTCGGCGAGCGTCGCAGACTCGAATGCCCGGCGTCTGCTCTGCAGGCTTTTATCTTTCGGCGCGCGTGGTTCTGGAACGTCGATTCGCATCGAGAACATTGTAGATGCAAGAAGATTATTCTGGGATGTTCACGTTAGATCGGAATGCTCTCCCTATCAGAACAGATACACATGCGGCACAGAAAGAAAGAATGGAACACGCGCTTCCCTTGGCACGGAGAGATAACAGAGACCGGCGCAGCCGGCGGTAACAGCAAAACACAAAAAAAAACCAATGCATGGTTCGCGGCATTACCCCCCTCTAAGAGTGCATCGACCTGATGCTAACATAAGCGACAGTCCGAAAATGAAAATAAAAGTTCGTCATCGTCCGTAGAAAGGTTTTAAGCGAACCACGTGGACGACTTCGGGCCGCGTACGTCGTCGTGATGTGCCGGAGTCACCATCGGGGATCACTTCGTAGGTAAGTTGGCCAACACGTCGTAGAATCTGGTAGGTCCGAAATACCGTCGCAGAAGTTTCTCGCTCAGTCCGCGTCGTCGGATGGGAGTCCAAACCCACACACGATCCCCTGTGGTACTCGGCGTCTCGGTGTCGGAGGTTGTAGCGGCGGCATCCACCAGCTGCTGGTCCCTTATACGAACTCGAGCGAGCTGGCGGGCCTCCTCCGCACGTTGAAGGTATCCTTGGACGTCGGCGTTGAGGTCGTCGTCTTCTACGTGCGGAAGCATGGCGTCGAGCATCGTAGTCGGTCGTCTTCCGTAGACAAGCTCGAACGGTGTCATCTGCGTAGTTTCCTGCGTCGCTGTATTTGTACGCAAACGTGACATCGGGAGGACTTCGTCCCAAGTCTTATGTTCAACGTCGACGTACATGGACAGCATATCCGCAATTGTCTTGTTCAGACGTTCTGTTAGTCCGTTCGTTTGGGGTGGTACGCCGTCGTTCTTCGGTGATCCGTGTTGCTGTAGCGTAAGATTCCTTGCATCAGCTCCGCGGTAAAGGCCGTTCCGCGGTCCATGATTAGGACTTCAGGTGCTCCATGTCGCAGCACAACTTGGTTTATGAAGAACTTGGCGACTTCTTGTGCAGTCCCCCTCGGAAGAGCGGCGGTCTCTGCGTAGCGCGTCATGTTCTGTCGCTACGACAATCCACTTGTTCTCCGATCGTGACGTCGGGAACGGGCCTAGAAGGTCCATTCCAATCTGTTGAAAGGGCCTCCGCGGGACGGCGATCGGTTGTAGAAGTCCGGCGCGTCTTGTCGGCGGCGTGTTTTCGTCGCTGGCAGTCCCGGCAACTCCGAACGTAGTGGGTGACGTCGGATGTAAGGCGGGGCCAGAGTACTTCGCCTTAATTTTTGCAATAGTGCGAGCTGTGCCGAGATGTCCGGAAGACGGGTCGTCGTGGAACGCTTCCAAAATTTCGTCACGAAGGTCTGCGGGGATGACAAGTAGATAATTCGTTCTTGTTCCGGGGCTGAAATTCTTCTTCACGAGGACGGAGTTTCTGAGGCTGAATGCTGGTAAGTTACGCTTGAACGCTCTAGGCACGGCGACGTTTCGTCCTTCGAGGTAGTCGATCATTACGCGCAAGTCGGGGTCGGCACGCTGCTGGGCGGCTAGGTCGCTCTCCGTAACAACCCGAAGAACGCACTGTCTTCATCGAGTCTTGTGGTGGTGGGTCGACAGGGGCGCGGGACAGGCAGTCGGCGTCGGAGTGTTTCCTGCCGGATTTGTAGACGATTGTAACGTCGAACTCTTGCAGGCGCAAACTCCACCGCCCAAGACGGCCAGAGGGGTCCTTCAAATTGGCGAGCCAACACAGCGCATGGTGGTCTGTTACAACCTTGAACGGTCTGCCATACACGTATGGGCGAAATTTTGAAATGGCCCATATAATAGCCAGGCACTCTTTTTCGAGGCAGAGTAGTTTTTCTCCTCCTTCGACAGACCACGGCTGGCATAGGCGATTACGTTTTCGCACCGCTTTGTTTTGGACAAGGACGGCACCCAAGCCTATATCACTGGCGTCCGTGTGCATTTCCGTTTCGGCGTTTCGTCGTCGATGAGCGAGCACGGCGGGCTTTGCAGTGTTTTTTGCAGCTCGCAGAATGCCTTTTCTTGGTCGTTTCCCAGCTGAAAAGGGTGCTATCTTTCGTCAAGCGCGTGAGCGGCTCTGCAATGCGTGCGAAGTTTGCGACGAAGCGCCGGTAGTATGCGCACAGTCCAAGAAATCTGCGCACGCCCTTCTTATCTTTCGGCCTTGGGAAGTTCGCTATGGCTGAAGTTTTCGCCGGGTCACGCAGGACTCCCGCGGCGTTGAGACATGGCCCAAAAACTTCAGTTCCTCGTACGCGAAGCGGCATTTTTCAGGCTTCAGCGTTTAACCCCGACGTACGGATGGCCTCGAGTACTGACTGCAACCTTGCGAGGTGTTCGTCGAAAGTCCGGGAGAATACCACAACGTCGTCGAGGTATACGAGGCAGGTGTGCCACTTCAGGCCAGCTAGCACAGTGTCCATGACTCTTTGGAACGTTGCTGGTGCCGTGCATAGCCCAAACGGCATTAACCTTGAACGGCATTTCGTATAGGCCGTCCGGGGTTATGAATGCAGTCTTCTCTCGATGATATTAGGATCTCTCGTCCACTTCAATTGCCAGTAGCCGGTCTTCAGGTCCATCGATGAGAAGTACCTCGCATGGCAGAGGTGGTCGAGGGCGTCGTCGATTCGTGGCAGGGGGTACACGTCCTTTTTGGTGATTTTGTTCAATCGCCGGTAGTCAACGCAGAACCTTAGTGTGCCGTCTTTTTTCTTCACGAGTACGACCGGCGCAGCCCACGGACTTTTCGATGGCTGTATAATGTCGTCGTTGAGCATGTCGTCGACTTGAGTCCGGATGGCTTCCCGCTCGTGGGAAGAGACGCGGTACGGTGACTGTCGGGTAGGTCGGGCTCCATCCTTGGTTATTATCCGGTGCTTCGCCAGAGGTGTTTGACGTAACTTTGAGTTCGACGAAAAACACTCGCTGTAGCGACGCAGCAAAGCCAATAACTTGTTCCTTTCTTCTTGCGGTAGCGCCGGATTCACGTCGAAGGGGTGCGGAAGCTTGAAGGTATCGTCGGGTGCGCGTTCAAAGTCGGCGACTGCTATCACGTCACTTGCTAGTTGCGTTTCTTCGACGAACGCAATTGCAGCGCCCTTGTTTAAATGCTGGTACTCCTCGGTGAAATTGGTGACCAAAACGTGGATTTGCGATGCTTAAACCGCGCAATGCCTCTTGCGACAGACACACCGCGGTCAAGAAGCAACCTTCGGTCACTCTGCACGATAGCGTCGACGTCGGGAGCAGCATCTTCACAGTAGACGGTGATCATCAAGCTTGCGCGGGGTGGCTGGGTGACGTGATCATCGGCGATCCTTACAGCTGCACGGTGTTCGGGGTTCGATTCCGGCATCATGGAGTGGTCGGAGGAAAAAGTTATCGACTTCGTCTGGAGATCGATTATTGCGCCGTTGTCTGTCAAAAAGTCCATTCCGAGAATTACGTCGCGGGAGCAGTTGGGCAAAACGACGAACACTGCAGGGTACGTCGTGCCATCTATGGTGACGCGCGATGTGCACGTTCCACTTGGCGTCACGATGTGGCCTCCTGCTGTGCGTATGTGCGGACCGTCCCATCTGGTCATAACTTCTTCAGCTTAGACGCAAATGGTCCGCTCATTACGGAGTAGTCGGCTCCCGTGTCTACGAGGGCGACTACATCAAACCGTCGATGGACACCTTGACGTCGGATGCGCCTTCCTCGAGTTCCGGGTGCGTCGGGGCGTCGCATCTCGGCTGTGCGTGTTGACGGTCGGGCACTGTGCGTCGTCGTTGTCCATCGTCTTCTCAGCGGACGTCTCGGTCAGGTCGGGTAAGCGTCGCGGCGTATAGCTGTCGTCGTGTTCGGGAGTCTCATCAGGGTTAGGTCGGGTCGTCGGGATGAGGGCATGTCGTGAATCACTGTCTTCGGCGCGTCCTTGCGTCGTTGGAGGGTTTCCGGTTTTTCGCCGTAGAGCAACTTCACCTCCAGAAGTTGCTGCTTTTAGTTTCCCCCGCGTGGGCTGGGGGACCTTCCACGGGCGAAGTCAGCGTTGCTACGGCGGTTCGGCGATTGGTATGGGTAGGGCGACGGCGAACGGTTGAAACGCGCTGGGCCACGGCTGGTTTCAGATAGATACTCGTCGATCTCACGTGGTCGTTGGCCAGGGAGAGGGCGAGATGCGTCGACGGAGAAACCACGCAGTCCGAGCCTCTTGTATGGGCAGCGACGGTAAATGTGGTCGGCCTCTCCGCAGTGGTAGCACAGAGGACGGTTATCGGGAGTTCGCCATACGTCCGTCTTCCTCGGCGTCTGGTTTCGGGCTACCGGGGGTCGGGCGGGTGACAGTGGGCGGCGGTACGGCGGGGCCTCTTGACGGCGTGTTGGAGCAAGGGCGGGGTCGACGAACAGCCGCGGAGTATGTCATAGCTTGTGGCTCTCGGGGTACCTCGGATGGCGTAGAAGTTCCCAACGCTTGTTGCACTTCTTCTCTAATCACGTCGGTGAGGGAAGCGACTTGGGGATGCGGCGGCGTTGGGAGAAGTTTCCGCAGCTCCTCTCTCACTATTGCGCGGATAGTCTCGCGTAGGCTGTCGGCCGGGATCCGCGTGCTGCCAAAGTCGTTCTCATTGGCCGCGCCAACAAAATTGCGGTCATACTGCTTAGCACGCATTTCGAGGGCTTTTTCAATGGTGCTGGCTTCGGTCACGAATTCGGCGACGGTTTTGGGCGGATTTCGGACAAGTCCCCCGCGGGACAAGTCCAGCAAACAGTTCCTCCTTCACACCCGCGCATTAAGAAGCGCAACTTCTTTTCTTCCGTCATTTCGGGATCCGCGCGGCGAAATAGCTGCTTCATCTCCTCAACGAAGATCACGACGCCTTCATTGGGGTGTTGCGTGCGCGTTTCCAACAAAAGGGCGGCTCTTTCTTTCCGCACGACGGTAGTGAAGGTCTTAGTGAACTCGCTTTTGAACTGAGCCCAGTTTGTCAAGGAGCTCTCGTGGTTCTCGAACCAAGTGCGAGCCGAATCTTCCAAGTAAAAGAAAACGTGCCGGAACGTTTCTGCGTCGTCCCACCTGTTGAATTTCCGGACGCGCTCCAGTTTCTCCAACCATTCTTCTGGGTCTTCTGCGGGGGCTCCTCGGAATGATGGCGGTTCCCGTGGCTGCTGCAGAACGACAGGAGGATTGCCTTGGTTGAGCATGGTGCTGGTTGCGACGTTTTTCTTCTTCGTCTTCTCCGGTAGTAGACCGAACTCGGGTGGTAAATCTTGCACGCGGAGGCTGGCTCTTGTTGGACTGGCTTGGCGGCTTCCAGAGGTTGTAGTGGGCATGAAGGGTGCGTACCCCGCACCTCCACCAGATGTCACGTAGCCAAGGACGAAGCAGTTGTTTGGAAAAGAAACACGTTTATTGGAGCGAACTTGTGCTCCCCTAACAACTGAAAAGAATACAGAGGCGGCGAAGCAGTGGTCAACAAAGTGACGTACGTGCGTCGGCGAGCGTCGCAGAATCGAATGCCCCGGCGTCTGCTCTGCAGGCTTTTTATCTTTCGGCGCGCGTGGTTCTGGAACCGTCGATTCGCATCGAGAACATTGTAGATGCAAGAAGATTATTCCGGGATGTTCACGTTAGATCGGAATGCTCTCCCTATCTGAACAGATAACACATGCGGCACAGAAAGAAAGAATGGAACACGCGCTTTCCTTGGCACGGAGATAACACAGACCGGGGCAGCCAGGCGGTAAAAGCAAAACACAAATAAACAAACCCAATGCATGGTTCGCGGCAGTATGTACATTTTTTTTCGCGCCTTTTTCATTGAATTGAGGTGCAACCAATATTCAGTAAAAAAGGCCCACAGGTTTGGAGAAGATAAATTGCAGAAATTGCGGTGAACAGGATTAAATATTTGAAGGCAATAGTCGGTGGAACTCGTAATGCACAAGAAAAGTGCTTAGGATGAACAATTAGTTAACGTGATCAATAAATGACAATTCAAACATAGCAATTTGTCATTGCAGCTAATTGTAACTATCTAGCGATTTCTCTATTCACACCTGAGGACGCCATAACTACCTTAAAAAGCGGACCGATAAAAGATGCGAATGAAAAGTTGCCATATGCGTTTGGCTGTGATGACTTGGTTGAAAAGGATTTGAAGTAGCTAGAAGTGATGTGAAGGAGAAGTATTTAAGATTTAAAGTGTTAGCATACAATAAAATATATGCGGCAGATATTCTGTTGTATGTACATTTGTATTCGCGCCTTTTTTATTGAATTGAGGTGCAACCGATATTAGTAAAAAAGGATCCACAGGTTTGGAGAAGATAAAAGGCAGAAATTGCGGTGTTCAGATTAAATATTTGAAGGCAATATCGTGGCAACTGGTAGCAAGAAAAGTGCTTAGGTGACAATTAGTTAACGTGATCAATAAATGACAATTCAAACATAGCATTTGTCATTGCAGCTAATTGTGAATATCTGCGCTTTTCTAATTCACACCTGAGGACGCCATACTACCTTAAAAGCGGCCCTATAAAAGATGCAGAAGAAAAAGTTGCCATTGTGCTTTGGCTGTGATGAATGGGTTGAAAGGGATTTTGAAGTAGCTAGAAGTGATGTGAAAGGAGAAGTATTTAAGATTTAAGTGTTAGCATACAATTAAAATATATGCGGCAGATATTCTGTTGTATGTACATTTTGTAGTTCGCGCCTTTTTTATTGAATTGAGGTGCAACCGATATTAGTAAAAAAGGATCCACAGGTTTGGAGAAGATAAAAGGCAGAAATTGCGGTGTTCAGATTAAATATTTGAAGGCAATATCGTGGCAACTGGTAGCAAGAAAAGTGCTTAGGTGACAATTAGTTAACGTGATCAATAAATGACAATTCAAACATAGCATTTGTCATTGCAGCTAATTGTGAATATCTGCGCTTTTCTAATTCACACCTGAGGACGCCATACTACCTTAAAAGCGGCCCTATAAAAGATGCAGAAGAAAAAGTTGCCATATGTGCTTTGGCTGTGATGAATGGCTTGAAAGGATTTTGAAGTAGCTAGAAGTGATGTGAAAGGAGAAGTATTTAAGATTTAAGTGTTAGCATACAATTAAAATATATGCGGCAGATATTCTGTTGTATGTACATTTTGTAGTTCGCGCCTTTTTTATTGAATTGAGGTGCAACCGATATTAGTAAAAAAGGATCCACAGGTTTGGAGAAGATAAAAGGCAGAAATTGCGGTGTTCAGATTAAATATTTGAAGGCAATATCGTGGCAACTGGTAGCAAGAAAAGTGCTTAGGTGACAATTAGTTAACGTGATCAATAAATGACAATTCAAACATAGCATTTGTCATTGCAGCTAATTGTGAATATCTGCGCTTTTCTAATTCACACCTGAGGACGCCATACTACCTTAAAAGCGGCCCTATAAAAGATGCAGAAGAAAAAGTTGCCATATGTGCTTTGGCTGTGATGAATGGCTTGAAAGGGATTTTGAAGTAGCTAGAAGTGATGTGAAAGGAGAAGTATTTAAGATTTAAGTGTTAGCATACAATTAAAATATATGCGGCAGATATTCTGTTGTATGTACATTTTGTAGTTCGCGCCTTTTTATTGAATTGAGGTGCAACCGATATTAGTAAAAAAGGATCCACAGGTTTGGAGAAGATAAAAGGCAGAAATTGCGGTGTTCAGATTAAATATTTGAAGGCAATATCGTGGCAACTGGTAGCAAGAAAAGTGCTTAGGTGACAATTAGTTAACGTGATCAATAAATGACAATTCAAACATAGCATTTGTCATTGCAGCTAATTGTGAATATCTGCGCTTTTCTAATTCACACCTGAGGACGCCATACTACCTTAAAAGCGGCCCTATAAAAGATGCAGAAGAAAAAGTTGCCATATTGCTTTGGCTGTGATGAATGGGTTGAAAGGGATTTTGAAGTAGCTAGAAGTGATGTGAAAGGAGAAGTATTTAAGATTTAAGTGTTAGCATACAATTAAAATATATGCGGCAGATATTCTGTTGTATGTACATTTTGTAGTTCGCGCCTTTTTATTGAATTGAGGTGCAACCGATATTAGTAAAAAAGGATCCACAGGTTTGGAGAAGATAAAAGGCAGAAATTGCGGTGTTCAGATTAAATATTTGAAGGCAATATCGTGGCAACTGGTAGCAAGAAAAGTGCTTAGGTGACAATTAGTTAACGTGATCAATAAATGACAATTCAAACATAGCATTTGTCATTGCAGCTAATTGTGAATATCTGCGCTTTTCTAATTCACACCTGAGGACGCCATACTACCTTAAAAGCGGCCCTATAAAAGATGCAGAAGAAAAAGTTGCCATATGTGCTTTGGCTGTGATGAATTGGCTTGAAAGGGATTTTGAAGTAGCTAGAAGTGATGTGAAAGGAGAAGTATTTAAGATTTAAGTGTTAGCATACAATTAAAATATATGCGGCAGATATTCTGTTGTATGTACATTTTGTAGTTCGCGCCTTTTTTATTGAATTGAGGTGCAACCGATATTAGTAAAAAAGGATCCACAGGTTTGGAGAAGATAAAAGGCAGAAATTGCGGTGTTCAGATTAAATATTTGAAGGCAATATCGTGGCAACTGGTAGCAAGAAAAGTGCTTAGGTGACAATTAGTTAACGTGATCAATAAATGACAATTCAAACATAGCATTTGTCATTGCAGCTAATTGTGAATATCTGCGCTTTTCTAATTCACACCTGAGGACGCCATACTACCTTAAAAGCGGCCCTATAAAAGATGCAGAAGAAAAAGTTGCCATTGTGCTTTGGCTGTGATGAATGGGTTGAAAGGATTTTGAAGTAGCTAGAAGTGATGTGAAAGGAGAAGTATTTAAGATTTAAGTGTTAGCATACAATTAAAATATATGCGGCAGATATTCTGTTGTATGTACATTTTGTAGTTCGCGCCTTTTTTATTGAATTGAGGTGCAACCGATATTAGTAAAAAAGGATCCACAGGTTTGGAGAAGATAAAAGGCAGAAATTGCGGTGTTCAGATTAAATATTTGAAGGCAATATCGTGGCAACTGGTAGCAAGAAAAGTGCTTAGGTGACAATTAGTTAACGTGATCAATAAATGACAATTCAAACATAGCATTTGTCATTGCAGCTAATTGTGAATATCTGCGCTTTTCTAATTCACACCTGAGGACGCCATACTACTTAAAAGCGGCCCTATAAAAGATGCAGAAGAAAAAGTTGCCATTGTGCTTTGGCTGTGATGAATGGGTTGAAAGGGATTTTGAAGTAGCTAGAAGTGATGTGAAAGGAGAAGTATTTAAGATTTAAGTGTTAGCATACAATTAAAATATATGCGGCAGATATTCTGTTGTATGTACATTTTCTAGTTCTCGCCTTTTTATTGAATTGAGGTGCAACCGATATTAGTAAAAAAGGATCCACAGGTTTGGAGAAGATAAAAGGCAGAAATTGCGGTGTTCAGATTAAATATTTGAAGGCAATATCGTGGCAACTGGTAGCAAGAAAAGTGCTTAGGTGACAATTAGTTAACGTGATCAATAAATGACAATTCAAACATAGCATTTGTCATTGCAGCTAATTGTGAATATCTGCGCTTTTCTATTCACACCTGAGGACGCCATACTACCTTAAAAGCGGCCCTATAAAAGATGCAGAAGAAAAAGTTGCCATTGTGCTTTGGCTGTGATGAATGGCTTGAAAGGATTTTGAAGTAGCTAGAAGTGATGTGAAAGGAGAAGTATTTAAGATTTAAGTGTTAGCATACAATTAAAATATATGCGGCAGATATTCTGTTGTATGTACATTTTCTAGTTCTCGCCTTTTTTTATTGAATTGAGGCTGCAACCGATATTAGCTAAAAAAGGGCATTCCACAGGTTTGGAGAAGATAAAAGGCAGAAATTGCAGTGTTTCAGAATTAAATTATTTGAAGGCAACTATCGTGGCAACTGGTAGCAAGAGAAAGTGCTTAGGGTGACCATTAGTTAACGTGGTCAATAAATGACAATTTCAACATAGCATTTGTCATTGCAGCTATTGGAATATCTGCGCTTTTCTTATTCACACCCTGAGGAGGCCAGCTACATTAAAAGACGCCCTATAAAATAGCAGAAGAAAAAAAGTGCCATGGTGATTAGCTGTGATGGATGGTTGAAGGTATGAAGTAGCTAGAAGTGATGTGAAAGGAGAAGTATTTAGATTTAAGTGTTAGCATACTCTCATCATCATAATCAATTTTTATACCCTTAAGGGCCCCTTGCGGGGTATTACATAAGGGGGGAGCAAGTACAGAAATTCCACAGCAGGTGATGGTCGATGGTACAGGCGTAGAAGTGAGGCAGATTCATAAAGAAATGGCAGCAACACAGCAAATATATATACATTATGTAAAGGAGGTGTAAAAAAAAAGGAGCGAAGACCCCTTTCAAAATAATTAATATAAACCATTGATTGGCCACATCAACAATCAATCCACACATGTCACTCATTCACAAGCCCACACAACACACACACACACACACACAATCCCACTCACAGCACTCATTGACATAGAGTCACTGACCGCGCTGAGTGGTAAACCATTTCGTTAGTGGGCAGCACATACACAAGGCCAAAGCCGAACGCCCTCGCAGTCCCCGCGCGGACAACATTCCAGTGTCCTCGCTTCGACGCCCGCAGTTGTCCGCGCGCGCTCGCCGGCACAACGAGGGCGGTCGCTAATCCCCTGAGGACGCCGCCGGACTCGCGGGAAGAGCTGCTGTAATCCCAGCCTAGCATTCTTGTGTAAGCCCTGGCGAGCCGGCCCACACGCGCGCGCCTTTTGGGCACTCCCTCGCCTCCCATCAGCTCGTCAGCCCTGGCGAACGACGGCATACCAACGGAAGAAAGGAGCCCGAACTCAACAACTGAAATGATTTACGATTAACTGCCTGAACACTGAGGTTCACGTTCGTTGACTATGGTTTCGGGTAGGTTATTCAACACTTCTATGGCTTCAGGTAAAAAGTATTTGTTAAAAGCGTTAGTTGATCCATGCAGGCGATGGAAACTTAATGAGTTAAAAGGCGACGCGATGAACGGGCAGGAGGGAGAAGGACCGTACCGCGTTGTGAGGGGAAATTATAATATATTTTGTGCAAGAGGCATAGCCGAGTAACGTTTCGGCGGATTTCGAGGGTGGGCAGGTTAAGAGATTGTTTTATACTGGTAATACTTAAGCGGGGCTGTACTGTGAGGAAATAAATCTAGCGGCACGATTCTGAATTGATTCAAGTGAGTCGATCAAGTAATTTTGGTGGGGGCTCCAAATAGCCGACGCATATTCAAGTTGACTACGTGTAAAAGTTTCATAAGCCAGTTTACGGATTTGGGGGGAAAGAAGGTTATCGATCTTTTGATATATCAAAGTGATTTAGCCGATGCGGTGGTTAGTTGCTGTATGTGATCGCACCATGTTAGATTGCTTGATATCACTACTCCGAGGTATCGATACGAATCAGCCTGGGTTAGGAAATTGGAGTTTACCGAATACTGGAAAGAAAAGTTACTGCGCTTGCGCGAAACTTGCATGACTTTACATTTATTTATATTTAATTGCATCAGCCATCGTGAACACCATTTTTGTATGTTAGATAAGTCATTTTGAAGAATATTGTGGTCAGAGCTACTTTAAATAAGGCGGTAAAGTACACAGTCATCTGCGAACAGGCGAATGGTTGATGAGATTTCGTCTGGAATGTCATTATTAAAGATCAGAAATAGAAGTGGTCCAAGTACTGACCCTTGCGGAACACCGGATATTACCTTCACGTGAGTTGATTGGTGATTCTCCACAACAGTAAATTGAAACCTATCGGTGAGAAAATTTTTAATCCAAGCTATAATATTGGGTCAATGCTGAGGGAGGAAAGATTACTTATAAGACGCCGATGCTGGACACGATCGAATGCTTTTGAAAAGTCAAGAATATTACGTCGGTTGAAAGGAGGAGTCAAGGTTAAAATGAAGATGAGTAGTAAATTCATACAGCTGCGTCTCGCACGAGAGTCCTCGCCGGAAACCATGCTGGTTGTGGAAAAGGAAAGAATTAAGGTCCAAATGCGTTGCGATGTTGGAGTAGATTACGTGTTCTAGGAGCTTGCAGGCGATGCATGTTAGAGAAATTGGGCGGTAGTTTGAGGGGTCTGAACGGTTTCCGAATTTGTGTACTGGGGTGACCTTACTTGTTTTCCAGTCTCTTGGAATGACACCAGTGTCCAGAGATTGGTTAAAATGATTTGTAAGATATGACTGGATATTAGTTTGGTGCTTTTCAAAATTTTCGCGCGGAATGTTATCTGGACCTGGGGCACTCGAGAACTTAAGGTTGTCAATTATCTTTATGATTCCTTCGCTCGTGACATTGATAGGGGGCATTTCTGGGAAGTTTCTAGGCGGTAAAAAGGGATGTTGGTGTCGGCTTCGTGGGTAAAGACAGTAAAGAAACATGAATTCATGACTTCCGCGCAATCAGAAGGAGCGACGACCGAACCATCGGGGTAAGTTAGGAAAACCTTATCCGCAGCGGTGGTTTTAGGAGACCAGTATTTCCAAAATTTCTGCGGGTTGGCACTTAGGATGTCGTGCAAATCATGACTGAAAAATTTTCTTTTTGAATTCTTTAACAAAGAGGTGTACTCTCGCAGGCATGCGCGATACATGTCCCATTTAGCAGGGGATTTCACTAATTTGTTCTCTAAAAAGGCGTTTTTTTTTTTTTTGACAGCCTCTTAGAGAGTTCGTGTACCAGGGTCTTACGGCGTCTCCACGAATGCAGACCAAGGCACATGTCTGTCAATGAGAGACAGCATCTTGTTTTTTAATAAGCCAATTTTGTTCCACTGTTCTTGAAGCGGCAGATTCAGAGAATGTTTCATAAAATATTCCTAGCCCTTCATTATTAAAGAGAAGTTGGCTTTATTGTAATCTCTAAAGTACTTATTGATAGGTTGCCGGGAAGGGATTGGAATGGATAGGTTAAACACAACATATTGTGGTCACTGACACCCTAAACACACTGAACCATTTTCACAAGTTCAGGACTTGATACTAAAACTAAATCAAGTATGTTAGTACCCCTAGTGGGCATCGTAACTGTTTGGACGAAATTAAACATCAGACAGAAATCAAGAAAATTTTTGGAAAGGCGTGAATGAGCGGCCAGATTGATCGAATCAATATCAGAGAAATTAAAATCGCCACACAGAAAATGTTAGACCGCGGAAAACAGGAGGTTTGATGCAGCACGACAGAGTAAAGTTCACTCGTGAAATCGTCGTCAGAATCAGGGGGTCGATAACAGGCGATTAGTATTGTTCTGCTTGTTGGAAAGTTGAGGTTAATGCACATGATTCATGGCGGCAATTTATATCAATCCTTGAGGAGGGCAAACTAGGCTTTGTGAGTACCACGAACCCGCCTCCGCGGCGTCCAAGCCTATCTATATGGTGAATAATGTACGATGATGTCGTGGAAAGTAGTTCATTATCCTGAATGTCTGGGTTTAGCCATGATTCAGTGAATATGGCGAGATCGGTACTGTCATCTTCCAGGAGGGCTTCTACAGTTTCTTTCTTGGGCATGTAGCTCCGAACGTTAGTGAGCATTACGGTTGTTTTATGAGAAGCTGAAATGGCCTGAAAAGGTTTCTTGGTGCATTAAGATAGGAGAGAACGGGTTTTTGGGCACGTTGCGATTGCTATGAGGTTAATTCGAGGACAGACAGTGGCTGCATTGTAGACGTAGTGCTTCTCATCGATGGTGAGTTTGTCAAAGCGGATTTTGAACATCGCGTTGCTCATCTGACCGAAAGCGTATAACTTTTGTCTTGCGACGCGCATACCTGCTGATTAGTCCTCCTGTATGAAGAAGGGCGTGTCCTTTAATTGCAGTGAAGACTGTAGACTTTTGGATTTGTCCGTTTAATGCGGTAATTATACGATAATTGGGCGCGTATTATCGGCGCGGTAACGACCGAGTAGATGAGCCCGCTCTATTTCCGCGTCACTGACATATATACGGAGGTTTGTAGTGCAAAAAGAAACTATTTTTGCCTCAGATTCGGCCCAGGTTCAGTATTTTCATCTGCAATACCAAAGAACAAAAGATTTGAACGGCGTACGACGTTTTCAGTATCGTCGCACTTGTCAGCAAGTTGTTTTAGTTCAGAAGTCAACGAACGATTTCAGTGGTTGGGGGACGGTCCAGGGAAGGGGTGTTACGCTGATTTGTTTCGATTTTTTTTTCAAGCACTTCAATACGAGAAGAGAGGCTGCCAATCAGGTTTTCTATGCTAGTATGGGTCGAGCGGACAGATGCAAGGTCAGTTTCAATAGCAGTATGTGCAAGTTCGAGGCGGGATAACCTTTCTGCTATACTTTCTAAAGTTACGGGTCCACCAATAGAATCGGGTCCGGGGTTCACTTCAAGTCACCCGACATAATAAAGTAGTTGATGAGGTGGCTGCGACACAGTATTCGAATAGTGATTGAACAGATCTGCGACAACAATCAAGCAGTTCGGTGGGGCACGACACCGCTATTAAAAAGGGATCGTTGGATCGTATACAAAACGCGTATGCTACGCGACCAACCTTCACGGGGAGCGAAAGTTTTGAGGCCATGCTCGCTGAAGGCAATATCGTGGCAACTGGCGCAAGAAAAGAGCTTAGGGGACCATGAGTTAACGTGATCAATAAAGAACAATTCAAACATAGCATTGTCATTGCCGCTAATTGTGAATATCTGCGCTTCTCTTTGTTACCTGAGGACGCCATACTACCTTGAAAGCGGCCCTATAAAGATGCAGAAGAAAAGTTGCCATATTGCTTTGGAGCTGATGATGAGGGGCTTGAACGGGCTTTGAAGTCGCTAGAGTAGCTTGAAGTGATGTGAAAAGAAGTATTAAGATTAGGTGGTTACCATACAATTACAACATATGGCATATATTCTGTTGTTTGAACATTTTGTAGTTCGCGCCTTTTTATTGAATTTAGGTGCAACCGATATTCGTAAAAAGGATCCACAGGTTGGAGAAGATAAAAGGCAGAAATTGCTGTGTTCAGATTAAATATTGAAGGCAAAGTAAGCAACTGGTAGCGAGAAAAGTGCTTAGGTGACAATGAGTTAACGTGATCAATAAATGACAATTCAAACATAGCATTTGTCATTGCAGCTTATTCTGAATATCTGGCCTTCTTATTCAGACCTGAGGACGCCATTCTACCTTAAAGCGGCCCTAAAAATATGCAGAATAAAAAGTGGCCCTTTGCTTTTGCTGTGA
>CM023454.1:167210032-167460717 GCA_013339765.2 Haemaphysalis longicornis | reverse complement strand
CAGCGCTACTTGACCAAACAAGAGCCGTGAGCCAAACATTTATTGCATAAAATAAGAAACGCACAAGAAGTGAAACGGAAGTTGGAACACGCGTGTTTGCGGCTGCCCGAGCGACTGATTTTTTAAAACGTCGATTTGCGTGCGG
This sequence comes from Haemaphysalis longicornis, assembly GCA_013339765.2. Lineage (NCBI taxonomy): Eukaryota > Metazoa > Arthropoda > Arachnida > Ixodida > Ixodidae > Haemaphysalis > Haemaphysalis longicornis. The sequence goes on along the minus strand of CM023454.1, from coordinate 167,460,572 downwards.
GCCCATTATGGCTCGGTAAGCTTTAGAATATAATTCATTCTACGCACCATTAAAGAACTTCTGCGCAAACTCAAAAGCACATACAAATAACAACAAACCAACAGTACTTACCCGGCGCACCGTTTCGTCTTCATCGTCGGCAGGCAAACGTACGATCCGGTGGCGAACTTGTAACTGCGCTCCTGGTGCCGTTGCGATTGCGTTTTGGACGCGTAATATGTCTCCGCGAAGCCGGACGGGAACCGGGGCAACGCAGACAAGTCCACACACCATTCATCAGTCATTACGTGCGACAACACAGCACGAGACGTGCAGCGAGTCACCAAGAAGCGATAACACGCACGCGCAGCACCTTGTAGCACACGTATTCCCGACCGGCGCTATCCTTAAACATGGCGCCGAAGCGAGGGTTCGATTCGGCTGCGACAGAGGGCAGCACTTTTGCATAAGGCCTATATTGCAGTAAGGGTTGATCTCTATATTTCCAATTGGCAGCAAAAATAAAAACACAGGTATATAAGTTAGTCAATAATGACACTGCGGCAATGCAAGCCGAAAGTTTGGGGAAAAAGCCCGCTGAACATATCGGTCCCTTTTTCTTCGCGAGAGGCCACGAAGCCATCAACCTCTGAAGTTTAGCCCATATCTTGTTTGTAGCACTAAGCTATAAGTGGCGCATTCAGGTCAGGACACCTCGGCCTCTGTACAAAAAAGAACTACGTTTGAAATGCTGGCCTCATTGCGCTAGTTTTCTTATCTGGGTAGCGCAGAGATCGAGTAACTAACAATGCAGTGGATTTAAGTTCGGAATTAAAACGAAGGCCACATATACCGCATGCATTCCTGTGTGGTATATGTTCCTGATAAAGTAACTTATCTCTGAGTACCAGTGCGGGAACTGAAGGTGCAAACCTAAACCTTTTGTTGCATATGGCCACATTCTCTTGTGCTTTTGGACGACCGGAACGGCCTAAAACATTTTGTTTGAATCCTTCCTACTGCGACCAATTTAACTGGGTTGTTTAAGTATTCCAAAAAAGATCGCTCAAAAGTGAAACCGAACCTGCCAATATTTTGTCCGCCAAGTAACCCCCCTTGAGCTTTAGGGGGCAGACTTTTGGCGGCCGTCACCGGGTTGAGCCACGTAGTCATCCTGGCCGAGTGAACGATGGCGAGCTAATGATGAAACGTATTGAAAGAAAGCAAAGGAGGAAAGTATCGCGAAGTTGTGACGGGACTAGGGTTTGCCATGGCGGCGCGAGCGTTCCCCAAAGGTTGGGGAACGCTCGTCTTTTGCGAAAACGTGATGGGGGCCTGGTGAGATGATATGCGTTCCCTGCTTAAGACGCGGGTCGCGGTCATTTCCTGGGGCGAACTTCGCTCCGCCGATGCAGAGGCTCATCATCGATTCCGTCGAGAGAACAAACGAGTGAGTGCTGCCTCAGCGCGGTGCTGCTGCGCCAAAATATCGCATTAGGGAGTATCGTAATCACCAGCCTTTTTTAATCCTGTTATCCCGGGTGTCACAAATAAATGATGATAGCTTGAGTTTTATGGCGCAAAGCCAACTGGGTCAATGAACGCCAAATCAGTGGTAATGTATGAGAGGTAAACAACAATGCTCTCACAAATCGTATTTGAAAAGATGCACTGGTCCTATCCAGAAAGCATTAAACAGGTGGTTGGATGTTATGAGAACTTCTGCTAGAAACCGCACCATAGTACTGTGTCTAAAGGAGGTAGAATTTTGGTTCATTTCACCCCAGAGATTTAAATGAACACTGAGACGAGCTGTATTTTATAGCTTTGTAAACAATTATAGAACCATTAGCCAAAATCTATGCAGCCGTCAATTGGCATAGCCGCAGCGACATAAAAGATTAAACGGTCACCATCAAACTCGGTATTGTATTGCCTTATCCACTGTACCACACCACCGCACTTATTGTTTTGGCTAGAAATACTGGAAAAATATACACACATCCTATGAGCATACAGAGCAGTCATAGTATCGGCAAGATTACAAAAATCACGATGCCCACTGCTCAGTACTGTTTTTCTGGAGAACGGTGTAATCAGTAGCCTCTTGTTCACTTACATTTCATTTGGTTTGGCAAGGCTGCACCTCCATTTACCTATTGTATAAAAAAACTGCGCGTGTCTTTTTATTGACATTTTTTCAAAAGATGGTAATTGTATTGCAGGAAGTACATTTATAGCATGCAAGACACAAAACTCTGCGAAACCAAGCTAGAGTGCCAGTTGAACGCGTGGTGTTCTATGTACGGATGTTTTCTATTTCGCAATATCTTTTAATTATAAGGTAGTACGCAAATCAGTTTGTCTTACAAACACTAATTGTAGTTAAGCCTTTAGTGCAAATAGTAACTGATTTGTGCAATGAGGCATTGATACCGACTCTCAAGCACTGGAAAGAGCCACACTGTGGAGCTAGAAAGCAAATCAAAACCACAACTCTCTCCGTAGAACTACCAAGGAGACAAAAACCTCTAAGTTGGTATCATTGAAATCATCTTCTAATGGCAGCGTATAGGCTTTTTAGTTAAATCACGGGCTTTGGTGCAGAAATTACTTATTTATGTAGGTGGCCACCTGGTTTGTCAAGCTCTTTAAAGTGTTTGAAAAACTACTGCATCCTACTGACAATATGACGATTTCCAACTTATTCTTTGCGCACTTGCAAAACCAGTATTTACCATTTCGGGTTATATTTATAATGAATTTGTTGTTGTTAAGCGTGAAGCCTTTTTATGTAATGTTCCGGTGTGTTTGTTGTTTTTTAGCGTCAAGAGGGTTATATTTTAAAGTAATGCTCCTTCTTCGAATGAATGTTTTTCTCTTTGCATTTTCAGAGCTTTTGTAACCTACGAATAGTAGAGCACAGTAGAAAGACAAATAATTTTAGAAGTACTAACTGTTACATTTGGGTACAAATATATACCTCTAGTTCTCTCTGGAACACGTACCTCTGTGGAAGAGTAGGAGTAACAGAAAGCCAGCCTTCCATAGGGCTTGCATCGTACAAAGTGCCCGGTGGTTGCTGAAAACAAAGCGAGATCAATGAGACGGAAATACAGGGCGTTGTGTCAGTTTCGTAGAACAATGCACGCATCAAGTGTTTTGTAACCTGACACACTTCCCAAATTTTCCGTTAAGTTTATGCACAGTGCTATCACAGTAATCCAAATGCTACCTTCCATATTGGTGCCAAGACAATGGGATGAAAAACATTTTATCGATTGCAAAAGCTGATTAAAATAACTATAAATCATCATCATAAATACCCGATATTGCGCTTTGTGCAACCGAATAAGTCACATAAATATTGTGTGAAATTATAAACAGCTAATATATCGGGAAGATTACAGTTTGTGTCTTCAACTTCTGACTTTGTGAAGTACGCAGAGGTGTTTACGCACATTAAGTGTAGTAGATATACTTGTTACTAATATTACAGTTACCTAGAGAGGATGCATCGGCGAGGCACGCAGCAAAGTGACGCGCTAAGTCCAGATACAGTATATATAATGCAATGGCCTTTGCAGTGCAAGCATTTATCATGGTAGACAGCCATGAAGAACCATAAAACTAAAATGAGCACGGGGTTCATGATTTAACAGTCCAGGTTAGCGACAAAAGGGCGAACTCTTTTCCTTATCAAACAGCCTTGCGTCGCACATTGCAACTTGTGCGAAAAAATTGCTAAAACAAGATATGACAAATATGAAAAATGTTCCCGTGACATTACATGTTTCTAAAGGTGAGTGCACCACATGCTGAAACAGGTTAATAAAACCATTAAAGCTGAACTTTTGGCAAAGGAACGCTTTAAGCGAATCCTAAGAACAACCCCCAAACGAAAGTCAGTCCTGGGAAGCTATTACAGAATGTTCGAGATAGCTCGCCTCAGAAATTTAGCCAGTTTGACTTTTAAAGTAGTGATATTGTAGCATACCATACACCTGGATAAAAAACGGCGCAATCGCGCGGGTTACTCTCACCGTTCTCAGCTTACCCAGTTGAGTCCGCTCACATTGAGAATGTACTGCCGCTGGAAACATCCGCGCACAGCGCCAATCGATTCGAGTTGCTATATGCAGACCGTTACGTAAAGAACATAATTCCGCTATCTCCGCATGGTTGGCGTAGTACCAGAAATCGCCTCAATTCAGCGTGTCATGTGCGTGGTGAACACTGACCATTGTGTTTTAGGCGTTGAAGTCGCGCTGTCTCTCGTCAATCGTGCTTTTACTGTGTATGAAGACAGCTACAGTGGAAACATCTTTTAGTTTTGGTCGCTCCTTTTCTTCAGACTAGCAAACTGTTCGTTCGGAACGGGCAACCGTACAACTATGGCAAAATTGAGTGACAGTAGCCAGAGGGCTTCGTTCGTTCACTGTTTCCTACTAAGATTTGTTACTGGAGCTTCAAGTGCAAGTCACTGCGTGGCTTCGACGCTGACCGACCGACGAAGTCGACACCATGATCGGGTGTGCCTCCTGTCACTGAGGCGCGCCCGCGAATGGGCTGGGTGTGTGACTGACACGAGAACTCGAAGGCAACTCTGAATTGATATTTCTTGGCCGTTTTCAACCCTTTAGGCACATGATGGCGCCTTGTGTGGCATGTTTCATTGTTCACGGTAGCCGTAGAAGGAAAATTTCTGGCTCGGCAGATATTTTACTTTAGGAGGAGCAATTACGAGCTCGTTTTCGTCCCTCCAAAAGTACTGTGCATTGGCTGCGCATTTATCTTGGAACCATCTCCTTTCGCGACGACTTCGAGGTGGCTTTCGCTGCATGAGCGGTGAGGAGCAAGTGTTATGTGTGCTGCGTAATGACGCGACGGGAACTTTCCACGGAAGCATTGGTAGCGACCAGAGTAGCTACCGCCAACACTCGACAGTTTGTCGATATGTGCGCAATAAGATAACTGCAGGCATGTTAGTTTTTTGGGTGGTTCGCTGGCCATGGCTTCCGCAGTTTCTAACATGATTTTTGCATCTATGAACCTACAGCCGGAGCGTACGTTTCTTTTATGGTCACTTAGGCAGATACATTGGCATAAGGCCTTGCATGTTGCAGCATTGCTGCAAAAAAATTACTGGCTGTGGAATATACCATCAATGAAGAGTAGTTATTATTATCGGCGACGATCTCTACAAGTTTCCAGCGGATTTGTGCGACGTTTTCGTCCTAGTCTTGTGCAAGGCGCAGCATCCAAAGCTTATTAACGAAACAGTTTGAGACCGATAGCAGCAGCGTGACGCCAGGAGGAGGATTAGCCATAGCGGGAACAGGGAGCATGAAGACAGGAGAGTGCGAAGATAGGACTAAAAAAACTACCATAAAGAGCTTCATCGAACGAGAGCAGTAAACAGCAAAGCGAACTGACCAAACAAATTTGAAAAGCTGTTTCTGTAGAAATTTTTTGCTTCGTAGCACATTCTACTTGGGGAATGTGCTCGCAAATGGTAGCTTTGAAGAGCTAGTGCTCCTGGGTTTGAATCTCGTACGAATGTGAACTGGAACAGTAACCTTGTAGAATATTGCAGGCCGCGTGGCACGTGTGAACGACCCGTGCACACTATCCGCGCAAAACCCCTTTTCTACGGTAACTTGGGTGTGCGAGTCTTCTTGATGACGGAGTTCGCGAAGGCACGAAAGAAAAAACACCGAGGAAGGCACAGCAAAGCAGATACAAAGACCGTCGAAGTATTTAATTTCAAGAGACGAAGAAATGAAAGCGAGGAGAAAGACGCAAGTACAATGCATCAGCAAAAATCTTGTAATAAGTACAGAAAGCTTTCGCCCTAAAAGCGCGTAAGGTGATTTAGCTGCCCTGCGAAAATATTGAACAGGAAGCGGGCGGAGATTTGGCTAAAGTAGAACTAGGAAGCAATTATTTAGGAGGTCTGCGTTTTAACTACCTGCTTTTTTCTCAGACGGCCTTAGTGGTGGGACTCTACTATCTGACACCGACGGCTGGAGTGTGCAGAAACTGCTTCTTAGAATACCAAATTTATAAAAAAAGATCATAAGCACGCCTGAAATAAAAATAAATGATCTTTGCAGTGAAATGGTGTATAATAAAATAATATATATTTCGATGATTGGGAGTTTTCTTTCAATTTTAAACAGAATGTTCAACCTGCCGTCTAACCGAACAATATAACCCCATCCAATATAAGTTCAGCTTATCCGATTGACGAATACACTACAAATTGTCATGAGTGTTAACCTGCCGATCTAATATAGCGAAATGCACGTTGTATACATGATTCCAATAAATGTAAAACGTGGTACACGGTCCAACTCTGCACACCTTATCTCTCCCAATGTTAAGAAGTTGACTAGTCGGCAAAATCGGCTGCTTCACTACCTGTCAACAGCGGCTGTCCACTGATAGCAGCAAAAAACTAAAATAGACGTTTTTTCGCGTTATGGTGGAAATTAACGACTCCAAGGAGGTTCAAAGTGATTTTCATACTGCCAGTGCACTGTATTTGATAGCAGGATAAAGGCCTAAACCATGCAAGCACTACCATAAAATATTGGTTAATGACAAATGGTAAATATGTCCAAACAACTGCCTAGCCAATTCATGCCTAGAGAATTCACGTGAAAATTCAGGCACAGTTGTAACTAACTGGGTAACAGTACATAACCCGTTTCTGAGCCCATGCTGATGCTTTGCTAGAAGATTTGGTTCACTGAGAAAATCATACATGTAGTTTGCAATGACATGCTCAAGATGTTTGCGACAGCTGCTTGTAACAGGAATGGTCCGATAATTTCTCTAACGATGAACGGTCTGCCTTTTTAATAAATTGGTTTAACACGTGCTATAACCCAATCAGCCGTCATTTCCCCGGTAGCTATGAAAGTATAAGAAGACCAGTAATTAATTCTGGTAAGTATTCAGCGTAACGGTTGAAAAAGGCAGTATGAATGCCCTCAAGCCCTGCACATTTTTTGGGATAAATTTTAATAGCATCCGCAATACGCCTTACTCCACCCCTAATTGGTCATTGTCTGAGTCAACTAATGAATACTCAAGTTATTAATCACTGGTTTGTGAAAACCCTCTCTGGGAGTAAGCAATAATATCTTCAGCAATAGCACAACAGGCCATAATTATTACACCATTAACCTTCATGTTGATAATGCCGGTCTTCGGTCATAAATACCGCCGGCATCCCTGAGGGTTACTCTGAAGAAATTATCTTAGAGTATTACTACAGAAATGGTTACTTGCTTGTGCAAAGCTTGTTTAAAGCTTGTCCTTCAGATCGTTCAACTGGGGTGTCATTGGTACATCCTTCTTGGGAAGCCGTTTCATTTTTTGTTTCATTTGATTATTTTGTGGCTAATCCAGTTATTTGCACGGTGCTCGTACGTTTTAAATCAAAGCTTTCTACCTCTAACTGCAGCTGTTCTTTTGTGGCTTACGGGACAACAAACTCCCAACGTGGTGGAGGCAGTGACGGAAGGAAGGATGGGCGGGGGTGGGGAACGGAGGGTTATGTTCACGCAGCACACTGTAAACGGCGCAGCAAGTTTACCCAGCGTTCCCCGCGCGGAAGTTCCTGCTCGCCACCGGCGGCATCGGCGGTACGTCTTTGGCGTCTGCTTTAGCGATGGTTGATTTGAGCGTGTATTTGGGAGCTTCAGCGTGTATTGGGGAGCTTCCATTGCGTGCTGCCTTCGCATGGCTTAATTAAGTTGTTTGACAGCATATCCAGGGTAACCGGCACCCCAGTAAAATTAAGTGGTAGTAGGGCAAACATACGTAAAGGGCTGGTGAAGAGCGTTTTCAAAAAAAGTGGCTGTGCGCATTACCATGTGGTTTCCTTGACGCTGACTTTCAAAAGATGTTTATTTTATATATAAACTCATCACAACCAACCTTTTTTTGTAAAAGCAAACTACCCCTGCTCAGGAGCGCGGTCAGAGTACTGCCTACCTTTCGCGATTGACCGGCGGCATAGGACATCATAATCGAAACTGCGGGCGCTGCGGTGACCGCTCGGCCTGAATAACTCTTTTTCTTCGCGTTCACATCCCGTCTAGAAGGTCTTCTGGCTAACGGAAGAGTCACAGAATCTTTCATTACAAAAGGATGCCTGAGGGAAGTGTAAACGCCGTAAGTTCTCTCGCGGTGACGTTTAAAAAGGGGTTTTCCACCAATGACTCATGGCCGACTTCTGCTTCTCGGGTGCAGGTAAATTGCGCAGATATGGCTTCGCCGCTTTCACTACCAGCGCTAGTCATACTTCCTAGCACAATTTTTCAAAGCACCATCATCCCCTTTCGCGCATGTGTATCTCTTTTTACATTCGGCCATGCGGTAACAATCTCTGTGCAGAGGCCTGTGATGCGCACAGTCGGCAGATAGCGATGCGGCAGCCGCCAATCACCCTGGCGCGCGAGGGTGCTGGTGCCGGGTCCCTGCGCAGCCGGTCAGCTGAACGTGGCATCGCTGCAAATACGCAGTTTTAGAATTGGGGATACGCACGCTGGGGGCCACCCAAAGGTAGAGGAACTCAAATGCAGCACGCTGGTCTGGGAGCAGCTTTAGAAGAACACCTTCCCCAACAGATCCATTCAAGTCGGGTTGCAAGGGTTGCATGGATCGCCTCGGATGTTGGGGAATTTAGGCTTAGCATTGGTCGCCGCTATCTCTACAATTGCGAATGACTATCCTTAACACGGTTATTCAGTGCACTATCATCCCCTTTCTCGCGTGTGAAACCTTCATAGCCTTACTAGTGATCGGTACTGTGTTCATTCTTGAGCGCAAGTAGCGCCATCCATCGAACTTTCCCCGCATCTCGTGCTGGGCTAGGTTAATTTGCTGCCGTCGACGAGCCTCCGCGACCAGTCGGCGCTCCGCATCACAATCCGATCACCTCTTTCAAAGTCACCTTGGATGACAATCCGTAGCACAATTTTTCGCCGCACTATCACCCACTCTCTTGCACGTCTACTTTGTTTTTTCCGACGGTTAGATTCTGCACGGCAGCGAAGCGTGGTTGCACCCACAGCATGCGTGGTTCGAGTCGTTTCGTGGGAGTATGGGCATGCACGACCGGCGAGTGTGAGGAGTGCTTCCGCGCAGAAAACCCTTCAAGCTTTCCAGCTTGCTTGATTTCTGTTTAAAATCTACCTAATAACCTAAGCTGGGGTCACAGCCAACAACAACATTGATTGGGAAAACGTGCAAGAAGTTCGGGAAGCCCAGCGCGCTGCAGTCGCAAAAATTTTCTAATCCCCTCATGATAACGAATCAGGAAGATGGAGTACCTCCGTATTTGTTTAAACCCGTCGCTTCGCGTATGAAGCACAAAGCACCCGATGACCGAGCCGGCCCCGACTACTCGTAAAGGCAATGAAGTAGCCACGGGTGATCGGGTAGGAAATGTCTGGTATCTAGGAGTCGCTTTAGGGGATCACAGTATAGCATTACGGTTAAAAATTGACTTGGAGGACACTCTAGGCTATAAAGATTTATAAAGTACAAATTACACGCCTGCCTAATTTTTACTTCACCCAGAAAACTGGCACACACAGAATCGGAAGCGCACGTCGCTGGCCGTCTTCCGAATATGGCGCTATTTCCGATCGCTGCCTCTGGGTTTCTCGCTCTTCCGTTGATGGAGCAGCGAGCCGTAGGCAGGGCGTAGGGTCACATTTATCGACGAATACCACTGTCCAAGCTAAAAATGTGGATCAGAATAGTCTTCACAAATTTATAATAGCCATCTTCCTCATAAGACATACGATTTATTACAACAACCTTTTAATACTATGGAGCACACTTGTTCCAAATATCATTGCGTAATACAAACAACGACGCAGGGCAAGCAGGACGAGGCAAGCTCTCCCCGTCTAAGCCATTGACCCGTTTCTCACGCGTTTAAACACTTCGGGCTCTTGTCCTGTCCCGTTTGTACTGGCCAATTGCGTTGATGGCAATATAAGTTTTTGAACACATGACCATTTCGTGGTAGTTCACGAACTCGTGCATTGAAAGTTGTCGCACATGCGTATTGCAGGCCATCCGAGAAGCGAAGTATAGTGTATTTTGCGGACATAGTGTCGACAGTGATTTGTGTGGTGCCGTGCACATAAAAAGCACTGCAAAGTACGCGAAATTCTTCGTTTGAGATTGAATGTTTGTTAGACGTGAAAAGCGGCGGAAAATTTACGCCAGAAGTATTTGAAAATTATGTTATTATGTGAAAAGATCAGTTCTTTTAATTTCCTAGAGTAAGACGAACACGCTCATTTCTTCCGCATTTACAGTGTTTGGAGGCGGAGTAGGATGTGAGGCGCAAAAAAATCTGACGTTATCGGTGCATTTAGGAAGAGTCAAAAAACGCGTTGCCAAATATTTCGGATTACCTTAGCATACAGGTGTGAAACTCAGTTTTTTTATTCTTTTAAAACATCCTCACAGGGATCCTTCAAGATACATTCTTTCTAAAAAATTTCTATGTGAAAAAAAAGCTCACAGGCCACAAGATCATTCAGTGTACAAGGTTACATACCGATCGAGGTTGAAACGTTTTACGCCGCAAAGTTAGAGAAAACAATTCTCCTTCTTGCTGTCGTAAAATAGCCTTTTTAGTTTTTGGGGCTATTTATTGTCGAGAAGGCTGATGAGAATTTGCCTAAAACATTTTTGCAAATGGTGTACATGCCTGTAACACATATGGTGTTGCATGACTGGGTCAGGCGGCTTGAGGCTCTCACAACGAAGATTACACAAGTATAGTTTTCGGGGCTGTAAAATAGGGCAAACGAACCACGGCACTTGAGCCGTGTAGTAGGTGATGCAGACCGAAGGAATCACAAAATTGTGAAAACTGCCCGTAGCATTAGGTGCCGAAGTTCCGTGAGAATGGGCGTGAGAATGGGCGACGAGTGGTAGTCTCAAGTTTTGTGGTACTTCTTCGAGTGGGAACCTTTCAAAACTGCTGTCACTGACAATAAGAAGATTTAAGACAAGGGTCAAAAGTTGTGGGCATATCTCAAGTAGGCCGTAATCAAAAACGGGAAAGCGATTGTCTTGTGGTTACTATCGTTTATAAAATGGGTTAAAGTAAATACCCTGGTAGTTTGCGATACTGAGCCGCCCTAAGGGTGCAAACATTGCGCGGGCTTTCTTTTCGGCAAGCATGAGAAAAAAAATTAAAGCGCATGCAGTATAAAAACATGGCCCAAATATTCCGTGTTTATGAAATAGATACGTAGAAGGATCTCTAATATAAGCAAAACATACTGTGGAGTCGTAGACTCGAAAGAGACGGATTTACTTTTAGAAGTGCACCTGTGTTTTTGTTTTTCTTGATTGTTTTGAATACGAGTGTGCCGATATTGTGTTTTACATACTGCGTCTTTTACGTAAAAAAAACAATGTTAACAAAACTTTCCAATTTCATTTAAAACAGGGTACCAACTTCAGTAAATGAATATTCCCAAAGTACACATAACAAATGTAGTGCATCTTAGAATGGGCACAGAAACCTGTGTCCTATATTACCAGTGTGATGGAATAATTGGCCTTGTCAAAACCACTTCTGATTTGTAGCATAAAGACAAGAAAAGAGGTATCTCAAATTCGAGCATGTAGAATATAAGAGGGTGTGTACAGAGCTCTGAAATTACGGGGGTAATATTGAAATCGAAAGCCGCCCGCTTCGTGTATGTCGCATGAGTGCTTACAGGCATCGCATTTCACTTCCCTCCACCCAGTTATTTCCTTCATTGAGCGCCAAGAAATAACCAACCTGAGGCACACAGATTTATTGCGTCAGGAATTATTTCTCCGTATAAATAAAAAAAACGTTTGGCTCAGAATATCGTGAAGTGTTGGTACTACTCAATGCCATCTCTAAGCCAGACGCATAATCCAACCGGGTAAGCAAATATAAAAGGAAGATTTTATATTTACTTACCGATGAAAAGTTCAGTCAATTTTCTTTCCGTATTTTCCGTGCAGTAGGGTTTACTGCATACACGGCATGCACCTTGTAGGGGAAATGGGGCACTTTTAAAACTTAACGTAAAACTTTTCAAAATACTGAACTTTCTTTAGGATAAATGTGATTTATAGGATTGTCAGTAACTTCTATGCTTGCGACGTTACTGAAAACGACTACATTAAATATTCGAATATTGAACCGCAAGCCTCGTTTCTGTCTATCCAATTTCAAAATCTTCTGAGCAAACACTCGGTTTTTCCGCACTTATAAGAGACGCACAAAAAGGCGACTTTCGAAGTGTTAATTTGGCTATCCGCTTGTGCGTAAAACGCGAACTTTATAGAAAACGCCGTGTTATTTTTAAACACGCTCACTTGTTTAAGTCTGCCGTCATTAGCGTCTATTCAACTGTCACTCCTCCGAAGGAATCTAAATATACGCCCTTGAAATGTACAAGAAGGCGAAAACGTCATCGGGTTCCCAATGAGCATGTGTAAATGGGAAATGTGTCAGATGTAGATCATAACAGGGTGTGGACTACAATTTCCGGGGGCATAATTAGGAAAATACACCTTTGTTGGGTACCAATCTTTCCTTATCGGAAATACGTTGGTATTTTTGTAAATACTCCTATTTGTGCGCAAACCAATGCACAGTTAGAGACAATATTTGGCCAAAGTTTTGTAATTGTTCAGAAAATTTCTATATATTTTTACAAATATCGGTAAATTAAATGCTAATGTCTCGCATAAAAATGTGCGGTGTTTTCTTTACAAAACTCGTGAACAGGTTGAAGGACCCTGCATGTATTATTCGCTTACTTAGTAGCGCAGATTGGAGCAAATGATAATTGTGTTACTCGCTCAACCACTTCTGCTTACTTGGGGACGTGGAAGCACAAAACATTAAAAACTTAGATGACAGAAACAAAAACATATTTCCGCCAAAATGGCCACTGTGTGGTCTATAGTTATTTGGCAAATGAGAACAAAAAGAAGCTGCTTGTTGTTGAAGATGTGGTACCCTGAAGAAACCGGCAGGCGCGTAGCGCTTTGATAATGAAAATTATGATTATGTGGCGCTTTTGGTTTTTGTATTATGTATGTAGGCGTCGACGAGGCCGAAAAAAGTATGAATTGCTGGTAAAGGTTAAACTTACATACGAAGTCCTAAAATATGTGCGCCGTGGTAATCTGAATTCGCCTAAAATGGCGACTAGGAAGCGCATTGGGTAGCAGCCGCGGTCTTTACGAATTTCAAAGTATGCTATTAGTTCCATCAACATTACGTGCTTTAACTAAGCTACTCAGAAGTGGTGAACGCAATAGTTGGAGCGCGGACGCGACGATATTAACTAGGAGCAGCGCAAACCCACAAAAATGGAGAAGAGGCCGCAAAAGCATGCATAGCATACAGGTAGCCTGCGCGCTACAGTGCCCTAAATCATAATAATACGGTCGGATATTCTAAGCAGGGCTATACATACTGCTCACAGCGACGGTTTTTTGGAAGCCAGGCGCGCCCCCGCGGCGTTTCTCAGTGACTAAGCCGTAGTACTGCTGAGCACGAGTTCGTGGGTTCGATTCGCGGGCGCCAGCGGCCGCTTTTCTGATGGAGGCGAAAAGCAAAAACTGCCCGTCTGTTCGACACTGCGGTTGCACGTTAAAGATCCTCAGATGATCAACATTAATGTGGAGCACTCCACTACGGCGCGCCTCATAGCGAGTGTTGCGTCGGCGCGTTAAACCCTCCAATCATTCAAGCCCAGCTGTGCGGAAGACGGCTGCGGCACTGAGTAGGAATATCCTCAAAGATTACAGCACTGCACGTGTACTTTTAAACTATTTATATACCTCCGGTTTCGCAGCGTCAAACGGTCTAAAATGCCATAAAAAATGACACTCTCGCCAAAGATACATTCATTCCGGCGAATACTAGAGGGCAAAAAAAACAATCAAAGTTTTTAGCAATAGCCTTCACTCTAAGTTACTTTGAGGCTTAAGCTGATTCGTCGCTGCTTGCATGCTGAAAAAAAAAAACATATGTGAAGTACAGAATTTTTTCACCCAGAGCGTTTGAATGACCGAAGGTGTCAGAGTTTTATTTAAGTACAGTCTGCTTAGTTTCAAAGAATAGATTTTGCGCGAGTTTTTCGGTTCTGGTTTGAAGCCAGTTTTGTGGTGTTTATCATCGCAGATGAGGCAAGGTATTGCTCTCATTGTACGCAAATAGCAGTTTCTTTTTTTTATTTTTAACCATTGCCAAGTGTTCAGCGAGCGGATCAAACGAGAAATCAGTTTTATCTTCGCTAGGCATGTATTCCGTATGGGAGTCTTGTTTGTAATCCGTCTGGCTGAATTCTGCCTGGCTTCTGTTCCATTCCATCCTTGCCACGCGTGTAGGTAGGCGTAAAAAAAATTGAACTGCTCGCCATTACCTTGTGTTTTGAGGCCGTTCCACCTTGGCCATCCAAGTTTTTTGTTTTAATGGCGGTAGAAAAAGTGAAGAATCTACTTTAAGGGGTTATAAACGTATATGAATACAACCATGCGGCGGGCATTTATTCATTTTTTATTCCTTTATATAGGGAATGCTTATTATGCCAAAGGCTTCACAGAAAGGAGCGGGGGTTACGCAAGAAACAGTTGTCGAAATGTTACAATTGCTGCAAAATGGATAGTTTTAACAAAGCAGGATCGGCATTTGACGCGATGCCAGCCAAAAGTCGGTTCCAGTACTAACTTGTTCTTTTAGTGAATGGATCCTTAGTAGATTTTTCGGCAAAATGGTCCAACTGCGTGAAATCCGTGATGAAAACTCGGCAAAATGTCGCAGGAGAAACAGAGAATTTGATCTTTCAAGATTGAATATAGGGATAAATATTATAACACAGAGCCACGGGAAAACATTTTCGCCGGAACGATAAGTCTGTTAGGTACAGGTTAATTTTCATTGCAGTGGCGCTGGCATGAGGCTACCTTGATTAAAATGTCCGATATAGAACGACTGTATTTCTCACATACTACATTGCAATTACTGTGACCACGACCTCCAAATGAAGTGGTACTTGTATGATTAAGAGGTTTGCAGTGAAACAATGAATGTCGCTGATTCTTCCTACGAGCTCTGTGGCCTTGCACACATTTTGATTTGTGGCAGCAAGTGGCTCATCAACAATGTCCCATCAGAAGTTAGAAGTAGTCATGGTTTCGCGGTCTCATTTAGTTGAGCACTGTTCGTATTGTTTACGGAACCATATAAACAACCTTCCATTAAATTGCACATCACACAGATATATCTCATAATTTTTGTCATCACAGCCTTCATAAAACACATTGCCGGGAAGCGTATATCCAAACACTTCGCTGCCCAGAGCAGCCATGTTACATGCCCCTCGCCGCCTCCTCCCCAAAAAATGCCCTGTGCAGGCATGGTGGGGTGGCTTCTTGCCGCAACATGATATACAGCGCTGTTGGCCATCAGCTTTGTATCAAACACATTGGTAATAGTTCATGCAGCAAAAGCAGCTAACGCTGCAATTGCGGCTGCATATAAGCAGTCATGTTTTCTGCAATGAGTTCCCCTGGGCGGCAAAAGTTAGTGTTGATATCATCTGATTCCTTATTCCCCACTACACAGTTGCTTTTCCTACATGGTTTGTGCGCTAGTCATCATTACCTTGGTCAGTTCACCACCGCCAACGCTCCTGCCTCCTGGATTGGTAGATTTTAGTGATTCCCGCGACATTGGTCGAGTTATGGAGAACGCCGTCGTGGAGGGCTCCGGATAAACTGAAACCAAGGAAATCTTTATGCCTGCAGATATCTTCACACACGGGTGTTTCCGCTCTCCGCCGCTATCAGAAAAGCAGCCACTGTTGCCGGGATTGAGGTTTCGTGATGGGCTCAGCAGCAGAAGGCATAGAACTATAGGCATGGCAAAGGGTCAGGCTCCTTTGTAAAATGCCTCAAACAATGTGTGGCGCTCATATTTTCAATTTGGTCCCCCTACTGATGCGAGTATGCCTGCAAAATCGTTAAACCTAATCCACAAATGGGCCTGGAAGGATTGAACTGAATTTTCACATATATTCTTCCTCCAGGTACAATTACAGTACATTAAAAATGTGTGTGTGGGTTGTTCTTGACGTAGTCGTTTATACTGGAAATGTAATTGTGTATATATCTCACGAAACAGGATTAACCCACGACTTTGTTTTATTTGGCGTCACCTTTACGACACATACAAGCTTTGATATAGGAGTTGAGCAAGTTGGGTCGCTGTAGTCTTCTTAAAGTCTTTTATGTCATTATTATGCGCAAGTCATTTTTTATACGAAACGCGGAAGACATCAAGCGCCGCAGTAGTCAAAGAATGTGTTGTATAAATATTTCTTGGTGTACCATTAGAGATTTGTCGAAATCAGGCCAATTTCCCTTGAGGATTTTTTAGCGGTGAGCCTGCCGCAAGGAGAATTGTCAAAACAATCCAACTCAAACATTTTAAAAGACAAAAAGATTTTGAATAAAATGCTGGCCTGATTGCCATGGTAACGGCGTATTTTGTGCAAAAAGGTACAGGGTTAGGAAGAGAACGGTGATGGCGATCGCATAACCAGCATTTTGGCGTTATGTTGCGGTAGCGAAATCAGTAACACAGTTTTTTAAGTATACACTATCTGTATTAGGTTTGAAGTCCGAATGTTTCAGGATGAGATGCGTACATTTTTCATCACGTGCTACATAAAATGTTCCCTCGAAAAAATCTCTGGAGTATTTCGCGCGTTACGCCCAGAAACTTCGCAAGCCTTCCACCATTAATAGTGTAAGAGTATGCACGTACTCGAATTAGAGGCAAAGAATATCTCAGCCAGAATGTCAATACTCGGATACATGGGGTACCATCCCTTCTGTAGGCGCAACTCATTGTAGATTTTCGCAAAAGCTAAGCACATTCGTAGGCATCTGGTTTCGTAAGACTACCGGCCATTTTAGAGCTTGTTCCTGTGGCTGAGATTTTGTCAGTGTTTACAGCTATGCCAAGATATCGCTCATATAATGGATAATTGACTATGGGGATTTTAACCCGAGCATCCAATCGAGGTATTTTATGGATCAACGCACGTACACTAATTCTGGGTCAGAAGTGTAATAGCGTCAAGTGAAAGCAAGGACAGCTAAAAAACCGTAATGCAACCAAAAAGCTTTTTTCATGAAACAACAAATGTGTGCGGCTAAAAGCCGCCGGGTACAAGCACTGAAATACACGCAACTTATACTGTGTTAGATAAATCCAGCAAAACTATCGGTATAGAAATATTACTTAACATGAGATTGCATTACGTTGCTGAAATGGAATTTGTTTACTAAAATCACAAAACACAAATATTGTGCATCTTTTTTACAGGGGACTTGTATGTGATAATATTTCGGTGCACTTCTTATCAGCGTCAACAAAATACATCCTTCATTCTCTCCCCCAAAACGTGGCTCTTATGTGGCTATTCTTCTGCTTCTGTATTGTGCTCTATGCGTTCACACCGGAGTACAGTGCGAGGGTTCACGTGTCTTTCAAGCGTCAGACGTTCCAAAGCGCGAGGCATCCAGTGTGCGTGTGTGTGTGTGTGTATGTGTGTGTGTGTGCGTGTGCGTGTGTGTGTGTGTGTTGGTGTGTGCGTGTGTGTGTCTGATTGGGTGCGTGCGAGTGTGTGTGTGTGTGTGTGTGTGTGTGCTTGTGTGTGTGTGCGCGCGTGTATGTGCGTGCGTGCGTGCGCGCGAGAGCATTTTATATTTTTCTCGGTGCTCGTTGGCCGATAGATTCGTGGGGCGAAGAAGGCATCTCGGGCCGCTTAGGGGTAGGAGAAGTTGTACCGAAAGCTTTATTTCACCGGTAAATATTTACAATTGTGTTGTAAGCGGGGCTAGTTTGTGCGGTTTCATGATGACTACCAGCGATAAAACTGGACAAAAACAGAAAAACAGAGGGCACAGAGGAGTTTGTTCGAAAAAAAAACACAAATATTTTCAGATATCATACCAGCATGAAGCATGTGGGAAAATAAAGAATGGAACGAAACACACTTTCTGGTAACAAGACCTTTAGAAATTATGAAAACAAGATTTTTTTTATCTCCCCCCATAAGAAATACCCTTATCTTTCTAAAGCAAGGAATGCTCGCTGACACGAACAGCCAACCATTAAAGAATGAATATGCGTTGCCTCAACCAAGTCTTTGGCCTTGTTGTTCCGGTGGGAAAACGATATCGAAAACTCAGCAAACCTAGGTGTGCAAGGGCACTGCTTACAAAGCGGAAACTGTAGTCCTTTCGTAATCAATGTTTCATAATCTCCCGATAAAGGAGCTCACCGTTTGCCCTACACGGATACGCTTGCAAGGCACAGGGATAGAATAGACGACGGTAGTGGCACAAGGTGCATAGAAAAGAATATCCTTTCCTGTGCAGCCAGGTTTCGAAACGTGTGCGTTTGTATACGCGGTGATGGACTTTGCGCATAACCTGTCCACCTTGTAGCGCGCGGATTTAAAATCCTGTACATCTTAGGGAGATGTGATCATTTTTAGGCTATAAATGAAGCCATGTGTATAAGGCTGTAAGCATGTAAAAACCGCAAGAACGTTTCTGCACTGCCCCGAAAAAGTGCAATATATATCCATATTTGGTAATTTTAGTGAAAACTTTCAACTACAGCACTTCTATACCACCTCATATTATCTATTTCTTTTTCTATACCGGTAGTGTTGTTTGATATATCAAACACAGAATCAGTTGCGGGTGTTTACCCGCTTGTACCCTGCGGGTTTTAAAAACACACGTTTGTAGTTCGATTAAGAGGGTGCGTTTCGGGCACATTACGGTTTCAGATGAGTTTTTGTGGTCATTTGAAAATTCCACACATATGAACCAGAATTAGTTGCGATGCATTCTGGCAGAGAATACCTCAACTAGTGCTCTGGATAAACTCGACGTAATCAATAAAGCAATCCTATATACAAGCAAGATCTTGCCAATCCTAGCAACACTGAGAAAATCTCGCGTCAGCAGCTAGCTTCTGAATAATCCGTATACTCCCAAACCAGCTGCCTACGGATATGCTGCCTTTTGAGCAAAGAACAAACCACTCGCCCTTACGGAGAAGAACCGATGCCGCCATCCGTCCTACGTTCAAATTTTACGGACCTTCTGTGGTCCTCTACATCTACTTTGTAAATACCTTAAAGTATTTAAAAATTGTGAGCATTCGGAGTTTCTGGGCCCGACATCCAAATTTTGCAGGCGTTTTTATTGAAGGTAGATTTTAGCAGCGCTTGTTGAGAAATGTTTGCACGCAGCCAATGCTGAAAAATTCGTACTTGAAGCCAAAACCAGAGCGCTTATGCATACACATTGAAACCATAATACTCATTTTCCTAAGTCAACAATCCGCCCGCATGGTTGTTATACTATCGGATGCCGCGCCCGTGGAATATTTGTTACCTTGTAATCTTTACCATCAAATACACCGAGAGCGTAGTTATAAGCCCCGTATTTTATTGCTAATTTCTTTGTTCTATGAAATGCTTCTTGTGCATTGTTTTGACTACTGTTTTTGTTGCAGGCGCGTCGCTAGAAAACCGTTTCTGCAGCATCAAAGGAAATGGGTTTGATGTGGACAAACCGTCATGAACCCTGAAAAACTGTTACTACAATGCACGTTTGTTCACTAATGTGTAAGAACTTTGAAATTTCGCTCTTGTTCGTAGGGAAAACCTTATGCGCAGCATAAATACATAATCGACTTTAGCGTCATAATGTTGAAGCAAAATATAACGAAGTCATGGGTGTATCCGGTTCGGCGGGACCTAACCACAAATGCCGGTTGCAATAGCGCTGGGAGTTTCAAAACCAAGCCAAAAGCCGTTTTTGGCGCACTGTACTTTTATCGGGTGTGAGAATGGATCTTTGATCCAGTTGTGCGGATAGGGTCACAATTTTGCGCACACCTATGTGCAATATGAGGAGGATACAATCGCAATAATGTGCGCCACACGTTGTTTGAAGCATTTTACAAACCAGCGTCACCTGTTGCCGTGGCTTTAAATCTACGCGTTCTGCTGCTGAGCCCAAGGGCACAGGATCTATCCCGCCTACACTGGATGCTTTTCATAAGGAAGCAAACAAAGAAAACGCCGGTGTATGGAGATTTCAGCGCATTAACATTTTCATAATATAAAATTTTATCCGCATCCCTCCATGACGGCGCGCCTCATAATTCGAATACTGCCACATGAATCACTATAATCAATCAATCGATTATACACGAGCATTGACGCTGCTAAAGTGACTAAGGTGGATGGAGACCACAGAAGGAGGGGGAACATAAAAACTGTGCAGCGTTAAATAAAAAAACGTGTGATATAATGACGCGCCGGTGTTGCCGCGCAGCGAAACGCATCATAAAAAAAAAACATACCAGCCGAAGGGCATTTTCTTCTTCAGCGCTATTAGTTTTCACTAAATCAACAATACCCGAAATCACCCAGACACAGGCCTTCGCCAACAGCGCTGTATATCTCTTTCTGTATGAAGGCAGGCTTCTGTGCCGGCATACAACTTTTTCGTTGCGAGCAGCCAAAAGAGTAAGCGTTCAACCTCTTCCTTTGGGGACGTGCAATTTTACATAAGTGGTGAATCGACTTGGCAAGTTGGTACAAGTAAAACCGGTGTACTTGACTAGAAAAACGCTCCCTTTTGTTCGAGCGTGAAAGTTGCACCATTGACATTTGGAATAATGCCACCAGCACAGATATCGTTCTGTGATTGGGAACGCAAATGGCAAACATTGATGGGTCGCAGGTATTCGTGGTGTCGTAAATCCGCAAGCCCTCTATCATTTGATAAACCAGAGCAAACATTCTTACCTAAAAAACATAGAAAGAAAAACGAGACTACTATGGTGTGCGCTGTCTCGAACGGCGCATGTTTAGCAGAAAGAGAACGAAATCAATCGTTTCTGCCCTGCACGTAATTAAACGAACATATCCATATTACGCTAATAGGTCGGTTCAATGTTCATTTACACTGCTGGTAGGGACTCCCGGCCGCTACGAAAAGACTCTTGCCAGCTAAATCACGTGGAATTAAGATCGTGTTTGCTCCCTTTAAAGTTGCAATTAACAAGCTAAGACTGCAAGAAGGCATAGTACCTTATAGCAGGTCAGAAAGTAAAAATCGTTTTGTATGTTTTTGACCAGCACTGCGTAAATCTTTACGTGATCTGCTTGTTGCCGCAATTAGGTTTGCGTAACAACACTGCTAAGACATTCTAGACCCGCATTTAACTTAGGAAAATAAACAACTGCGCCTCAGGAAATATATAGCCTGTATATCGTGAAATTATTTCCTTTGAAATAAACCTGACAAGTTACCGGCAAACCTACCAGAGACTGTTTCTTTGTGCCAGTAGGAACACAATTTTTCACTTTAGTTCATGAAAACCACGAACTTGCAATTCACAACAATGTAATCCAAACATGCGTCAATGACGTATGCTGAAGCTCCGCGTTGCAGCCTAGAAGTTCCGACTGCTTCAAGAAGCAATGCCTTAAGTTACCCCTGTATTAGCGAACTAAACACACACCTGACTGCACGTACATTTTTTTTCAAATGAACCATAGCCTTTTGCTTTGGTTAAGAGCGCCAGTGCAACATACGTTGCAATAGAACTCTCTCAATGTGTTCCAAATTCCATCCAAGAAAAACAATACCGATTGATATCGTCCATTTGTGAATTTACCAATATGAATACTTCAAAGTTTGTTGCTGCAGGTCTGTTGAGTATGATCTGACGAGGCAAAGCTTCGATATGCCTCTCTAATACGGTTGACTTCGCAGTAAAACACAAACCGGGAAACCAATTTAATCCCAGTACAAGAATGGGTATCACAAAGTACACAATGGGTACCACAAAGGGTAAATCGATCATCTTGTTCCAGGCGAATGAAACTAAATTAGGCCGGGAGCAAAAAAAAAAAACTTCACTTTATTTTAATTATATTGCCATGGCTTCGAAATCATGGAACAGTTTTCGTTAGACAAATTTATTATCGTTGTCCAAGAGGAATATTTTTAGGGGTGGTGTTGCCAAATAATATAAAAATTGCCTTTAGAGAACTGGGGTCGGCCGCCATTAGTTGCCCAATCAACTCACCGAGGGTTTGACTTCGTGAAATTGCTCACCACGAGGGGCGCTGGTTGACGTTTCCGGTACAAGCTTTGTTCAATGACTAAATCGCACTCTTAATAAAAGAAAAAAATTCGGGTGGGCACGCGGCCTTTCCCTCGAGCCACAGTCCTCATTTTAAAGCAATGTTATTTATACGTCGCGCATGGAGAATACTACTTTACCTATATCTAGAAATAGCGACGTCAGCTTTTTCCTACCAGAACATTTACTTTACTTGTCATAGCTGATATCGTAATGCTGTTATTTCTCGGCTTGTTTGCAAAAAATCGACGTGGAGGTGACTTTTCTTCAAAGATGATGCCAGGCGGTACACACCCGGTAGTCGATAATAATAAAAACAGAAATTGTCCCCGCCACAGTCCTTATTTTAAAGCAATGTTGTTTATCACGTCACGCTTGGAGAACGCTTACCTATATTTAGTAATAACGACGTGACCTTCTGCTTCCAGACCATTTACTTTACTTGTTATTGCTGTTATCGCAATGTCGTTAATTCGCGGCTTGTTTGCAAGAAATCGTACTAGGACGTGCACTTTTCTTCAAAGATGACTGTCAGGCGGGAAACACCCCGTAGTCGATAATATAAAAACACATATTGTGGGTGCAATATGCATTGTCGTGGATAGGAAAATTTTGAGTTCATATCATCCTTATCATCATAATCCTAGCTCAGGTATACTGCAGGACGAAGGCACAAACCATTGACCTCCAACCACTCCTGTCCGGAGATGCTCTAGTCCTCACTTTACCTCCCATTTTTTTATTTCATTCCGCATTGGATTAATGTCTTTCCCCGTTTAGACCAATCTCTTGACATCCGTGCTGTTACCATAATTTTCCACCGGTTGTATGTTCGGTTCTCTACATGGCCAGTCCAAGTACAATAGTTCATGTGAACAATGATAACATCTTCTGTAGTTTGTTCTCTGATCGATGTAGCTCGTTTCCTACCCCCTGGATGTTACTCCTAACATTATTCGTTCCATGGTCCATTGAGCTTATGTAAGTTTGCTTTGAGGTTGTTTAGTAAGGCACTAAGTTTCAGCTGCTAATGTTATAAACAGCAGTATGCACTGGTTGTGGATAGATTTTTCTTTTTATGGACAAAGGTAGCTTACTTTTCTGTATCTCGGAGTCCCTTGAGTGCTCCCCAGCCAATAATATTCTTCACCGGACTTCTCTTTCGTGGTAGGGGTCGCACTATCCACCCGTTGAAGGTAGCTATAAGCTTTTAGTTCTTCTGGTGTTTTGCTTCCTAAGCTGAAGAGGACGTTTTGAGCATGCTTATTCCAACTTACTTTATTGTTCTATGTAGTTATTTTGGGGCTCTGCCATTGTGTTTGTCGCTCTTTGAGTACTTGTAAAAATATTGGGGGTTTAGAGAATCACATCCTTCAATATAATGTAAATGAAAATACGGTTCATAGAGGCGATAGTTGTGGCACTTTTCTCTGAAAAAATATTTGCTCTCTGCTATGAGATATCTTATTGAGAAATTTTAGGAATTTTTTGAAGCGCAAATAAAACAATATTGGTCAAGTCCTCTTCAGAGAAATATTGTTAGACAATGATAAGCCTTTCCACACCCGACATTCCTTTCATATTATTTTTAAAAGTTTGGCAGTATGGAACTTTAGCGATAATGACGCGGAAATACATTTCGTAACAACGTTGGATATCGCTTCGGGCTGTTAAGTGGTGATGATGGACATTGGATTTAGACTTTGTCTCGATTCAAGTAGACTTTTGATTTTGACTTGGCAGTTTGTATTTTGAACTTCAGCTTTGACTCAGGTAGCATTGGAGAAAGTTTCGCATTCAACCACTTTTCTCTTGAGTGATTTATG
The DNA here is from genome assembly GCA_013339765.2 of Haemaphysalis longicornis. NCBI lineage: Eukaryota > Metazoa > Arthropoda > Arachnida > Ixodida > Ixodidae > Haemaphysalis > Haemaphysalis longicornis. The sequence continues at coordinate 167,436,470 of CM023454.1, read as the reverse complement.
ACACTTAATTTCCCTCCTTCGGGTTTTATGCTGTAAATAATACCCAATGGTACAGTAATTACAAAAACTTAACCAAAAGCGTTCAGCCGCCATAGTAGAAAGTATTATAACGCATTTATTCCGATCAGTTTTAATTTCTGTCGTCGCGCGCCTAATGATGGTTCAAATGCAGGACGGACAATGTGACGTCAGGGTTTCCGTTACATCAGCGACGTTAGTCGGATCATCTGCTACGATTGCACACGGTTCGCACTTCGCCCGCGCAGTCGACATGCCGTCTGAAATGCCATACTTAGATGAGTCACTGCCACCCGATAGGCAGAAAGGCAGGCAGACAGAGAGACAGACAAAACAACTTTAATTGGCCACAGAAGGGGCGATTAGGCCGGCGACGTCTTAGTCGTCATCCGTATTTTATTATCACTGCAGCTCGATCCCGCGCAGACGGTTATAGCAACAGATCGTCGCCACTCTTGCACTCAATCTGATCGCGGAAAACAAGTTCACACGCGAGAAAGTAGATGTTAGTTTGGTGAAAAATTGTGCTGGGGATTGTTATCAGCCCTGATTTTAAAAGCGGCGATGAGATATTTGAGCGACGGTACGCCTACGCTGACCGACAGCGGAGGGTCGGCGCTCCGACCCGGCACTGACGGCACCGCGGTGCGGCGAGCGACTGAAAGTTGGCGCCGCCACCACGGTAGCATCAAAACAGGCCGTGGCAGATGTCTTGGTCACCGATCGCTCAAACGGTAAATATCGCCAAAATAAATTTCCACATACAAAAAAGGGGTGATAGTGTGCTGAAAAGTTGTGTAAAGGATGGGCATTCGCAGTTGTACAGGTAGCAGACGCTAAGCCTAAAGTTGCCAACACCCAAGTTGACCCGAGGAACGCAAGCGTTGCGGGGCTCCTGAGGACGCCCCTCCTCTGAAACTCGCTCTGCGCGTATGGTTGCAGTTTAGGTTCCCCTAACTTGCTGCAGCTCCTCGGTCAACTTGGGGCTCTGCAGGTAGCAGCCGACGAGTGCAACGAGCAAATTCTGCTCGCTGGCTTGGGCGACAGTTCTTGCGGCCGCGCCTCGCTCGAACTCATTCCACGTTTCGCGCTGCACCTATTTCCGTGCAAAATAATTCATCTTAGCGTCGTCGCCGCTTTGCAGTGACAGGCTTCCAGTGAGCAGTACTTCGCATTCCGCAAGCTTGCCATAGCAGAATTAGGCGAGCTCGGCTACGCTCAGCGGCCGCTCAGATAAGACTTCGCGCCGATTTTCGCACCAGTGCAACAGAACACCAAGCACCGGCCACGAACTGAAGAGCATAGTCGTCAAACACGCAAGGTTCGCAAAGCTTACAAGCTTTGCTTACAGAGGTACACCCACTCCTCCTGCCAAAATTAAGAACTCCGACAAGAGCAGCGCAGGTTATCGTTTCCAGTCCACAAAACGACTATATGACGTTACCCTGAAGCGGCCAGACACGCCGGACATTGTGTCGTCACTCCGATAGCGATTTCACTAGAACTGACGATTGGTGCAAGCTCACGGCCGGAACAATTAAAATCGATTTTCGAGGCGATGTCGGACCCTGATCGCTGCACATAATTCTTTGAGGCATCTGCACAAACAATTGAAACCAATTATATTATTTTAGGAGCCAATATTTGGTGTCAGTGCTGCTTTAAAGGGCTTTGAGCTTTGATATGATATTTTTATTTCCATAGAACTGGCGACATTTCTAAAAATGTCATAAATTCAGAACAAACGTTTTAGTGCGAGGGAGTGGTCGTACATATTGCCGCCTTGACATGCATGTTCCTGCAAATTTTGATGATGACGGTAATTCAATATAGCCGAAAAAAAGTTCAGAAGCACTAAAACTTTCTGGCTCAACAACAACGTATAGTTAAAACCGTATGTTCTATTATGTTTATTTTCGGCTACCTGGATGTTTACCACCTGACGTCATCTCTAAAGAAAAGTCAAGGTCCGCATCGATTTATTGTAAAGAAGCATATTATAAACATCATTACGCTTTCAGCAATGACAACTAAAAAAAGATTTTAGGAAGGTTGATGGTGACGTCCATTTTACCAAATATAGGTATAGCATACGCCACACGTGACGTATAAGCACTAATGCTTAAAAAAAATGAGCCTGTCCTGTCACATGACAACGGAAACTGACATATCCAAACAGTTTCGTTCCACCACACGGGCGGAGTAATTAGAGAAAAAGTATACCTGAAAACTACCCTCTGTGTGTCTTCAGGTGAGCAGCATATGGCTGGCAAAGCGATGGTGAGTTGATCGGGTATCTAATTGTGGTTCACCACAGTAGAATAAAAGTACTGACTGTATTGTGTCTCAGTCAATACCCGTGAAAAGCATTTCCCTTGGCGAACCACAACAAATTTTACTATAGGGGATTGCACCATAACTGTGAAACTACTGACGTTGTAACAATATAGAGGTAATGTCGGTCACTAAATAAATCGCACAAAGGGAGCGGTGTGCGATAACTATCGGTGCAGTGGCTTGCGGCTGAACGCCTGCTGTAGAGATAGTTGAGGGCACATGCGTGTTCCAGTCCAGTCAATATATGTCAGTTTTGTCGATCTCGGCCGCAGCGCGTCGTTTGTCTTCAATGTTGCACCCGCCGGCGGCGTGCCCGGTGCTCCGAACGAACGACACAAATTTTGGACCGGCTGATAGCCTGTGGCATGCGCTTACGCGCTCAACGGCGCCTCACATGTTTGCGATATGTTGTCGGGCACGCCTTTTATTGATATCTTATTGGATGTACAGGAAACTGGCGTTATTCCAAGTCCGTGGTAAAGATTCAACGCTCCCAAGTACTGGGACGTCTCAACTTACGACTCTTATGCCCAAAGTCCTGGATTGACAGATGCTTCCTTTTTAAAGCAAAGATTTTCACCTCTACCCATTCAAGTCTTGTGTAGCGACTGTTCGTGTCAACAGCACACTCGCGCAAACAAATAAAAGAAGTTACTGGCGCAGCCAGCAATGGAACCTGGAACGAATAGAGTACGGAGCCAGAGCCCGTTGTCTTACCAATTGAGGTATGAGCCCACGCAGAGATGGCACAGACAAAACAGTGCGCTCACCAAGCACATCTGCTAGTTAACACCCTGCCTTCTCGCTGAATGAAACGTGATATTGTCACGCGACCTTCTGCGCCACTGTGCACTCCGCTCACGGATCGTGTAGCGGCCGTGTGTGAGCGCCTTGCTCATGCGCTAGGAGTTCGAAAAATTGATGGAAGCTCAAACCAACGCATAACATCTTACTTCTCCACCGTCTCTGCCGCCGATCTCGTACCACCCGCGTGGCCACCAGGCATGCAGGACAACACTCCGTCCCCCCCTCACCCTCAGCGGCTATCTGCTGCCGTGTTGCCTGAGGGTCAAATACTTAGGGCTCCTCATTGGTTGCCGGCTGGTCTGGATCGCAGAAGTGAGGGCACTCCAGCAGCGCAAGGTGGGAGTGCAGTGCGGCGTGCGGAGGCTGCCGGCATGAGCCCAGGGCTGCTCGCACTCCGTGGCCGTGACAGTGTTTCATGGAATGGCGCACTCGGCCGTCCTGTATGCTCTTCAACGGGTACACCGGCAGCCACTACGTTGGAAGGAGATTCAATCAGCCACAGCCGGGCCATATGCCTATGCCTGGGCTCCCGAGCACGTCCCCGGCTGCGGCTACCTACACAGACGCTGGACCATCCAGATGCGGGCCCTGCAGACGGGGCTGCACCACTTCCACCAGGTCTATAGCACATCGGATGCGGCAGCCCCTCTGCAGCGCTACTGCAGCCACACCTACTCAACGATGGACATCATGGCGTCCATCTGCGTGAGTCGCATTGAGCTGCCGCAGCGTCCCCACCTCGAGGCACCACCACCTCCCACCGGGCGAGCTTTTCGCATCAGCACCACGCTCCCCGGGATTCGTTCCCGTGGGGTAGTCTTACTGGTTGCCACATCCTGTGTGCATCACCGGCATGAGGTGCGGACGCACTGCGCAGAGACTGTGCTCGCCAGGAGGGTGTCCCTGTGTCCTGCGACCTGAGGGCCTTCGACATTGCACAACCCATCCTGGCGCGGGAGGTGTAAAGGATGCACCCGGACCCAAGAGTCATCAGCGGCGCCATTCCCCAGGTCCGGCCTGGCCGCATCATCAGGGACGCCCGCACCATACTCCTCCGCACGCGGTTCGATTGCTGCAACGTTGCAGCCCGCTTTCACCGAGAAGGCCACCGGCATTCGCCCTCATGTGCTGACTACCCAGAGTCCGAGGCCCTGGAGTGCTTTGCTCCTGCCACCCGCACGATGCCCCGAGAGGCGAGCTTCAGGCTGACGGGTCACAACTTGCCCTGGCTCCTAGCCTTCCTCGAGGAGACCGACCTTATCAAAATGATGTAGCCCAATGCGTGCCGGCCAGCGTTAGGCACTCTTTCTCTCTTTCTTTTTATCCCTCGTTCTCCTTCCCCACTTGTTCTCACCTAGCCCTTTCATTTCCAATCTCCCCTTCCCCCGGACTGGATTGTATGCTGGTGAACTCCCAGATGAGTTCTAAACCCCAGTACACTTCTCTTCCACTTTCTAGTTCAATAAATCACTCCGTCACTCACTCACTCTCGTCGCGTCCGTCGGCGGCGGCAAAGATGGAGAAATGAACTCGTCTGACACCGGGATTGAGTTTAATTTACTTTTAAATTTACAGTTTCCTCTGATGTACTTCACCAATACAAATTAACGAACCAACATTCATGAATCAAGCATTTATTTAACTTTAGCAAAAAAATATCTCTTAGAAGTAATATAGGGTGCGGGTAAGTGCATCGCATTTGTCTCTGGTTTTACTATTTGTAGAGATAAGTGAGTGAGCTTAAATGACGTCGCGTGGGTAATCGTTGTGACCGTCATTTACAGCTTTGCATTCCCACCACAATCACAGGGTGGATTAGGGCGCATTTTTTTCAACAAGGCCAACGCCCTGTCCACACAGCAGGAGCAGGAAGGGCTCTCCCACGCGTGGCTTCAGCTGCCGAGGCCGCCGTGCAGGGGCAGATCTGAACCCAATTGAGAATGCCTGGGGAATAATGAAAAAGCATGTCGCCCAAAGTAATGAGAGTGGCTGCCCGGCTGACCAGCTGTGGAATGCAATTTCAGAGGAATGGGAATGCCTTCGCTTCCGCCAAGAAATTGCAAAATCTCTTTACAGATCGGTTACCGCGCGCATTCCCGAGGTAATACACGACAGCAAGTTTGCACACACCTAATTGGCTTATAGTAAGCAAGGGAATAAACCACCACATATTTGAGTGCTTGATATCAACTCCGTGTCCGCCACATAAAACGCATCTCTGCTTCTTTATCACAGATGTGCTTGAAGGCCAGTTTTTTGTAGTGAGATAGATAACAAAAAAATGAGTGCCCGGAAACATATCGCAAAGGTCAACGGCGCAGAAGCGCACGTCAGCGTATATCACACGCTATCCCCGCCCCCGAAAATTGTTGCGCGCGGTTTGAACACCACGCACGACACCGCCGGGTGGCACATTTAAGAGAAACGAAGGGCTTTGGTCTATATCGAGAAAACTGACATGCCTAGACTGGAGTGGAAAATGCATGCACCCTCAGCTATCTCGACCGCAGGCCCTCAACCCGAAGACATCGCACCGATAGTTATTGCGCACCGCTCCCTTGGTCCGCTTTGTTTTGTGACCGACAGTACGTGTTTTTTGCTCCCCGTGTTTGTCGCTCTCATTCTCTAGGCGCAAACTCATTTAATGGGGCTGTTTTCTAACGCTGACACGCTGGAAAGCACTTCCAATGTTGAACAGGAAGTCTCAGATGGATGGAAGATTTTGTTTATGTGTGATGCATGCGCGTATTTCATAAATAAAACCGTACGTTCTGAACAAAAATGGCAGGTGCTTCAAAAATGTCGATATATTAAGTTTTAAAGTAGTATAGCCGAAACATATCTGTGCGGAACTAGCAAAATCAGCTTCTGTGCGGTAGGAATTCGATTCTGGTTGTTTGAATATTGGCCAATACCGGGTAAACTGCCGAGGTAATCAAAAGTGCTAGTGAACTTGTTACGTGCAAGGTAACAAATATTATAATATCCCGAATCCTGTGTTATAAGTCCCAGCAATATAATAAATACCCGCAATATTCCCTATCATACCTCCGCAGAGCCACATGGTATGGGAAAAATGCCTCTTTTGTCGTGTTGCTTGCGCCGTAACAAAGGACCATTTTAGATGCGAAGCAGCTTATGGTCGATCCTGTTCCCTCCGCCGTTGTGTGGGCGCCGTTGTGCGGCGTTCACACCCTCACTGCGCATGCCTGGCCAGACACTGCTGATGTTGATTGTGGTTTGATGCCCCTAGGGATTGGCCAACGAAAGAATCCATCACGAGGTAGCTTTGCGTTCAACCACCGTCGTCATCTTCCCGTAGCGGAACCCTGAGTACCAGAGCACAACTGCGTATGTCTGGCCAGACACCACTAAAGATGATTGTTTCAGGTTGCCCCTAGGGATTGGCCAACCAAAGAATCCATCACTAGATAGCTTAGCGTTCATCCACCCTCGTCACCTTCCCGTATGGGAACCCTGAGTAGTATGCGAGACATCCCTCCTGTCCTCTTCGACGCTCCTCTCCTCTGCGGCATTCCTCTTCTTGTCTCCGGATAGCGCAACGAATGGCAACACCTGCGGCTCCGCGCGCGATAATGCGAAGCAGCGTAGGGTTAGAGACGCGACGGTAGCCGCTGCATACTCCGCCTGGGTCGCCACTGTAGCTCCGTAGTATTAATGACGCGCGTTCTCCGCTTCCCTCATTCTGCTCCCGCCACGCAGCAATCGAATTGAAAACTAATGGGAACTTGAGTCAACCCCATACTACTGAGGGTTCCCCAACGGGAAGATGGTGAAAGGTTTGTTTTTTGCGCCGCTCTGCTGTGGCCATCAGAGGCGTTTCCAGTCTCAGTTAAAACCTACGTTTAGACGTTTTGGTTAACTTTATAGCCCCGGACACAGTTGCGTTTCACGGGAAAAAAATCTGTCGTTTGACGAATGTGCACACATATGTCCACTGACATCATAGGATGTCATCGGTGCCAGCATATTGCCTTCTGTAGATGACGGCAGTGGCGCACTAGCCGGTTTATGAAAATTAGTTCTTAAAACTCGTCAATCGCTGTTTGATGATATTTCTGGAATCTCTGCCTCGGAATAGGTTTTGCTTTTGTTTTTTAAGAACCCTCTGCCGAACATTTTTATCTTATTTTTTCAACCAATTTTTTCTTTGTTACGAAATCTGCACAGCCACTCTATGATAGATAGGAAAAACGTGTCACCTTTTCGACTCCGACTTCACTCTTCTTTTTTATCGAGAATGTTGATCTTATTTGAATATGAGAAGAAGAAGGTTCCTAAATAATTTCCATCAGACAAATTACTGCAATATCCTACAGGCCGGTGCCCCGGTTGTTTGGACTGTTGATGGCTTTGATGTTTGTGTATTGTATACAATATTATGGAAACTAAGTTAGCCCAATTTACTTTACGTGTTGCAGTAACACTTGGTTTTCCTCGAATAAGTGGAATTTGGTTATGGGCTGTCTACACGCACCATCAGCCCACGGCAAGCCGCGAAGTTGTGCAGCATCTGACCGCAAAGTCATAAATCTGTCTCAATCACCGTCCTTTACTCTGAAGAGGGCATAATTGTGTAACGACCCCTTTGCCCGCTCGCGCAAACAATGAGGCACAAAAACTGCTATTTATATTTGCAAGGTTGCCGGCCCGTGCGTGTTCCCGGGTGCAGAAGTATCTAGACTGACTCAGAGTATTTGGGCTCCTTAAACAAAATATTTTTTTTACTAGCTGAACAGCATGACAGCGGGACACAAAGCGCTTAAGACACGAAACCAAGAAATCCTCTTTACGCAGTCGTCCGTCTTCGTGCGTGCAGGCATTAAGCCCGAGACGCTGTACAAGGGGAACCACGTGTGCGTGGGGTGGCTAACACACGTCGTTAACTGCTCACGCTGCAAGACAAAAGCCACAGGCCAGCAAAACACCAAATGCACAGGCAACGGAAAAAAACCCAGCAGGTATACGAGCTGTAAATCGCCGAAGAAATGATCTCTAGGAGGGGCCTACATCATATCCCTAGGCGCGGGTAGTGTCATTGGTAAGTTCAGAGTCAAAAGTGCTTGGCGCCGCTCTCGCCGGGGAGTCGCTTACGCTTTTCGTTGACCAGGGTGTGGCGTCTGGCTGGCCTTATGGCTTGCGACGGCCACGCGAGCTTAATCGCGCAGACGAGGCGCTGGTCGTAACGCCGCAGGCTTACGAACGGCTTCCGCTAAAGCCGCGGCACCCCCCCTTCACCCCCCGTCGTGACTTCCACGTTAAAACATTTTTCAATGACCGCCTGAGCTCTACCTCGCACCCTCTTAGAAGACTTTGCCCTACCATCGGACTGTCTTCTACGATTGCTCCTCCGCGGTCCCCATTAGTTGTTTTTTTTCCTGGGCCCCGACACCGCGCCCCACATGCGAGTCTGGGGTTGCTCTTCCCATGGTAACATCGCCTTCCGGGAATCGCGCAAGCGGCCGGTTCTCGAACGTACGGGTTGCAGCCGGCCAACTGACGTCGGGGAGAAAACAACAACGAAAAGAAAAGAAAAACAGACGGGGTGACTCAGGTGAGGGAGACGAGGAAGCCGCGACCAAAAATGGCAGTCCCCTGCCGGGGAAGCCGTCATATCGGCCGCCAGAACAAATGAGTCGAGAGACGAGCCGCACGTTTGTGAGACGTGGCTGGAACTATAAAAAAACTGGAACCATCACCACCTCTTATGAAACACCCACAATCCTTAAGAATGACTCCGGGCAACTCGATGACACAGGGAGTTTAAATCTACGCTCCCCATAAAAAGGCGTGGTTTCGCTATCCAAAAGGACGCGAGGTGCAAAAACCGCGATGGGCCTGGTTTTTCAGCTTTACGAGCAGTTCGCAAAAAATTGTCCTACATACCATCGCTTCCCTATAAATGAGTCCGCCTAAGCAGTTTTCCAGTTAATGCAAAAGAAGCCCTTATGCAGTCAATCAACCGGGTCAGATCACCAGTTGTTGCCACCTGATTCTCGTGGTAATGTACACGTCAAATCATTTTACGTCGCCGTATTGATACGAATCACCTGGCCAAGGCTTTACTGCTGACTTCATGCGAAGATGGTCACCCAGCCAACTCAGGAGAATCTGAAAGAAGAAGTTTCCGGGTGAGGTTGCTGTTTATTGACAACAAGCAGAACACTCCATTTGGGCAAAAAGGGCGCCGTATTCCATGGTCCAAATTTGGCCTACGACAGGCCAACACGTATTTCAGACGAGGCGCTTAAATGTTCAAACGGCCTCTCGATGCAATGCACTCCGGACAGGACAAACCAACCCACGAAACACGACAACCAACTTCGGCAATCGCCCAACCATATTAGAACGCTGCATCTCTTCCAAAAGACTAAAGGAACCACGTCTAACCGGTGGCTTTTATTGACCATGAGTTAGGGACAGTGCTGAAAAAAACCGTCCAAATATTCACCTGTGAACAGATGTTAGCGTAAAGCTGAAAATTGAAGTCCCAGTGGGGTCGTTCCTTTATCTCTAAATCAGGTGAGTACTTTATTACACAGAATGACAAATGTAGATCACGTGTCACAATATTTCGCACCCTTTGCAATAAAGCGTTTGTCATGCTGCCCCGAGCTCGCGGAACATAATTAGCCATGTTTTAACGCGAATAACTACCTTTTATTCCTATGTCACTGGACCGTTGCAACTTTATTGAAAGGGTCATTGTGTTCTATAACAGAAAAAAAATGTTATTTTTTATCACTGACTACCTATCACGCCGTCGGTGTGCCTACATCTGCAAAACTACAAATATTGTACCATATCAAAGACTGCGTGTTTCACAATACAACGGAAAATGGCCGAATCGGCTAGCAGCGTTCCTACCTACCTTCAGACCCATCAAACACATGTAGTCTTGACGACGTCTTCAAACAGCTTTAAACACCACACGGTGCCCCTTGAGTAATTTTGGTGATGATATTGGAGACACCGGGATCCCCGAGCCCCCAAAGATAAGCTTTAGTCAGCCTTCGCGATGTACCGATAGGTGGATGGTGAGAAACCAAGAACAGTGGCCGTCAGAGTCGTGGTCAAGCTCCGGCAGATGGGCTGCCTGTCTGTTTTCCTAACAGGGAGCTCTGGGACCCCCCAATCTCTCAGGGTAAACTTTGAGGAGATCGTCCCCCATCCCCTGCTTTTGTCCTATGTCGTATGGTATTTTAAACGCCCTCCCCCCAAACGTAATCGGTCCCTGAAAAGAGGCCGAACCATTTCCGTCCTTAACAACAATTCCTTTCTCGCAGCCAGACAACTATTCCCGCTTACGGTTTGTTGAATCTGTTGAAAAAAAACCTGTTGCCTCTCTGTCCATGTTGTTGGTTACAATTTTAATAGAAGATATAATCAGAGAATCATACATAGGAAAGAAACAGATAACCGGAGATTTGCTGGTTGAACTCCAAACCAAGACGCAGGCAACAAATCTCCTGATCCAGACACGCATCGAAGATCTTGACAGAAGCGTCACGCCTCACCGAAGCCTCAAAGCTCACAGGGCGTGATCTCAGATCCTGACGTCATGTATGAAACCGAAACCCAACTGCTGGAGAGCATGAAAATTCAGGGCGTAACGGCAGGGATGCGCATAACGATATGGGGAGAAGATAAAGAAATCCCTACCTGATCTTAACTTTTCACCGGTCAACCCTGCCCGAATCCATCAACGCAGGATACATTCGATGTTTATTTCGGCCATACATCCCTAACCAGCGGCGCTGTTTTAAGTGTCAGAGGTTTGGTCATTGTACTGACTCCTCCCGTGGCCCAATTATGTGTACAAAGTGTGCCCAGCACAACCACCTATCTGGCAACTGCCCATCGCAAACCCTCACCTGCGCCAACCGCCAGGGACCCCCAGGGGCCTACTCGAGAACATGCCATAAGTTCAAAGAGGGGAAGGGGATTATGAAGGTTAGGGTCACTGAGCACCATACCTTACCAGAGGCGCAAAGAGGTTCGCTTTTTTCCCCTGGGGAGGTACGGCGACGAAGCTCGGCGGGGGGGGGGGGGGCGGCATCTGGTTTCTACGGGAACCAGTTCAGCGAGTTTGACCTGGTCCCCCACCCCTGGGCTGCCTGAGGCAGCCCAACAACTCGCAACCACACTGTAGGGCAAGCCCGTAGTGGTTGCGGTGGCAACAAGCACCGATGGGACCGCTCCTCCCGGGTCTGCTTCGGCGGCCCAAGGCCACCTGAGGGTCCCGAGGAGATAGTTGTGGAGGCAACAGCAGTGGCTCCCGCTGCCGTTGCACCATCTCTGCCATCCGTAGCGTTCCCGATGTCTGCGGTGGTGGCGGCGGAAACGAATGGCACCCAAAAGGGTGCAAATTTCAAGGGCCCGCTCCGTCGGGCACCCCTAGGACACCCGAGGATGAGATGGACGATGGGCCATTCCTGTCTGCGTCGCAGCGGAAGAAATGGGTCCCTTCGTCGTAACCCCCACATAGTCCGCAAAAAACCCCTCCGAGAGTCACATCCCCGAAATACCTTACATGAACATACATTCCAGTCGCTCATAAAACAACATAATGGGAAACGAAAACATAATCCAATGGAACTGTAGGGGCCTTATCAAAAACATAGATAACGTATACCAAATACTGCACTCAAATCAACCTTGTGTAATGTGCTTACAGAAAACACACCAAAAGAGCAAATATACAAATTTTCTTAATAGCTACTTTGCAGCGAAGAAAGACAGGGTGCGTGCGCGTACTCTTCTGGCGGCATTGACATCATTTCCCCAAAATCTTTCGCTTGTAACACCATCTCATTACAGACTGTCCATGAGGCTGTTGCAATAAGAAAAATTATATTTAATATGCTAATAACCTTATGTGCTCTTTATATCCCACCTGGCTATCTGCTATCAAGCACTGATTTCGAAGCTTTGGTGAATCAGCGTCCCGAACCATTTTTAGTTGTTGGTGACCTAAATGCCCGTAATGCGCTTTGGGCTCCTCCCGAACGGATACCCAGGGTCGCCTCATTGAAAGGTTTTTAACGTCATCGGTAGCTTGTCTATTTTATACCAAACACCTTACTTATCATAATATAGCAAACAACACTTACACATCAATATCGTGATTCGCTCTGCCGTTCTCCTTCCATGCTTTCAGTGGAACTGGACACAAACCCTTGTGGTAGTGAGCACTTTCCTACCACATTACAAGTATAGGTAAATGCCCAAATAGTTCTGTTTCCAATCAGTTCAATTAAGCTAGAGCGTATTGGAACGCATTTACAGATGCATGTACACTTCACCACACATCGATAACAAATATACACGGAGATGAAGCAGCCAAATTATTACGGCGTACATCCTCAACGCCACTGAAAAGTTCTTTCCCCAGGCCTCCCATGCCTCTCGCCATCCAAAGAGTCCCTGGTAGAATGAGGACTGGAGGCGTGCGCGACAGAGCAAGAACAAGGCGTGGCATGTCATTCTCCGGTACCCAACGTTCGATAACCTCTCTCGTTCAAACTGGCAAAGACCTTTGGAAAACGCCTGCGTCGGGAGGCGAAAAGGGAGAGTTGGCACGCTCTCGTTACATCCACAGTCATCCACAGACACTCGCAAGGTGTTGACAAAAATACGTAAACTTAAAATAGAACATACAAATAGTATGCACCTGGTCAGTAGAACAGGGGACACACTTTAATACCCGGCTAGCACACATGAAACAACACTTCCAACACAATTGCAGCTCTGCACAATAGAAAAACAGTTTCCTGAAACATAAAACCGCATGTAAAAAGAAGCCCTTACATGAATATAACAGGTCAAAATCTGGCCAAAAGTTTGAATTCACTCTCTATCACTTGAGGGCCGCCCTGAGCACATGTAAACCGTCAGATCCAGGGACAGATAATATTACGTACACCATGATACAAAACCTACACCCAGACACTTTTGAAACACCCCTACACCTTAGAACAAAATATGGCTTTTGGTGCACATTCCGAGGTGTTGGAGGGATGCCAATGGAGAACCTTTCCTAAAGGAAGGACCATTCCTCTCCCACCCGCATTCGACCCATCGCCCTCACAAACTGGGTGTGGAAGCTTCTCGAAAAATGATGAACAGGAGACTCGAGAAGAACAATGGTGTTCTCGAAAGGATGATCAACAGAAGACTAGAGAAGCACAATGATCTTCTCGAGAGCTGACAGGCAGGCTTTAAGGGGTGGGGGCGATTTACATACGACCAACTCGTCACCCTTGAGTAGTATATCAAGGATGCGTTTTTGGGCAAACAGTTTTGTGCTAGGGTCTTTTTTGATCTCGAAAATGCATACCACACCGCTTGGGGATACTGGATACTTGGCGACCCAAAGAATTCGGTGTTTGGGGCAACATGTTTAATATTCTTTCTAGCTACCTGGCGGAACAAACCTTCCGTGTAAGAGTTTTACACTGCCCTTTGAAATGTTTTTGTACATGAAAATGGCGTGCCTCAAATCGCCGTTTTGAACTGCGTCGTGTTCACAGTTCAGATGAACTCACTTCAAAAGGCATGGTGATGAATAATTTTTTGCCCAATGTATGTAGATTATGTGCAAAATATCTTTTAAATCGTGCAATATGTCAATTTTTGGACGCCAAGTAGAGCTTGGCGTGAACAAAATAGCTGGCTGGGCTGACCAGAACGGTTTTAACATTAACCCAGTAGGGATCACTTGTGCTGTGCTCACCGAAAGGCATGGGATAAGTCCTGATAGAGACATCAAACTGAGTGATGTCTTGATTCTGGTCAAACAAGAACACAAGTTTCTATGTATAGTTTTTGATTAAAATACTTCTCTTTATTCCTCGTGTGAAACAACTAAAAAATGTCTTTAAACAATGAGTATTCTCAGGTACTGTCGCATCACTCGTATGGCGCTGACAAACAACTTCTGCTGCGGGTGTTTACAAGCCTGGTAGGCTCGCGGTTGGTCTATGGGAGTGTTGTATGTGGCTTAGTAAGGGAAACAGCTATAAAAATGATCTACCCAGTGCAGCACTTTGGCCTTTGGCTTGCGTCTTTGTGCTTTCTGCAGTAGTCTTTTGCAAAGACTGTATGTATAGTGCGAAAAATGGTGCTGAGGTACCAGTGCAAGTAGGTAGATTTACTGTACGCTCTTAAAGTTTCAATGACTCACCATCGCATTAAATCCACACCTCAACTTTTTCAAAATCGTCCATATATTTTTGCACCTTCCTCACTCAGAGTGAAGGCGGAGGCTTCCGAACTTTCTGTCACATTTTTAGACGCCTTTAAAACAACTTTCATTGATTCTGGAGCCCCATGGCATCTTCGCCCTGTATTATCTGCTTTGTCTTTTACGCAATTGAAGAAAAGTATGGTTCCCACAACAGCCATTTTGCTGCAGTTCATGCATCTCCAAGCTAAATATGGGGCGGCAGAATTTTTTGTGATGCTTCTCAAATGTCCATTGCGGTGTGTTGTGCTGAACGAGAACCCAACTTCAGTGCTTGTAAAACCATGAATGTCAATTCCAGCATTTTTACGGAGGATGCATGTGGTATATTTCTTATTGTATATCACAATATCGAAGATAATATCGCTAAGTCCAGATTTTTCAGAGATTCACTCAGTGTCGTGCGTAAATTATCACACCAAAAGTTTTCGAAAAAGTACGCCGTCAACCTTGTTTTTAAATATTGAATGTTAGCAAACACCTATGGCTAAATGTGACCGTTTGCTGAGTTCCAGGCAACGCTGGGATCGCTTGCAAAGAAATGGCTGATGTAGGGGCCGCTGCTGCTGCACTCAGAAACACTATAGACATAACAACAGCACCCCACACTGACCCCTAGCTAGTTGTCAGGCAACACCTGCGTGAAACATTGTAAACACCCCGGAATGTACAGATAGACAACAAATTACATGTAATAAAGCCACACTCGGACGATACACAACTGGCTCACACAACAGACACACTTAAGTAACCTTAGCAAGGTTACGGATAGGCCACACGCATGTAACACACTCTCACCTGTTCACTGGATCGCCAATACTCTTGTGCAGCGGGGTGTGAAGAGGGTCTATCCGTAAACCACATACTCATTCAATGCAAGGCCCTTGACACAACGCGACGCGAAAGCCTCCCACAATTATACAGACAACAAATCCCGTTACACCCATCATACTTTTTGGAAGACGAGCCAATGTTTTCAATCAAGAACATCTTTGTGTTTCTAAGTGAAGTGAAATTTTGACATCTCATTTCTTACCATGCATCATGACAACCAGGTTCTTTACACCAGTCATCTTTACTGCCTTTTGTTTGGTTTACGTTTACTCTTACTGAAATGTTTTATATCACTCGATGAACTACTATCCTTTGGCACTCTTTGCCGTCAGTCGGCCTTGGGCCAAAGAATCAAAACACAATCATCATCATCGGAACAGCTTTCAACATCCCAAAACTGCTACTTCTACGCGAAGGACTCTTGTATATTTATAATCTGAGCAGTGTCAAGTCGTTTATTTATAAATGTTTTCAAGATGTCTGGTTTAAAAAACATACCTGGTACTCTATACTTGGACGCCTTGACAACGGCTCAAAATGACTGGCTTGACAGTTCATTTTTTCACACAGGACGTTTGGTACACCTCTGTTTTAAGCTCTTTACTACAATTTCTTTTTACAAATCTCTTCCTCGGCCTTGTGCAAGTCATTGACACGCGCCTACAAGGAGGAGGAGAATAAATTGGGTTACAGATACACCGCAACACAACTTAGGAAGCAAGATTTTTTGCGGGTATTCGCACGTTTTCGTTCACGCCACATTTCAAACAAGAATTTCTGGGGCTCGGAAGACGTGTAGTTAAGTCACCCAGCAGAGAATATAACCTGAAAACGAAAATTATTTTGTGCAAGGCTGCGCACAAACAATTATTTTCTGAGCGCAGTGTTGATTACTCAAAAAACACTGCGCCAAATTGACATTGGCAAAGACAAAAACGAAGGACGGCGGAACACAAGATGCACACATACAACAAGGCAAGTGTTCCCCGTTCTTGTTCGTCGTCTTGGTGAATGTTAGTTTACCGCACTGTTTCATAGGTAGTAATGTAACAACTAGCCCAGAAGCGAGCTCTCATTGGCAGTGGTGATTGAAGTGGCTGACCCAAATCCAGCTTTATAAAAAATAACTCGTTGCTGTGCTCCTAATGGAGTGCGAAGCAAAGCTCTCGGTTTTTATAGAGTGCCTGAGAACGGATGATCAAAGTACCGCATACTTCAGAGTGGTAAAGAAGCATCAAAACACGCACGATCCCTAAACCTCAATTTTTCTACAGCTTAACTGCAGCAAACCTTAAAGCACGCGCTTGGCCATCACTACAAAAAATGTTGAGTCGTTTGTTATTTTCTGTAAATAACAAGTACCTCCATTCCATACAAAATCTTATTAACCAAACAACACTTTTTTACCATCAAGAATATATTAGTTTGTTGCTTACGCGTGCGTGATGGTGGTTTCAAACACCACCAAAGGTTCCGCTATCACTTTAGTTGCAATCAGAATTGCCCCAACCCTTAGTCGTAGCAATGGGGGTCTTTCACGCCTCCGTAGGGATGCTTACGCAAAAAAATCCTTTAAGGTAGAAAATATTTCAATGGAATGAATATTTCATCCTCAAATACCTTGCTCAAGCCTTTGTATCCAGGAAAACTACCACATTTCTCTATGTGTCCGCAAAATACTGGCCGCAAATAACAAAACAAGCTGTGGTAAGTACTATTAAGCTACGCTAGTCTTAACGATCTATCAATCCACATTATCTTAAGTTGGCAAATTCTGTGCGAAGCAAAGGCCTTTTCCCAGCATTCCGAGTTGTAAATACGTACACGCCAGTGCTACAAAACATTTCACATTAGCTTTTTCGTCACGAAACACTGCGAAACTGTACATCGACCAGTAAAAAGAATGCAGAGGCTATAAGCACAGCTCGCGCTCATCCATAATTATGCATAAAACTGCACATCTATATTGTATTTATATAATCACGAGGTTGGAGTTCAACTTAAGTATGGGATGAAGGCAATGACTCGGTGGGGTGCAGGAAGAGGAAATGCTATTTTTTTTCATTGGTGTATTTATGCCATAACTCCGATTTTCATATTTTCGCTCACATTCTTGCATCCCTTCGGAAAAATAACAGGAAAATAAAAATTCCAGACCAAGTTGACTTGAGTAGTTGTGTCTTCCGCGCTCCTATCATCGTGTCTGTGGGTGACTGCTGAAAATAAAACTCTTAAACAAGGAGAAGCAAGGAGTTTGGAATACTTCCACATATCGGCAACGTTTCCCACAGACTGCACAAACGAGCGAGAAGTTAACGTAATTTAGTAGCGGGACTTAATGTGAAAACGTTTGTGAGGTCTCATTGATTAGCCAAAAATCTTACATGGGCAGTTGTGGTTAACAGCAGTGGCACAAGGTGCATCCGCACAAGGTTGTGTCAAACACAAAATTTTGTGGTTAGTACACTATCGAATTCCAAACACCAGAATGAAATGCTGTAATTTTGTAATATGGGGAAAAAGTAAGAAAATCAGAACTGCAATTTTATATGGACCGGTTGAACAAAATTCAATTTCTCCTCACCAGTGTTATGTCATGTTATGTTTTTTCTTGGTGTGATCCTTTGTGTTGGGATAGTCATGAAAAGTAATTTTGTTGCATTGCTGTCTGAGCTAAAAATAAATGTAATATAGTTTACCATTCCTCTAAATGCTTATCGCTTTTTCGTGGTTTTCTATCGCGTAAAACTGAATGACAAATATGAGTGGAATATCAACTAGCCTTAAACACGGATTTATGAAAGAAGTTTGCAAGGATGTTGCTAGTTCCTGAGATTTGTAATGTGCTTCCGCTAACGCGTATTTGAGCTAAGAAGAGTATCAGATCTGCCCAAAATGATGTGTGCATGTTCAGGGAACAAAAGTGCAGTTTCATCAATTCGAAGCATTTTACTGTACGAGGTGTACCATTGTAATAAATAACTTTAGAAAAATCTCTTGCTGGTGGGTGATTTTATGAATTTTGTTCCTGTGCATTGAGATAATTTTATGAGACAGTAGTATTAACCTCATGCATGCTTGTTTTCTTCTAGAGAAAAAAAGTTTCGTTTATTGTGATTTAAAATCGGCTTGGTGCTTAAGTTGTGTACACTTTATTATATCCTGTTTTCACCCTCCCGTGGTCCACTCCTTCATGACACCTTTGCAAGTCGTGGATGTGAGAAAAGCTGCCAAGGAGGTGTATCTAATCAACGTGTCGACGCATAAGGAGGCCTAGCCGAGCGGCCACAGGATCGGGTAAAACGTTGCTAGTTTGCAGCGCTTAACCTATTTTTGAGCCTCGGTGATGTAACAAATAGTATTTTCCTTTAGAACCATGTCGTGTTCACAATGCAATTATTGCTTATCGTGGCTGCATGAGGTTTTGGTAGGACCTGTGTGAGGAAGTAGCGGTAACATTGCGTTTAAGAAGACCAATTCGTCAGAGAAGACAGCCAATCTCTATGGTGGGGCTATGTGCCACGACGAAGAGGAAAAGAAGGTGTGCGAGAAGATTCCGGCGAAGGGGACGCTGTGTTCTGGATTGCTCGGCGGGGATCGTTAGCAAGAGCGCCGCCTGCGGACCGGACGCCGCTGTTCCAGTACCGGGTGCGCGACCATGGTTCTCCTGCGACGGCCTAGAAGACAACGGCCAGGGAACGACAGCAGGGACCAGTGCCCCACGACCTGCCCACGTTCGAGGAAGTTCCGCCGGCGCGCCCAAGAAGCTCCAGCCAATCTGCACCCTCCCGAACAGCTCATACAGCACGTGAGACTGTTGCAGTTGGCCAACTTGACTTCCGTTAAAACGGACTCGTGTTTTTTTCAAGTTAGCAGCCCTAGTTAGTTTTCTTTTTCTGTCGCCTTTCCACTCCGCGTGTTCTGCCATAACCCAACTCTATAAAGCATGCCATCTTCAGTTCTTCTCCATGTTCCGGTGCTGTGTCTCGTTATTCTCCCTTCCGTAACGCTGGGTATCGTTAGAAGAGCCTGTATTACATCCATCTCGTCCGGGTCAACATCTGGCTTCCGCGACAGGACTCTTCATTAACTTAACCCGAAGAGCTAACGTCACCAGCAGGAGGATTGGGGAGTGCGAGACGTGACATGGATCTGGAAAAAATAGCCACGCTTGGTACCCAACTGGATCTCAGGGACTCTGAGCTCCGGGAATGGGTGAGGGCACAGCATGATCGCATGAGAGCTGAGAGGGCAGCAGAAGGCGAGGCTAACAAGGCAGCTGCAGAGCTGGAGCATGCGAACCTTCAGCTATTAAGACTGCAGGAAGTTGCCAGGAACAATCCGCAGGGCAACGAAGCGAGCGCATCAGTGGCAGCACCGGCGCCTATCTCTATAAGCCCACATAATTTCATTCCCCCTTTTGACGATCGTCGGAACGATCTAGACGCTTACCTTATGAGGTGTGAGAGGATAGCGCTGGCGCAACAGTGGCCGGAAGATAAATGGGCTGTTGGCCTGAGCATGTGTCAGACTGGAGACGATCTCACAGTCATCGGGAGAATGACGCCGAAGGACTCTCTGAATTACCAGAAGGTCAAGTTGGCTCTTCTCCAGCGATTTCGATTCACTGCTCAGGGCTACAATGACAAGTTCCGCCATGCCAAGGCTGAAAAATGGAGAAACTGGAGTACAGTTGGCGTCCCGCCTGTCAGGATATTTTGATCGGTGGATTGAGACGTCGGGCGTACCAAAGACATTTGAGAACCTACGCGACAAAATGATCGCCGAGCAGTTCCTGACGTGCTGCAGCCAGGAACTTGTGGTCTTCATTAAAGAAAGAGACTGCCAGACCATTAACCAAATGGCCGAGGTTTCCGATCGGTTTCTGGAAGCCCAGTCTCTAAAGAACTTGGGGAAGTTCAAGGAAGACACTCCGACACACGCAGGCTCGAGTCATACTGGTGGCGCTGCAAAGAAAGGGCCGACTTGCTTTATTTGTGATAGAGTTGGACATCGTGCTCCTGATTGCCGTATGGCGGGACAAGCTCCAATATGCTCCGATCGCGGCAAACCAGGCCAGCAGAGCGAGAACTGCAAATCGAGAGCGGCCCATCCCAAGCAAGTTTCTGCTTGTGTACTGGTGACATCCCGGAAAAGGAGACGAGGTACTCGTCCTTACACGCATACTTCTGATCCCAATCCGCGGAAGACGTTTGGAGGAGACGCAAATTAACCAGGACGCTCCGCCGACAACTTACCTGTTGTTACCCGTCAGATGTACGGGAAATCCGTAACTGTGCTGCGGGATTCAGGAAGCAACGCCGTAATTGTACGCAAAGACCGCGTGCCAGATACATGCCTGACAGGTCTAGCCACCACCGTGTTGTTCCTGGACAAGACTACACAGCGCCTCCCAGAGGCGTATATCAAGATCCATACGCCCTACTTTTTAGGCCACGTTGTGGCGAAGTGCATGACTGACCCACTTTTTGACTTGGTCCTGGGCAACATCCCCGGCGCGAGAGATCCATGCGATGCTGATCCGAACTTCACGCAAAAAGCACAGCAAGCAGACTAGATTAAGAAGCTACGTGCGCACCTCAGTAAGCACAGCGACAACAGAGACAACAAACCACCCGAAGTAGTCTCCGTTGTCAAGGCCGATAACTTAACAACAAAGAGCTTCACAGTCGCTGAGATGACAACACTGGAGATGAAAAGAAAGCAATGTGCAGACAGAAGTCTGCGTAGTTGCTTTAAGAGGGAAGAAAAGGAAGTCACATCTCAAAGAGGCAACACCTACCTGTTTGTCAAAGGGGATGGCTTGCTGTACCGACAATGCCACCTCTCATCGGTTCAACAGTACAAACAACTCGTAATTCCAAAACAATTCCGAGACTCTGTGCTCCAGACAGCCCACAAAAACATTCGACCCTGCTACAAAGACATTCGGAAGACAACAGAAACAATTCTTCATAAATTCTACTGGCCGAATATCTACACCGACATTAAGACATTCATCAGATCTTGCAATGTTTGCAAGCGGAATGCTCCAAGCCATGAAGTTGGTGTAGTGCCTTTGTGGAAGACACCTATTTGTGCGACAGCGTTGTCTTACGGGCGGACGCATTCGACAAGAATGTAGGAGCCGCCCTTCAGCAAGACTGCCTACTACTATTGTTAGGACACTGATCCACTGTGCAGTGCATTAGGCATAGTAACAACGTAATGCCAATTTCCTCAGAAGAGTGAGAACATCCGCGCGTGTTATTTCCCCACCAGTGCGTTTTTCTTCTTGGTGGAGTAGTGAGGGTGTGAAAGTGTGTGTCTACGCCAACAACTTTCTAAAGTGGGGAGACATGTGAGGAAGTAGTGGTAACATTGCGTTTATGAAGACCAATTCGTCAGAGAAGACAGCCAATCTCTATGGTGGAGCTATGTGCCACGACAAAGAGGAAGAGGAGGTGTGCGAGGATTCCGGCGAAGCGGACGCTGTGTTCTGGATTGCTCGGCAGTGATCGTGAGCAAGAGGGCAGCCTGCGGACCGGACGCGGCTGTTCCAGTACCAGGTGCGCGACCGTGGTTCTCCTGCGACGGCCTAGAAGACAACGGCCAGGGAACGACAGCACGGACCAGCGCCCCACGACCTGCCCACGTTCGAGGAAGCTCCGCCGGCGCGCCGAAGAAGCTCCAACCAATCTGCACCCTCCCGAACAGCTCATCCAGCACGTGAGATTGTTGCAGTTGGCCAACTTGACTTCCGTTAAAACGGACTCGTGTTTTTTTCAAGTTAGCAGCCCTAGTTAGTTTTCTTTTTCTGTCGCCTTTCCACTCCGCGTGTTCTGCCATAACCCAACTCTATAAAGCGTGCCATCTTCAGTTCTTCTCCATGTTCCGGTGCTGTGTCTCGTTATTTTCCAGTCCGTAACGCTGGGTATCGTTAGAAGAGCCTGTATTCCATCACAACCGGTTAGGCGGTTTGTGTGCACTAGTTGAGATAAAAGCTGCGCAATTCGTGCTTTCTGTCCTGGTTGTTAGCAGAATACATAGTTGCCCTTGTGCCTAGTTTTCTTGCCCTCAGGTTGAACCTAGGGATATCGCTACAGTCATTGATTTGCCTAAAAGATTGTATACGTATTCGGGAGTATCTTTTAGAGTCCCTTAAAAATGATCTGCACGCTGGAGATGATAAGGTCTTTAATTTCAACTCCATACCTCCTGGGACCATGTGTTTTGACGATAGTGCCCTTGTTGCTGTAATCCTGATGCAGGGCAATTCAACAGCCTTCCAAAGCTTACAGATTTGTCAGTTGTGGCATAGCAATGTTTACCACCCATTTATGTCATATTTCCTAAAGTAAATGCGCGTTTTCTGTTTATGTAACTGCTATTTGTAGCTATCGGTTTACTATTTATAAAATTCCCCAATAGATGGCCTGTTGCAGCGTGAATAATTATGCACAGTGTCATTCATGTCGGTTTAAAAAAAACAGCACCTCCGTAGCGCACTAAGGCTATCTTCATAACACTACTTTTTGTTTAAGTGCTCCTTTTCCTGTTTGAGGGCTGAATCAGTCCTGCAGTCCTCCAGAAGCTCCTGATACAGTTTGTTACTAGTAAGCAAATCGAAAATCCTGGCAAAATATGAAAATCTGCCTTGAAAATGCGAATCGATTATTTTAGAAGAAATCAAAAAGGTGAAGCAGGTTTGTCCATAGGAAAATTTTACACTTGTGTTGAGGCATGTGGCTGCATTTCAGATGGACGTCACATTTTTCCTTGCAATGGATGCAAGCTGTACCATAAATCCTCATCCATTCCGCTAGCGAAAGCAGCCATCACATCTCTTTCGTTATGATAAGCCTAAACCTGGCTCCTCTGAACACTTTGAAACGAACACAACTGGTGCGTCACTCCTCATAGCGCAACTAGTCAGACCCTCTCAATGCAGCACACCCTGACTTTCTCGCAACGTATTGCTTTTACCCTGGTATGAACAGTTCGACTGCCAGGTTTCCACCACTTAATGCGAGTGCAGTTGTGGAAAGGCTCTCTGTTCTTAGCTTCGTTGCCTTGACCACTATTGCATTTTATTTGAAATGTGCTACACAAGACGGTTACTGTTCCGAATTTTTGGGGACATGGCTTCACACACACATAATATGTACAGTTACGTAGACTGCAAATTTTGTGGCAGTACTTGTTTCAGGTTGCTGGTATTCCCACGTAGCCAAGAACGGCGCAGGTTATATTTTTTTTCAATAGACAAGGTTTATTGGAGAACTTGTGTTGTGCTAGCAAAGAATAAGTAATTACAAGCGATTAATGTGGGGTTTACAAAGCGATACGCCACCGCAGAGCATTTGCACTATGCTGTGTGTTTTCAACCTTGCCTTTCAACAAACTGTTTCAAACTTGCTTTTTGTTACTTGCTGTACCCTGTTGGACTATTTGGTGACTAGACACTAAGGAATGTACAGCGCACATTTAAACAAAGGAGTGGTGTGCACAACATTGTTAAGATACAGTGCTTGTATGTTCGGATTTCTTCTTTCTTCTTAGTGTAAATATGCACTCTTACCACTTCAACATGATATTATTGTGACCTTCAGGACAGTGAAAAACGGCGAATACCACATGATATGCAAAGATACAAAATACCCTTCAAATTGTGTGGCAAAGTCAACTTTTTGAATAAAAAAGGTGGAGTTTCATGAGAAATTTTTTGTTGGCTATGGGCTAGAAATTTTGAAAGTGCGCTTCTGCTCTAACATGAATAATCATTAAGACAGCATTTTTATTGTAATAATATGGTCAGAATATTAACTCAGAAACTGCTGCTGAAATAGAAATCTCCTAGGGCCCAAAACTGCTTGAATGGATTTTTTGCACTGATATATTGCCCCGAACACTGAATTGGACTTGTTTATGTCTTTACGTTTTATGGCTGGCTGCAGCGGGCTGTGTTACTGTGTCCCTAGTGAAGCGGATATTCTATTCTTTCTATCTCATGCAGCACGGATTGTCTCATTTGATAGGGAGAACGTTTTGCCTGGAACCCACTAGCCTAGAATGCTCATTTTTATCTAGAGTGTTCTCCATGTTATTAGAACGTTTGAGAAACACCCGCCCCGAAAGATGTGCCCGTTGAGACGACTATGTGGCTTTCCAATGCAGACACTGGCCTCCGCATGCCACATTGTTGACTGCTGCTTCGCGGTCAGTGTATACTTTGAGTTGTTAGGGGATCACAAACTCGCTCAATAAACATGATTTTCCTTCAAGACAGCTGCGTCATATTTGGATGCATGAAAATATTAGTGGTGCCAAATCTAGATCAAGTGTAGAGATATTTTCCTAATCCATCTCTCCAGAGGAGGAACACCCTTTGGGCAATCAATACTGCTGCCTTGGCTAGTTGTACAAGGCTTGCTGTTGCGAGAGCATGCATTGTTTCCTCTGGATGAAACCAATTGAAATGCTTTTGCATCTGCGATTTTATTGCAGTTTTGGTTTTAATGCGTACAGGCCGACCTGAGAGAAATGGCGTGTCAGCTGGAGGACAGTGACCGCAAGGGTGTCTTTGTCTGCTACGATAGTCGCGCATACACAAGACATTGGCCGTTGCGCGTGCGTTGCCACTCGAGGTGATGGCAGGGCCGCGGTCCCTAGGTGACATGAACTGGCTGAGGGAGGCCCAAGCAGGAGGCCCGTTACGGTTGTGCTCAGCCGTCCTGCTCCTTAAGTGGGGGCCGTGTGGACAGCCGAACGCAAACATCAGCTGGTGCTGGCCGACAGATCCGCCTGCCAGCCCTTGCGAGCT
Source organism: Haemaphysalis longicornis (assembly GCA_013339765.2). Taxonomy (NCBI): domain Eukaryota; kingdom Metazoa; phylum Arthropoda; class Arachnida; order Ixodida; family Ixodidae; genus Haemaphysalis; species Haemaphysalis longicornis. Next base: position 167,411,385 of record CM023454.1, on the reverse strand, counting down.
GCCGTGCAGTCCCCGCCGCACCTGTTCTTGAAGTACGTGGGGTTTCCGACCGGGAAGCCGGAATTGCTTGCCGGTCTGCAGCTCTTTCGTCTGCTGGACGAGGCGCTACGGCCGCTGGGCAGGGCTTGAAATCTGGGCGCAGTCCACGAGGCCCTAGGCTTCTACTTCAATGCCCCACACGCCACTTCCCAGCTCAGTCATTTAGGACAACATCATTTAGGACATGATGGTTTTTTTGCTGTTTACTGCCAATTGTGTGTTTTCTTTTTTATGTCCCCTCCAAATGTAGTCATTTATTACCTTGCCGCCCGTAGCCATTGTGGTGCCCACACCTAGGCGTGTCAAAGCACCCTGCTGGTATACCTCCCTTTTGTCTTTTTTCTTGTCAATGAATTCATCCAGTCATTCATTTCGATAAAGAATGACGATTACTGGAGTCCTAATTCTTATATAGTGATCTTTCTTCAACTCGAATCCTGATGAAAAATATGATGGAAAATTTGAAATAGTGGAGTTTCGATTTAAGCGAAATGTCGAAGATTTATGGCCAGGGGTCACTCTGGTAACTGCTAATGCTGGTAACAAAAGCTCCGGTGCAGATCTGCTTTCTTAATTGAAGGCAGAAATTTTTGTAGGTAAAATTCTTTTTTTTTACTGTGGAAGAAAAAACTGCTATGATGTTCGACTGTTTCCCGTTACATATGGTGTTAGGAAATCGTTCTCGGTCTTATTATGCATCACATCAATGTTCGTCGCAACCGCTACATTCTACCTTCTTGCGAAGCAGGCGCAAAATCTTCGTTGTTTATATCATTGCAAGCACTTCTCGAGGCTCCTCTTCATGCTCATGATCAGCTTTATACACCACAGCTCTCTCAAGGATGTAGGCTTCGGATAGCATTACTTTAACGGGAATATGGACCTCATGTGCAAAAGCCTAGACGTTCCCTACCGCCTCCAGCGTCCAGCCGCAAGTAAGCGTTCGAGTGAATACCTGATCATCTGCCTGCTGCAAACTTTGCCTTCAATCCTCTCTGTAGATATATCAAGATATCCGTGGTCCCCCGAAGAAACGTTTTGACGAAACGTTTTGACGTATCCGGTATTTTGAGATTCCCAACTAAAAATAACGAGGGTTTAAGGTTTTTGCTTTGTGGCAGCTGTTTTTCGGTATAATTTTGCCTATTCACTACTTGTAAACTTTGTGACACGGATAATTTTGTTAAACCCACGCATGCCGGTGCCAGAAAGACTGTGGGATTAATGTAAAGAAGAAATATACATTTAATCCTTCCCGCGCGAAAGTACAAGCACGGATCAAAAATGGATATCTTTTTGATGGTTACATGTTTTTTTTTCTTTAGAAGAGCTTCCTTTTGGAGTTCTTACTGCTTTAACACATATCGCGGATTTGTAATAACAATAACTCTTGGTTTCCAAAATATTGCACGTTGAATTCCCCTGTTGAAATTACTATCATTTTTAGTGAACATTGCACATAAAGAGGTACTTAGTATGGTACAATCAAAGCTGGCGTCAAACATCTTCATCCTTGCAAATTTATTTGAATACCTCCTGTTTCTGTTGGGATAATATTGTTTACTGTTATGCTCGCCACTTGATTGGTTTTGTGTTTACAAAGGCAGGCCTTGGATATTGCCGCCAGCTGTCCACAATTGACATTCCCGCCCATTGCTCCAGAACACTCGACAACTACCAGTCCTTCTACTCCTACTTCAGTGTATGTTAAACTGCGTGCTAGTTTAAGTTAGGATATTTATTCAAAGGTATAAATGAATACGCCATTAATACGGCATTTACCCATGGCCTTCAGCCTGCAATGGCTGCGACGAAACTAAAAACAGCCGCAGTCAGACCTGTGACACAGCAAGGGATGATAGAGTGCCTGGGGCGGACCGGCCATTATTGGAATCTGCACCTGGCAACGCTTAACGCAAGCGCTTTATCTAAAGAAGTGAGGCTAGAGGTGTTGTTAGAGTAATTAGAGGGCATTAAGTGGGATGTCATAGGGCTTATTGAGGTTAGGAGGCCAGGTGAAGCCTTTATGGTGCTGCAAAATGGACACGTCCTATGTTACCGTGGGCTTGTGGCCGGATGGGAATTATAAGTGGGGTTTCCAGTCAATAAAAGCACAGCCGGCAGCATAGACGAATACTAAACCATGAACGATTTGGTACCTGGTCTTGTAATTTGGCATAAGAGATAGAAATTTAAGGTGGTAGAGTGCTACGCGCCTACGTCCAGCCACGACGACAGGTAGTTGAACGCTTCTATGAAGATATGGAATGGGCACTGGCTAAAAAAAACACCGTATACCGTAGTTATTGGAGAATTGAAAGCTAAAGTAGGCAAGAAGCAGGCTGGAGACGAGACAGTGGGGATCTATGGTCTGGGCTGTAGAAATAGCAGGGGGCACCTACTACTCGAGTTTGCAGAGCAGAATAATCTACGCATCGTGAATACCATCTTCTGCAAGCGGGAGAGCCGGAAGTGGACGTAGAGGAGACCGAATGGTAAGCATAAAAATGATATAGTCTTCACAGTATATGATAACCCTGGCGTCGTTCAGGATGTGGAAGTGCTTGGAAGAGGAAGGTGCAGTAACCACCATATGGTAAGCTCTCGAATTAAGCTACATTTGAGGAGGGACCATAACAAGCTAGTACAAAAGAAATCGAGGCAGCTATGAAAGTTGGCTGTTCATTTTCATAAGGGCCGTTGGGCTCGGCACTCGGGTTATGTGCGGTTGCGGCAAAATTCACGCGGATCATTTTCACCTGGAGCACTTCATGATCTTCAAATTTTCTTACAATTTTTTGTACCACTTTTAGGTGGCTTTGCGTGTGACTATAGACTGGTGAACTCACAAAGGGATACTTGTCATGCCTTCTTCTTGTGGGGGAGCCTCTGTGAATGTGGGATGGTGTGGTGGTGTTTGTACTTCTGGTAATTGGTTATCATATGTTGGTGGTAAAAATGGAAGAGCTGAGGGCCATGGGTGGAGGGGCGACGGTGACTCGGCGCCTTCTTCTCGTTTACAAATTAGGTTTCAACTGCAAGGTCCAGACGACTTCCGTTTACCTGGAATAATGACCGCTTTAAGAAAGTGTCACGGTGGGTGAAAAATTGTGTGAAAAGATACACTGATGCCGCTTTTAGGGCCTAATGTGTCATTTTGAAGGTCTTCCTTAGGGAAATCACTTGGGATAAATAAAAAAATGCTTCCTGGTTATAGTAATCGGACAGTTATACTGAGTGATCACTGAGCTTGAAATTCAAATTGCTTCCGCTAGAGCGTGTGGCGGATCAAAATAAATGTCTCGATGAGGGGAATCACGTGAGACAATTAAAAAAATGCTTGTTCGTTATTATCATATGAGAGACATGCGGAGTAGTGAATTTATGAGTTTAAAAACCAAATTGATTTTACTAGAATATATGGGGAATCAAACTTAATTTCCAAAAAAGGGGAATAACATGTGAAGCAAGAAATGCGCCATTGTTATATAGACGAGATAGCCATGGTTAGCCGCTGATTTGGATAAAAATCAAAATGATGCCACTTGCGCGAGTGGGGTATCCAATTTAAAGTCTCGATGAGGGGAATCACTTCATACAAACGAAAAATAATTCATGGTTTTATTCTCGAGATAGTCATGGTGGGTCATATATTAGTTTAAATAAATGTGATTCGGCGAAAGCGTTTTGAGTATTAGGTTAAATGTCTAAATAACGAGAATAACGTAGAAAAATGTCTTAGCGAAAAGAGGCCTGAAAAAAGCAAGCACAGAAACTGGCCACGAACCCGCTGCCTATTTTGAATATTCGAAATACGATAGTTCTGCGCAACCGCTGTCTCTTCTCTTCGTCCGCCCAACACTCTTGTTTCTCCCCTGTTTTTTCAGCCCTCCCTTGATAAACGCAATGCCTGTTTAAACATTTCAACCATAGATACAAAAATTTTCTTGCTCAAGCTCGAAGGCCTTGGCTCACGCCCCAAGTCGAAGTTTGACAAGTAATACGAACAGGCCATGCGTGAGCAGTAATAACACGGGAAAATTGAACGGCATTCAGCAAAACGACATTGCGTTTATCAGTGGATGAAGGAGACAGAAGAGGAAAAACAGGAGTGGCAGGAGGATGGATAAAACAGGCAGGGGCTGCCCAGGACCATCGTCTGTCGAGTATTGAAGATAGGGACGAAATTCGTGGCCACTTGTTCTGCTTACGAATTTCCTCCCTATTTTCGTTACGAAATTTCTTTGATTTTATTAAACTTACGTTTTTCCCTTCTATCGTGTCAAGTGAACAGAACAGTGTTTTTTTCTTGTTTCATGTGTTGGTATTTATACTCTATACAGGACAAGATGATTCCGCATGAGGCAGGAATAGGGTGTAGCACTCCTAATTCATTCCGTTCCCGTTTCCACTAGAATTTTGGGTCTTTTATTCCTCTCGCGTGAGGTGAACTGACAAGTTAATAACGTGACAGCTCCTGACAACTCCAGAAATGCACAACTTGACAACTACAGAAATGCACAAGTGAAATTCCGTTACAGCCGGAAGGACAAGGAGAGGGAGGTGTAGCGGAGGAGTTAAAAAATGGTAATTTACTAAGCAGTCAAGAAGCCCTATTTGATAAGGCATGAGGTTGAGCAAAATTGGGGGAAAGCGGAGCTGTGGTTATGGTTTGTTCGTTTTTTTACTTCCTCTTGTGTGAGTTCTTTTTTTGATGCTGTTTATATTTCCTGATTTATTGCCCCCCCCCCCCCCCGGCGGCCATTCTGGTGTCCATTCCCAGCAAACAACTAACATCTCTGCGACGTCCCAAAAGATCCGAACGTTTATGTCCCAGCAGTATCTCTATTAGACAACCATACAACGTGCAATATTTTATTGAACGTTTTAGGATGTTGAGATAACGTTGCTGGTACCTTAATGTCGGACGTTCTTTCAACTTTCCTAAAGACGTACTCTAGCTCTTGCTGCTGCTTCATTTGGGGACAATATTTGGACATTTTTTGCTGACGTTGTTCAGATGTTGCTGGTAGGTCCCTTTTTTACTTCGAACATGTGTATCGTAGTTACATTTATTTTAGCTATATCTGCTATACTTTATTTTCGAACTCTCCCCAGGCTAACTGTATTAAAGTTTGCGAGGGGTTTTGTATGTGTTTTGCAAGGGTTTTGTACCGAGGGGTTTTGTGCAAGCATCGTAATCCACCACTATTGCTTTGACTCAGGGACTTAGTGCGGAATTTGTTTACAAACGACGTTGCCAACGACCCTACTAAGGTTTTTTTTTGGTGAGGGTGGGGGGGGGAGCGGAGGTCATTGCCGTCAAATCTGAACAAAATAAGATAGGATGATGAACGCAGACGCAATTAGAACAACTTTACTTGCTACTTGATTTAAAGTTGATGTTACGTGCTCTGCAGCTTCATGAATTCAAAGTGTGAGCAAAGCAAATTTCGGGGCTGGCTTGATACTCAGGTTACCGTCAAACGTTACTTGTAGGTTAAACGGCAAGGTACTCTGCCTTTTCTTGCCTTGAAAAAAAATTTCGATGACACCCTCATTGCGAAAAAGACTAAACAAATCCGTGAGGTTTTGCCAAGATTCGAACCATAGACTTTTAAAACACAACACCAGCACCTAAGCTCCAATCCACTCGACCAAACCGGAAAACAATGCGCTGAATCAAGAATTTGGTACCCTAACAGAGGCTGCCAGCTAATATTGTCGGCTAAGTCGTTTTGGTCGTATTTGACAAATTTCGGCAGTCCTAACGCTTGTTTCTTCCGCACCGATCTTGGAGGCGAGGTCAATTATGCTAATACTGCAAGTGATGTAACCACAGCTTTCTTATTTCAGCCAAGAAAAGCTATCGCGCTTCATCGTTCCCCCTATGCAAGCTACGGTTGCCGCGAATGAAATTGAATGCACCGCGAGATTTCTGGCGTTGATAAACTTTTTCATTACGCACCGATCTTGCAGACAAGCCCATCATGCTAACACAACAAGCGATGTAGCCAGAGCTCCGTATTTAACTCGCAAAAGCTCTTCCAATCCCCCGATATCCCCGATGAAATCCAAGCTAGCCACGGAGGAATGCGCACTTTCGAACAGAATAGATTGTTATTTGCCTCAAGGCCCCGAAATTACCGCACGTTAAAAAAATGATTGTTTTCTGCGAACGTAATGACCCCAAGCCAGGAGATGAACACGGAATCCGGGCGATGTCGCCTGCTTTCGGATGCTTTCTGACGCTGCGTCTACGCTGATATCTGGCGAGCAGTATAGACATCGGCGTAGCTACATGGGAGCTGTGGGAGAGTGAACTTGCCACCTCGGACCTACGTAAGCATCCTTGGCTCACTGAAAGGGCGAAGACGGCAGGCCGCACCAACGGAGTCCTGGACTGAGGACCCCGCCCACTTCGAAGCTCGATATACCTGTTCAATAAAGTTTTCTGCTTCACCTCCTGCTGCCGCGTCAGCTCACGTCGCCGTGCATTTTGCCGACGCAGTCAACGCGGGACGATGTCGACGCACGAAAGCGCGGTAAATACGCTGGAAGTGGTTGCCGCCACAGAAAAAAACCGTAATATTACGGCGCCCAAAACCCCACGGCAGCTGTATTTCCACCGCGGACCCTGAAATTGCCTAAATGCAGTAATCTAGGTTGTTGGTAAAATTACTGTTTTCTTTAAAAAATACCCCCGCTCAAGCTTTTCTTGTATATAATTGGCAACCAATATCTGCATTTACCAAAAACTTGGGCATCTATTTCGCAACGCGTTTTATCAAGGTGGGTGTCTTTCAGGAACTAATTTGTCCCTCGGACGAACACGAGACAAGAAGTCGCTGCGCGGCGAGTCCGATCGTCCGACAGTCGTATTAACTGCACTCCATATCGATACGCGTGCTACAGGCCGGTGACTGCACGGGTGTGCACGCCTTCAACTTTCGTTATTTCGGTGATTTGACTTGCATGGATTTATCAACCGGACGACGGAATACTGCCAAGTAGTGGAGGTAAGTGAGTACTAGTGAACCTCGTTTTCTTTTCATATGTATTCAACGTAGCAGAGTTGCTGTCGAACTTCGGTACGCGTTAGCGGTTAGCCCTAAAGATTTTAGGGACTCTCTTTGTGCGCTGTAGAGATTTGTCGGTAGACCTTTGTACCTGGCTGCTGCGTTTGTAAACAGGATCAATTCTCGCCCAATTTCTAGCCCTGTTAATGGTGAAGTGTTTGTGTCCTGTCCTGTTTTGCTAGGCGAATGTTTTGATGCGAGATGAAAGAAGGGAAGCTGGAGAGTGCGAATATAAGTGCGTGTGCTAATATAAGCGCGTGTGCGAATATAGCGTGTATGCGTTACACGCACATCGTGTACTTTTAGTGTGATATTGGTTTTTGTTTCGTTTCTGCTGATGCCGTTTTTTTCGTCATAATTGTTTTCGGTTAAAAACGTACACAATGTATTGAATGATTGCCTCGCGTGTAGCATTAAAATAAAATATTAAATCTAGTGAATTCCGAGAGTACAGAATTAGATTGAAATGCCATCTCGATGCTTTTTTCGCGTTTAGATTGAGTGTTCAATCTTTTCGAACGTTCGGTTTGGTCGTAAAATGTTGTAATGGACAAGGTGTATGCAACCCGAATTTATTTGTAACGTCAGAACTACACGCATGTCGTAACTGGTACAGTAGTATGAGCAGCGCTGGTTGTGTTTCGTACTTACACTGCCGCATCGCAAACGTAAATTAACCTTTCAGAACTCAGTAAAAAATTTTAAAAATGGCTGTGAAATTTCTGTGACGTGGAATTTTCAGCCTAATGAATTTAGTGTGTAACACACATTGGTGATCAGAGTAAGACAGCATTTGGGATTTCGCAGGTTTAAGGCAGAGTATGATTCTGGTGGCTGGCCTGTCGTTTCGTAATAACTTACATGTTGCAGGCTGCTGACTGGTGCTACTTAGACTATGTGTGAATGTGATTATGCTGTAACAATTTCTTGCACTACTTCGATGCTTCCCGGTGTACAACGTATGTTTCCACTAAAAATGTAGGCCTAGCAAGACAAGCGAACAGGACAACACGATGAGTTTTTCAGTGATGTGCTTTTTGAAGGTATAGTTATGCATATATACAAACTAGCCAACATCGCCATTCTGCTCCAGGAAGTATACGTCCATGGCCGTGACACTGTCCGTGTTTGTGCATGTTTCCTTTGCCACATTTTGTGGACATGGCTTCATCCGTGTATATATTGTCACTCCAATCCACCAAGTGGTTAGGATAGACACAGAAAAATATTTTGCAAGATCAGATGGGACCTGTAGCTGGGCTAAAATGTCCTCAGAGTCCCCATTCACGAAATATAGTTTCTATTTATATTGGTACTTCACATTAGGTGTATTAGTGTTAAGGATTCCTTAGTAGTGCCAGTGCTGCCATTAAATTATATCTACTCCGATCTTTTTCTGTCCCTTAATGTTACACCCATCTTTTAGCGTTTTATTGCCTGCTAATTCGTCCTTAATTTAAGTTAGACCCTTTTAGTTAGCCTGGAAGTTTGTGCCCCGTAGGCGAGTACCGGTAGGATAAAGCTGTCATACACTGTCTTTTTCGAGGACAATGGTAGGCGGCCATTCTGTATTATACCAGTCTTAAAAAGCTGTATTAACAACAAAGATTTTCCTGTACCCATGCCTATATTGATGAACTGGCTTGAAAGGGAGGTGCTACTGCAACAGTCTGCACAAGGCGCCTGCTCAAGCTATTGTTGACGGTGAACTTCGCGCAGGACTTCTCCTGGTTTGGGAAACAGGAAACACCCTTTTTTCCACCTGCGAGGGGCATTCTGCATTGTGCGTAACTAGATATCTTCGTGTAGTTAGAGACATCAAAATATTTCACCAGACAATGTATTTGGCCCAGATTTTTATTGTCAGTCACATCCTGCGCAAATATCAGCTTTGTCGACAACCTGCACCTTCCTATTTTTATTGCTAGAAGCGGTATTAAATTTCTTTCAGCCTTTGGACCATGAAATTTTTAGTCACTTTCCAGCAAATCCGGTCTGCAACTATTTTGGCAGTTTCTGGCACCACAACGAAGAACGCAAACTGTTCAAAAATTTCGTACCATAACTTATGATGGCGGCATGCACCATTGAACCACCCTTGAATCATTTCCCTGCTTTCATGCGTTTTTATTTTGTGTTCTTGTTCTTTGAGCGTATCACTTGGTGTGAATCACGTAGCCATGTAAATCTGTCTTCTTGAAACTAATATTCAATCATTTCCGTGTTACCTGTTTTTTTCGTTTGTTCCCAAATCATATCACTTCGTGTGAAATGTTTACATAGTGTAACTTTTCTTCCTAACCAGAATTCAATAAATTGTTTCTAAAGTTTTTTGTTTTTTGTTGTTGTCCTGCCACTTCACTAAGTGTGAATCATTTCATCAAATAAATTTCTACTGCTCTTTTAACCGACGTACAGTGATTTCTTTATTCACACCTTTTCTATAGATCATAACCACTTCCCTAGGTGTTGGGTTGTTTAAGGTGGCTTAAATTTTTATGGCACTCACAGCCACCACTCAACACCACTTCTGGGTTTCCTAGGTGCTTTTGTTTTATTGTTCCACTAACTTTTCACTATATGTGAAATATTTAGTTTCGTAAATTTGCTATGTTTTTATAACCACCATTCAATCACTTCTTTGTTTTCGCAATTTTGTTTTGTTGTTTTTCACCTAATTATTTTATTGTGCGATATTTCAAGTTGCATAACTATCTTGTGCTTGTACACTGGGTTTACATGTTTGATTTTTTGTCTATTTTTTTCAACCTTTCTGCTGTGTGTGGCTTATTTATAGTCATAAATATTTGTTACTATTCTTGTAATTATACAATGCATTACCTGTGGGCCAGGGCAGATAGGAATGAAAATTAAAGTGGTTTTGTTGCAAAAGCATATTATATAATTTGAAAGTCAATATAAACGGTTTTACCCGAAATCTTTTGTATTTTATGTGTACTTTGAAAGCTTTCTTACTACCCAGCTGGACTTACAGGTAGGTTGGCAAGACTGTCATTTTAATTAATTTAATTTTTGCATTGTTTCGCTGGTAGTTTACTTGCAGAAGCCCTGTACAGCCGTGCTATGTGGTACAATTAGATGGCGCTACTGTGGTTGCCTTAGTGTCAAGGGTGCTTGTGCTGATCAGGACTGCTTTGCTGTTACTTAATGCCACTTGTTTTCGATGCGACATTTCTTGTTTAGAGCTGTGCTTCGTGTGCTTCTGCAAGAGTGTGTGGTCAGCTTGGCACTTCACATGAGGAATCATGCAGTATGCAGCACTTCAAAAATAGAAACACAATAATCTAGAAATCAGGTGCCAAGTAAGAGCTAAGAGCAAACAGTGCTGAATAGCTAGCAAGACATGTATGTGAAGTATAAATGCCCACAACACGTAGGCAACCTTGGAAAGGGCGCCGGCCATACTACAAAATAATGTGTAAAGAATGCATATTTTAAGCATACAGGTTCATCTCAACTATATCATACTAACGTACACTAGTCATGATCAAAAGTAATGCGTGTGCCAAAGACAGAAAAAACTATGTAGAATAGACATCTATATTCGTCTTGCATGCGTACTACTACATATTCATAAGATGTACACCATGGTAACGTCCCGTAAACAGCATATAAAAGTTCTATGTGAGGTCTTTTCTACGTTATCCTTCGTGTGATTTGGATCGGTTTGGTTGCAATTTAAGCAAATATAATTTCGACCCCAACGGTACGTCTCCTGTACATCTGCAACGTCGATTTCTGACGTCTCCAGGATATCTGCACGACGTAACGTGGTTTGCTGGGTTTCTCAATGTGACAAACAACGCCTGCTGGTGTACTTTCCATTTCCTGTTTTCTTGTCAATAAATTTATCCAGTCATTCATTTCGATGAAAAATGACGATTACTTGAGTCCCAATTCTTGTATAGCGGTTTCTGTTAACTTGTAGTAAAATCTGATAAAAAATTTGAAATATTAGAGTGTCTAGTTAAGCGAAATATCGAAGATTTGTGGCCATGGGTCACCCTGGTAACAGCTAAGGGTGTTGCTAAAAGCTCCGGTGCACACGTGCTTTCCTAAAGAAGGCAGAATTTTCTTTAGGTTGGAACAGTTTTTTTACTGTTGAAGAAAGAACTGCATGATGTTCGCCTGTTTCGCTTTCCATCTGGTGTTAGAAAGTTGTTCTCGATCTGATTATTTCATCACATCAATTTTTGGTCGCAACCGCTACATTCCATCTTGTTGCGAAGCAGGCGGAAAATCTTCGTTGTTGACATTATTGCAGGTACTTCTTGAGGCTCCTCTTCTTCCTCATAATCAGCTTTATAGACCACAGCTCTCTCAAAGATGTAAACTTCGGATAGCATTACGGTAACGGGAATATCGGGCTTATCTAGAATAACCTAGACCTTCCCAACTGTGCTTCGGGGTGTAGCAGCAGGTAAGCGTTCGAGCGAGACCTGATTATAAGCATGTAGCAAACATTACCTTGTGTACTCTCTATCAAAATTTCAAGATATTTGTGTTCCCTCCCCCCCAAAAAAACGTTTCCATATAATGCGGGGAAATGCATCTCGCTCTAGGGGGTAAATGCATGGCGACAAAAAAAGTTTGTACTTAGCCGGTATTTTGAGATTTCAAGTTTGAATTACCACTCGTTTAAGGTACTTGCTTTGTGGCGGCTGTCTTTCTGTATAACTTACCTATTCACTACTTATAAACTTTGTGACACGGTAAAGTATGTCAAACCCGAGCATACCTCTGCCATGGTTAAAAACGGCTGGAGGCATAAAAAAAGGACGATGAGAATAATGTATACAGGAAATTTACTTCTGTTACTTGCCAGGCGCAGTTATTATCATAGCACCAAAATAGATATTTTTTTATGGTAACATTTATTTTTCTTTCAAGGACCTTCCTTCTGGGGTTCTTACTGCTTCAACGCATATCGCTGATTTTGTAAAAATAATAAAGCTTGCTTTTCAAAATATTCCACGTTGGTTTTCCTTGTTGAAATTACCATCAATTTGGTGAAGACGGCACGTAAATAGGTATTTACTATGGTCTAATTGAAGCTGGCATCAAACATCCTAATTCTTGTAAATTTATGTGAATACCTCCTATTTATGTGGGGCTATGACTGTTTTCTGTGGTGCTGCTCACGTGATGCTTTTTTCTGTTCACAAAGGTAGGCCTTGGATATTGCCGCCAGCTGTCAACAATTGACATGCCCGCCCATTGCTCAAGAACACACGACAACGACCAGCCCTTTTACTTTGATTCAGTGTTTTTTAAACTGCGTGCCAGTCTAAGTCAAGGTATGTATTCGCAGGTGTAAATGAATACGCCTTGCATACGGCATTTACCCACGGAACGTAGTCTGCAATGTATGTGAAGCAACTGGCAACGGCGGCGGTCAGACGAGCGACAAAGCAAAGGGGGCTAAGTATTCCTGGGGCCAGAGAGTCCGCCATTGGAATCTGCGACTAGAAACGTTTAACGCGAGAGCTTTGTTTAGCGAACCGAGCCTAGAGGTAATGTTTAATGAATTAGAGGGCATTAAATGGGATGTCATAGGGATTAGTGAGGTTAGGAGGGCAGGTGAAGCCTTTACGGTGCTTGAAAATGGACATGTCATATGTTACCATGGTCTTGTCTACAGAAAAGAATTAGTAGTTGGATTTGTGGTCAATAAAACCACAGCTGGCAAAATAGATAAATTCTAAAGCACTACCAAGTGCGTAGCCGGTCTTGTAATTAGGCATTATATGAGGTACAAATTCAAGGTGGTACAGGGCTACGCGCCTACTTCCAGCCATGACGACAGGTAGTTTAACGCTTCTATGAAGATGCTGAATCGTCAATGGCTAAATTAAAAACAGACCATACCATTGTTATGGGAGACTTCAAATCTAAACTACGCAAGAAGCAGGCTGGAGAGAAGACCGTGGGGAACAATGGTCTGGGGTGTAGAAATACCAGGGGGGACCTACTACTCGAGTTTGAAAAAACGGAATATATTACGCATCATGTCTACCATCTTCTGCAAACTGGAGAGCCGGAAATGGACATGTACCAGACCGAATGGCTAGCTGAAAAATGAGATAGGATTTATAGTATGCGATAACCATGTCGTCGTTCAGGATGTGCAAGTGCCTGGATGAGTAAGGTTCAGTTACCACGGTATGGTAAGATCACGAAATAAGCTAGATTTGACGAGGGACTGTAACAAGTTAGTACAAAAGAATCCAATAAATGAGCTACCAACAAGACGTAAATTTGGAGAAATCAGGATCGCGCTGCAGAACCGATATTGTACTGTTACTGAGAAAGCAGAGTTTACAACACAGGAAGCCAGCGACAATCCTACACGCATTATCACGGAGTGTGCAGTGAAGTCCGGGGTACGATGGCTACACAGGACACTGGTAAACGTTTGCAGGAGACGACATATTTATTAAAGAAACGGCAACGCATGACCATCTCCACCTCAGATGACTGAATATAACTACCGGAGCTTTCTAAGGTACTCAATAACCGTAAAACAGATGAAATATAGAAGTGTAATATGGAGAGTATTGAATATGGTGTACAGAAGGGAGGCAGCCTTAAAGCAGTGCCGGGGCATCTAAGCGAGAGGGAAAATCAGATTTATGCATACTAAGACAAACAAGGCAATGTCACCACAAATAGCGAAAAATTAGTCATAGTAGCCGCGGAGTTTTACAGAGATATGTAGAGTAGCTAGGACATCCTGGATAATACTGAATGAGAAAGCAGTTCAGACGAGATAGGCATACCACTAGTAATGACAAAACAAGGAAGAAAGGTTTGGAAAAAAATGAAAGGGAGCTAACCACCTTCTGATGATCAGATAACAGCAGACCTTTGAAAGGATTGAGGGCAAATTGTACTTGTAAATCTGGCAGAAATGTACTGAAATGCCTTATGACCGCGAGTGTTTCGGAATCTTGGAAGAACACGAACATCATCCTAATCCATAAGAACCGCGACATGAAGGACTTGAAAAATTAGAGCCCGATCAGCTTGTCAAGAAAATTGCTAAAAAAATTTCTACCATCTTAGATTTCAGACAACCTTCAGAAAAACCAAGGTTTCGTACGATGAATCAGATGATGCAGAAGGGCGCAGAGCGAACTTAAACCCCTACATGTAGCCTTCATAGATTATGAGAAAGCATTTCACTGGGTCAAACATCAGCAGTTTTTCAGGCAATATGGAACCAGGGTGTATACCAGCATTATGTTAGAATTCCAGAGGATAATTAGAGTGGCTCCACAGCTACCATCATCCTCCATAACGAGGGTAGTAAAACACCTATAAGGAAGGGCGTCAGACAAGGAGATAGAATCCCTTTATTATTCAGAGCATGTTTACAGGAAGTATTCAAAACATATGTTTGGGTGCAGGTGAGGGTAAGGGCTAATAGAGAATACCTCTGCAACCTAAGCTTTGCTAATGATGTTGCTTTGCTTAGTAACTAGGTGGAAGTATTGCAGACTGCTCACAGCTCTGGACAAAAAGAGAAGAAACGTGAGCGGAGAAATTGTGGGGCAGAAAACTAAAGCAATGATCAATAATCAAGCGAGAGCACTGCTATTAAGATAGCTTTCGGGGAACTGGAAACGGCAAGTGAATATATCTGCTGAGTCCAAGTTGTGACTCCAGATCCGTGCCATCAGACAGAAATAACTAGAAGTATAACAGTGGGGTGGGGTGCATTCGGCAGGCATTCTGAGATATTGAATGACAGCACATTTTCACTGAAAAAGAAAGGTACAACAGCTACATCTTCCGGGTACTCACCGACGGTGCAGAAACCTGGAGGCTCACTAAACGGGTTCAACTAAAATTGAGGACGACTCGGCGAGCAATGAGGTGGTAGGTGATAGGTGTAACATTATGGTTTAAGAAGAGAGCGGACTGGGTCCGGGAACAAACCCATGTTAAGGACATATTAGTAGAAATTAGGACGAAATGGACGTGGGCAGGGCATGTAAAGCAAAGGCAAGATAACCGTTGGTCATTTAGGGTAACAGACTGGATCCCTAGAGAAGGCAAATGGATCAGGGGGCGGAAGGAAGTTAGATGGGCAGATGAGATCAAGACGTTTGCGGGGATAAATTGTTCAGAGTTAACAAAGCACCAGGATAATTGGAGATTGATGAGAGAGGCATTTGCCCGGAAGTGGGTGAAGATATGGTGATGATGATGATCATCATCATTTTTTCGAAGATCAATGCGCAGTCAAAGGGGATGTTCCAGAACCAGCTACCTGGTGTGGCAATTGTTTGGGCAGCTCGTACCAATATGTAAGGATAATAGGTGGTTGCACGAAGCGCTTGAAATTTCTAGAAACGTTGATAAAACAGCTTCAAAATATGTCATAATAAACGTCAACAAGAAGTTGCTGATACGCCCTGCTAGAAGTTGTGTAGACGTCTTGCAAGCACCCAAATAAAGGGCTATAAGCATCGCATCAGCACAGCTACGAAACTTTTTAAGGCGCCTTGCGGAAACACATTCTTCACTGAGACATCTCTAAGAATTTTGAATCGCGTGGTGTAGACAACGTTTGCATTCCTAATAGCCTTTTTTTTTTTGCTTTGTGTGGGTTTCCCTTTCAACACTGACCACTTTATACGACCCGTTCTTACAGTGCCAATGAAGTTTCAACAAAAGATACCGCTATAGGAGTGAGAATGGCTGTCCTCGTCAAAAAAATGTTTATCCCTAAAAGAGAGCAAGTTTCTTCTCGCATTGCCTTGAGATTTTATGGACTTTTTCCACAAATGTGCCACGATGACCCATCTTCAAAAAATCTGGCCAGAGCTACACAGTTTGAAAAATTAGGTAAACGTGTCGCTTCTTCCTCCTGACGAGCAATGTCACACAATCGCCTGGTATTTTCATCTACCCGGAGCAGAGGTCCGCTTAATTACTCACACTCATTTTGGCTGAAACTCATTCGTGAGTTTGGATTTGATTGAACGTCAGACTAGTGGGTTGATCATGAAGAGTGTTTGAGCAAGAGTGAGTTGGAGCCAGAGGGAGGTCGCGTTAATTTGACGAGTAATACATACTGAGTTAGAGCCCAGTTGAGCACGAGAGAATATGAGTTCATTCAACCAGTGTGAGTTTCACTCCGAGTGAGTTTCAGTACACCTGAACAGGAATGAGGTTCAGCACAAGGGATCCCGACTGCGTTTTTGTAGGCTTGAGCATGAGTAAAAATTCAGCACAATCTTGTTTAGTCCCCAGTGATCCTACATAACATCGATAGAGAGTGTGCGTCGCTAAGTGCGTTTTAGACTGGCAGAGCTCACCCGGTATTCTAGGTACAAGCCTCAGTGAATTTTTTCCGTCGCGAACATGGACCATTTTCTGGACTTGAGATTTCGCATCACAGCCGAACAGAATATTTCATTTGAAAGTAGCCGGTAATGTATTTGAGGCCATTGTGACCGCTAGAAAAGACATGTCTTCCTTGATATTATGTACACGTGTGGCAGTGAATGAAATATAGTAGCCCTGTCGTGGCTCCTGATAGTGGTTGTACTACTCTTAACTTGTAGATTGAGTTGGGGACGTAATATTTTCTCATGCGTCTATGTAAGATAACAATACGACAGAAGAAAGCGAGAGAGCACGTGACATCACACATCATATTGAAAATGCATGCAATAATGGCCGCCTAACAATATTGAAGAAGAAGGCGCATTATTTATGGTTCCACGGAAAGTTCTGCATAGACTGAAACAATCTATATTTGCTTGATTCAACATTTTTTTGGCCTAATAAATGACGCGTACGATTTTCCTCTTGCGCGTGTGACAAGGACATTTCAGAAACTTTCGGGGGCACCCGTTTCTTTGGGCTCATATCAAGCGCATAGCTATACTTGACATACGAGCTTGCGCGGTTAGCAAAAGGCATGCGTTTTCTACCTGTTAACCGTGTATTATTGGGCAAATACACAAACGGATACCACGCTTGTAAGTACTGTTTTTTAAGTAAAGCCACACATTGAATGATGTCCTGGCTAACCAGTTCACTACTCCATGTGTTTGCTCCGGAAAATAAAAATGTTCATTTTGGATTCATGTTTATGACTTCTGTAAACAGCTTCTACTGTTGACTTACGAACACTGCAAGGTGTTTCGCAAAATGTATAAATAGTAATGGTACACTAATCTCTTGGGACAGGCGCAGGCATGTGCAAAAAGACCAGAATCAGCGACGTTTGTGAATATGTACATGGAATCTGCGAACCCCTATAAAAGAATAATGGAGCATGCCCATCTGCCTGTTTGACGGACTGAGCGTGTGAGCAAAGGTGTGGTGATGCAAAAAGTCTATCTCATAAGAACCACCAATGTACTACTTCTGAACTATACACTACTCGGCTTTGTGCGAACGACACGCCTTTTGTTGTCCCTAGATCTAAAAAAATTCCTCAGTTTAGTTACATGTTACTCTCGAAATCTCCATTGATTTCCAAAAGTATGTTTACTCCCCTAAAGACACAACTGCACTTTTTTCCCTGACGGTCCACTTGCTACAATTGAAGCATATGCAGACAATACAACGCATAAACCTACGAAACCTTCGAGAGACATTCCCGAAGGCCAACGTGAAAACAGCTCTTAAGCTTTAAATAAATTGTCTGTCCAGTGCAAGTTTTTCCTCTGTGTTTGGGCAACATTATAGTACTGAAATACATGACAGCGGCTGCAAGCATCGATTCCAATGATACAGATGTAGCGAGCTGAAGTTGCACATAAACACTTCAAAAACGGTCGGAATGATGCTGCAAGCCTAGAAAAAAACACGCGCCGTTGACAGATGTGCCCAGCTACGCGTGGCAAAAATAGAAGAAAAAGACAAGCATTTCCCAAGTGAGAGGGAAGATGGCAAAGTGGGAATTCCCGCGTTTGCCCGAAGTTACCCGAAGTTACCCGATTTCATCCGGAGGGGCGCGCCGTCACGCGAGCGCCCTCAAGCGTCGGAATGCGGAGCCGACGAGCGAGCGCCCACACGCGGACGGAACGCGAAGCCAACCAGCGCAGCGGCGCGCCGCCCGCAGCTACGCCGAGCAGGAGACCGTTGCTACGCCGAGACCGTTGCTACGCACGCTCTCTCTCCTCCTCCGCGCCGTTGCTAGGGGAGAGGGGGAGCGCGGACGGCGGACGAGTGATTCAGGGAGCGGCGCGCCGCCCGCAGCTACGCCGAGCAGGACACCGTTGCTACGCCGAGACCGTTGCTACGCACGCTCTCTCTCCTCCTCCGCGCCGTTGCTAGGGGAGAGGGGAGCGCGGACGGCGGACGAGTGATTCAGGGTCGCTTATAAAGTGCATTCGCACTTAAAACCGCTTTCGAAAGACAAAACACAACCACGAGAATAGACCAAGGCCCAATTATCTTCGTATGAGTTGTCGTATTTCCGCTCGCTTTCGTTAACCTTGCACTTTTCACTCCAAGAAGTCTAGTTTCAGAGCGATCAAATATGATGCTTAAAACTTGCCACGCAGTTCCTTGTTGACACGCCTCACGCAGACGGGGTACTCAAATTTAATGGTGTTTACAGAACCAATGTTTACTTGAAAAATGCACAGTGTCAACCGTATGTGCCTGCCACGTGCGCTTCTGCACTCATCTCGTTTTCTCTTTGATGAGGGTAACCCGAACAGCACAATTCTGTCGAAGCTCACCTTTTAGGTGTACCATTAGTTATACCCTGTTTTGAACAAATTACAACTAGTGTAAGTAATTTTCACAAGAAGCGATGGTCCTCCAGCACGGCTGATATTTAACGTAAGATGGTTTTTGTAATGTACCACATCGACGGACACGTACAGAAATTGTGGCCACCTTTGACTGTATTATATTTTGACAAAACGAAATGGTTGCGTTTCATATTTTCTAAATGTCCTCATATAAAGGTGACTCACACAATGGTAACGATAACCAAGAAACGTAGAACCGAGTATTTATAATGGGCATGGTCCCGGTGCTGAGGCACGTGATGCCCTCCCCAATAAAACTTTTTTTTTGGAGAATGCCCCTGCAACATAAAAGATCTAGCAGCTAAGAATAAATACGTCACATGCAGCTCACGCTGAAGAGCAATCTAATATTGGTCAAATTTCTGTGTAGAAAGAAGCACGCTGGTCATATATATATTGAAGAGATGAATGTCGTCGCCACACTAACCACAATTATATAATGACCAGCGCAGCGGCATGACATGTAAGTGGCACATTTTCAAACGCAACCCTGGAATCATCATCGCCATGCGCTGAGTTTTTTCACAGGTTCGTGCTCTCTTCATCAGCTTTTTTTAGTGGGAAAAATGTCCGCTTTAGAATCACAAGGCTTGCTGTGGCCCTAGCATCAAGACTTTGGAACACAGAAAGCGCAAGGCAAGACAGTAGTACTACATCTATTCGTTTTGTATGGGTTTTCGAATTTCGAAAATGGAATTATTATACCACCTAGGAGTTTCAAGCGGAGTGTAAAAAAAAGAAATGACATCACTTTTAGTTGTTCGCACGCTTCAATATATTGCCGCGCTTTCGGTACGCCAGAGAAATATTGGTTAAGTTAGGTAAGCCAACTCTTTTTGTTGGATCTCAACGTCGTAGACGGGATGAAAAATTAGTGCCCTTTCACTTTGTGAAAACAGATAAACTGCGGGGCGGCACACCCTCCAATAGATTTCATGGAGCCGGAGTTGTTTGTTTGTGATTTGCGACTTACCATGGCCCCTAGTAGACAACTCAATGCAATACGGAAAGACCATAGCTTTGTCCTAGCCGACAAACGTAGTACTGTCTCTTTCCATACCGCGTCGTACGCGTCTTAGTACCAACCCAATCCGCTCTGCCACTAAGAAAACCATACCGGGTGCATTCAGTTTTTGTCCCCCATGTTTTATGCTCATGCCAACTGAAGTGACGTGTAATCCGTAAGGGCATGAAACCTTTAGCTGCGCGTGCCCGCCGCCTCCCCCTCATTCCACTCCAAACCCGTGCATGCGTAAACCGTTCATGTGCGGGTGCTTAGAAGTGGCAGACAGTGCCGAACATATCGCTCTAAAACTTGTTGAACATGTTAGATCTGTTCGCCATGTCGAACATTTGAACGTATCGCTGCGACGCGAGCATAAACCAATGCCCCGTGTAGTGTGGCTTCACTAACTCGAACTCAGCACTGGGGCATCCAGTGGAACTAGATTTTAAGTGAAATACAGTAACTAATGCCCATTCTAACAAAATTGCGTATATTTAGTACAGAAAAAACTACAACAGATTGTAGTTCAACACAACAATGTACAACACATTCTTGGCACATTGAGAAACGCTAAGAAGTGGTATGCTTACTTGGGAGGCATAAAACCCTGCGCCAAATTTGGCGTAAACTCGCTCCTCCAATAGTTAATTGTCGCTTCGCGTGTTTATCCCGTTGTCCGCTGGCCGTGTTTTTCAAATTACCTAGTTATATCTCATAATTTATGGTTCAGTTAGCTGATTCATCAATTATTTCTGTTGTTATGCGACCAGATAACATCACCGCCAGAGGTCCACCTCAACACCGTGTGCCCAAAAATTTAGGTCGATGTCTGGCTGGCTCTGACTTAGCCATAACGAGTCCCTAGCAATGCATTCGGTGTGCGCCTGAGCACACCAATTCTTTACTCGCTTATGTTGGCTTACATGTTTGCGCGAGTACGTCGAATTTGCCGCTGCGTGTGGTTGGGCCGTTATTGCAACTCAGCAACACAGACAAAAAGTGTTCGATAGCGGAGGACAGCTGACAGGATGCATCGAGCCATCCGACCACCATGTTTATATCTCCCACAACCACAACGGGCATGTCATCGTTAGCGGCATTGAGCCGTGCAGTGCGCGCATTTCCTCACCCTCTACACCTATTCCGTACATGCCTGAACCAGCAACCGGGGATGGGTGCGTATTTAGGCGTGAAATACACCACCGAAAGAAGGGAGGAAGACTATATGCGGCAAGGCTAAGATCTAATATTGTTCTGCCAGCTGAACCATGGCCAGGTGTTCAACGAAAACCGCCAATGCGACGATGTCGCTCGAAATGATTTCAAGCGATAGAAGAAATATGTGTCACGCGGAATGGCAACGGGGCAAGTTTCTTTCAACCAGCATTGACCCGCAGCATGTGGGCGAGGCGGAATTTTAGATGGAAACGGCACAGATACATTCTCGGCGGCGGCAGTGGCGGTGGCATTCGGCGTGTTGCACCCTTTCGAAGTGTTGTTGATGCTCCGCAATTATCTAATAACGGCGCTACAGCCACTGTCAGCCGACTACGCAACTCGTGGAAGAGGCATCGGATGTGGCGACGGGAATAATCGTTGTTATAACCCCAGGCGGCACAGAAAGTGTGTCCCAAGACCGGCCCGTTTATGGCCGCTTTGTGGCATGTCCGGCTAGCACCCAGGCTCTGGCAGCCGCTAATCATACGATGAACGGCCAACATTCGACAACCAGCGCTTCGCTATCTCTCCGGCCGCCCGTGTTCAGACACAGCGACAGCTGCTTGGCTGCCAGATATTCAGTTGCCTTTCGGCTGCCGATGTTGAGAAAGAAATCGGCCGGATCACGGCTTTAGGGCATCCGTTTTTCCTTCGGGAAGCGTTGTTCAGCCGAAGCACGGCAAGTGACCGGCCACAGGATATCCGTATTCTTGTGGCAGTTGGTGTTCGAAAGGAGACCGGCCGTAGCGCGGCTGCCGCGCATCCACTCTTTCAACGGTGAACCGTGCGTCCGGCGCCAGAATGTTCGTTTTCTTCGGGAAGCCGGTGTTGTAAAGGAGACCGGCTGACTTACGGCCTCAGAATGTAAGTTTTTCATTTGGTTTGCGGTCCTCGGCCGAATTACGGCAAGCGAACGGCCGCAGAATTTTCGGCAACCGGTGTTCAAGAGGGGACAGGCCTTCGTAAGGTTTATACGTCATTTTGCGAACAACGGCGCGCGTCTGGGCGCCGAGAATTCATGCACAGACGCGCTTGGATGGAGACCCGCCGATGTAGGACCGGTTTTTCCCTGGCTGAAGAAAGAGCTGTTAGGGTGTCAAATGGCGCAGAGACATATTTGGTCCGCTCGGTGTTTCTGCGTTTTAAATGAACGAACTACGTTTGTCAAACAGTAATGAGTGTTCTAGGTGAACGCTCAAGGTGCAAGGACTCACTGGACATTACCAGGAAAACGTTTAGGCCATCGAAATGCCATTTATTGCCACAAGAAGACTGTGCCACACCGACGGGTGAGCTAAGCCTCGCCAGTCATAGCCGCTACCACGCCTCGCCCGTAGGCTTCGTCAACGCATCAGCTGGAGGTTAATCGCCCCCGCAAGAAATGGAGACCATTGGAGACATCAACCCGGCAGCAATGTCCGACTCGAGATGGCGGTGGTTCACCAAAATAAGTGGCCTTAAATGGTGTCGACCAAGCGGCCACCACGCAGGAGCTCAACCAGCGCCATGTCAAGGACTCCCCACCAAAGAAAGGCAAGGCCCCGCAAAAGCGCAAACTTCCGGCTATTCTTCTCACAGTAATACTGCGAAAAACAATGTGCACTATATTGTTTGTGATAAACGTAGAAGAGGCTAAGCTCGTGCATTGGTAGGCTCAACTTCGTGCCCTGCACTTTGTTACTTCATGGCAATTTATGACTGCCTATTTAGAAACAAGTGTTATTTTGAATTTGCCATAAAAACAGAGCCTTGTGAATGACGAAACCTGGATGTTAATTTATTTGCGGTGTTTGAAATTGAGATTAGCTACACTTGGGGTATGACTCATTTGGTTAAACATAATCGCCAGCATCCTAGCAAACACGGATTTCTTCGGGTTTTTCTTGCTCAACGCAGCGTGTTGAGTTCACGCACGATTTGGCTCTAGCAATAGCTAAGCTTAAAGTAGCTGACTTTTTTCTTGTGCGACAAAAAAGCATTTTACGGTGTTTCATATCACCTTCTTGTTAGTACCTTGCGGGCAATAAGCTGAATGAATCGGTTATAGCATGGATAGCCGAGTATATCTCGCTAAGACAGAAGTTGGTCGCTCTCAATGGTTGTTCGTCCGCATATGTTCCCGCGACCTCAGGAATTCCCCAAGGCTCAGTTGCGGGCCCTGTTTTATTTTTGTGGCCTCAAATCTTTGTTAAAAATGTTCGCGAATGACAGTGTACTTTACAGGACTATAGCAAATGAACGTGATTCCGAATACTTGCAGGATGATTCAAATTAGTAACATCCTGGTGTGCTGATTCAGAAAAGTCGTTGGATCTTAAAAAGTGTGTTAACGTCAACTTTACAAGAAAACCTTCATTCCAATTGAATGCGTATACAGTAAATTACACTGCTTTAATAACGACCGGGGAATATAAATAACGAGGAGTTTATTTAACGAGTTGTTAGAGAATAGGCACGTTCACAACATAAAAGTTACGGCTGAACGTGTTTTTGTCTTTCCGAGGTAAAATTTCAGCGGACCTCCACCTAACTTAAAAAGAACAACCGTATTTCACTCGTGTGCGCTCAATGTAGGAGTACGCATGTGTTTTCTGGGATTCCTACCACAAAGAGCTGGTTGATACGCTCGAAAACATACAGAATAGCGTAGTGCGATTCGTATCACTTGTTGGCACTGTCAACTTAGGATTAGGGAAAGTAAAATTAAACTTAAATGGTAACCGAAAGATCACACACGAAGCCCGAGGTTGAAATTTTTTCGTATATCATTCGAAAACTGGAATAGATGGGGAGAAGTATATCCAAGCGCCATTCTACATATCCCAAAGTGGGATTCGTAGCTTGACGCAAATTATTAACTTTCCTTTAAGGTGACGCCTTGCGCGATTCATTTTATTTTAGATCAAGAAGAGAGTGTAATTATCTTCCACGCATGATTTTATCCACTGTTTATATTGACGATTTTCACGGCGCTTTGTCGAATTATTTTGTTATTTGGTCTCATATTTGATGCTTAGTATTATGTATCTCCCTGCTGTAATGCATGCAAAGGCAAGCAGGTAACAAATAAATAAATAAATAAATAAATAAATAGCTGAACAAATCAATAAACAAACAAACAAATAAATAAATAAAAAAACTTGTGGAGCCGCAAGTTCGCCTGCGACGGGTTGAGAACCGTACGCATTCGAACTTGACCAATGAAATATTTATTGCTTTATTAGTTGCAGTAGGCAAGGTTTGCTGTATGAATACTACAATTGCCAAGTTATTTGTTCGAAAGAAAATATGATACTCTTGTCTTACGCCTTTCCTTGCGTGAACACAGAGGGATACAACTGCAGCCATCTGAAGAAGGGCGTCATTCGCGACACGTCTAGAATTTTCCTAACGTAGTACGACTTTGGTGGAAAATTAAGTTCTTTTGGACTATTCAGGAGTGTGCACGTAACTCATGAAAACAACATACAAAATATATTGAAACTGAAAGTACTTATTTGATCTCTTCTAGGATCAGCCCTGTGAAAGATCATCAGAAAAGCTGATCCAGTAGAACATTTCTTTGAAGAAAAATGGGTAAATACTGGACATACTGTTTGTGTGAAATAAATTATATTGAATGCTGCTTAGTGTTTCGAGGAGTAAAGAACCGCCCGTAAAGGCATTCGCACCGGTTTTATATGCAAAAACACTGGTCAAGCAGCTGTTGTAAAAATAGTTGATTTATTCAGAGCATGAAATTATTGTCTTAACAGAAATTGCCCAAAAGTGGCACTTCCATCTCTGTGAAATTCAACCCTCTAAAGTATGCGCCTTCTATGCTCCCCCCCCCCCTCCATCCTTCCTTGTTTATTACAGGTGAGCCGCCCCACAGATGATATCCGGGCCTGGACAATAAATCTATTCCAGCTGTGCAAAGAAATGAATATTTGCTGTATTCGACACTAAAAGAGGCACAGCAATATAAAGGAACGACCATTTGTGAGCACTGTTGAATAAATTAATTTTGGTGTAAACGGACGCTGATAATTAAGCCAGGCTGCGCTGAAGGCTGGACCGCTGGTGGTTGCGCGCGGGCTCACTTTGATGTGGGTGCAGTGGACACAAAATGGTGGGTTTGTGCTACTGGACAGCGCCATTGAGTCATCTGCTTGCGCTGCATGCAGTGGTCGTCCACCGGCCTCAGTACAGTTAACGTACTGTGGCTGAACTACAATGCCCGCAGCACGGCCGAATTTCCGGCAGCTTTAGTCCGGCTGGAGTCCGACGACCGCTTCTCGGCTGTCCTCCTGTGGCCGTACTTCGGTCGCACACGGGTGGCTTTGGGATGGCCGGAGCCCTACGGCTGGAATCTGGCCGTATGAACGTAAGCCGGTCGACTGGCCGGCCGACACTGGCCGTTGGACAGTCATGCGGCCAAAAGGCCCACATTTTGACATGGGCCGACCATGGTTGCCGGAGAATGGCGGGGCCGAAAATCACCGGCCAAAGTACACCGGCTTGAGTAAGGCCGAACAGTCCTGTGCTGCCTGGGACCAGTTGCGAAACAGGGTTCAGAGGTGGCTAGGAGGAGTCTCGGAGTGGCGCCCAGTAAATCGGCTTCAGCGGAAATAAAACCGGGGAGGGGGAGCAGAAGGGTTTAGAAATATACTGCTTCACGGTAATAACCGAGGCACTGGTATCATGAAAAGCAATCAGCCTTTATTCTGCGCTGATAAACTTATACAGTTAGGGAAGGTGTGACGTCACCGGCCTCAACAGATAGCCACGCCAGTAGCACACATGAGAGGAATCAGCATATCAACATCGAGCGCAACTGTACCCACTCCCCGGTTGGCGTTATCAAGTGTTCACATTTATTCCTTCCATCAACCAAGGAATCGCTTCACTAGCGGAAGTCCTTTGTTAGAAGCCGTGTGGTACCTCCTGCATGCTCTTGCTACGATTACTCGCTTGTTGCTCCGAAGTCGTCGGTGTACTGGTCGCTGTAGAACGATAGAAAATCATTTCTAAGTGCACTGAAAGCTACAGAGCCGTTGGGGCTTCAACTAAAGCATGATCACTCGGATCATAATGACTC
This sequence comes from Haemaphysalis longicornis, assembly GCA_013339765.2. NCBI lineage: Eukaryota > Metazoa > Arthropoda > Arachnida > Ixodida > Ixodidae > Haemaphysalis > Haemaphysalis longicornis. The sequence continues at coordinate 167,385,156 of CM023454.1, read as the reverse complement.
GGGAAAAATAAAATCGGAGATTTTTATGGCCTAGGTACACTGGGAGAAAACACACTAGGCCCCGATTCAGTGGCGCTGGAAAACAGGCAGAACGCGTTTCGGTACTCGTCCTTGTTTTCTTTTACAGTTATATAGTTACAGGCGTTGTGTCGCATACCCCGATGGGGGGTTGTAACAGGGAAGTAGCCGTGAAACATGCACTAATGTGCTCCCACGATGACAGCACTGCGGCATCGCCCCCTCCCCTAAGAGAGAGAGAGAATCCACTTTGGAACTTTAGTTTTAGGTGGGGGAGTGCCGGTGGCCCAGAGGGTTGCCGCCTCTGTTGGGGGAGGGGTGGAGGGTGTGGGAGGGTAGAGAGGGGAAGGCGTCGCGGGGACATTCGCAGAGCGACTGATAAATTGTGTCAAGCGCATCACACAAGGGCAGTTGGGAGAGGAAAACAGGTGAGGGTACGTATTCACTAATAGAGTGCGGTGATGGAAGGAGTGCGTCTGACGAAGGCGTCATACCTGGGCAGTTTCGGCAGTGAAGAAGGGGTGACAAGGGGGAAGTTGTCTGGGAAGGAGGCGGTAATGTTAGGTGATGTCCCTGTATGTGAGCAGTACCGAAATGGACAATTCGGGAACGCCGTGTTTTGTTTATTTATTTTTTATCTTAATAGCCCAGAGGGCTTTTAGTAGGGATACATAGGGGGGATACTTAAGGGGGGATACATAAACCAGGTACAACAGTTTCCTCTAAACATTTGGTGAGGGAACTGTAATAAAGTGGTAAGTAAGCAAGAGCATTAATAAACTTAAGAGAACCGTCCACACATCGTAAACACGCGTTATACTCCTCACACGAAATCAGTTGCTACATATTTTCACCAGCTTCTAAATAAGAGAATAAAGACCCTTAAAAACGCGATGGATCAGTGAGGAAGAATATGACTGAAGGTAAGGCATTCCAGTCGTTTATACACAATAGATGCGCCTGTCCCGTGTCTCAAAGCTCGGGCTTGGTGGTGGGCAGCCTCATTATCTACTATGCCGGTGGGGGCATGGGTGCACAGCAGCGTCATGGGTTCGGAAGGGGTCGAGTGCTAATACTTTGGAGGGCTAGTGATGAAATGGTGCCTTTGGGGTAATTTCGGATGGCGGGGTGCGAATCTTATATATACTCAGAGGGGTGGGTGTTTGGGTAAGAGCGAAGGCAATTGCCGCCTCCTCCACGATGACTGAAGTCGAGGTGAGAACCGTGGCTGAAGCTTGCGGGTCGGCGCCAGGTGCTCCTATCACCGCCATGCCAAAAGCGGGCTTGCTCGGATACTCAGCCGCGTCTACATTTAAGACGTTAGGGGAAGGTGGGATTCATATTGCGAGGAAGGGGCTTAATGTAGATGCTAGAGCGGATTGATTGAGGGATGGTAACCATAGTTTCGAGTGGAATAGGTGGGTTGAGATGCGCCGGTTCAAGAAGGCAGCGGGCGGCCGGTGGTAGTTTGGGATAGGCAAGTGATTTGGGCAGTGCGGTGTGCTTGAAGTAGCTTCATCACCGTGTTGTGCAGACCTAGGGCAAGAAGACGTTCGGTAGGGGCCTGTGTATGCGAGAGAAGCGCCGCATGAAAGGCACGTCGTAAAAGAGCGTCCAAGGACTGCTTCTGAGTCAGGGTGAGGGCGGCGTACGGTAGGTGAAAGCAGAAGCGAGAGATGAAGTTATGAAGGACGCGATGGCCCCCAGATTAAACAAGGTCATTTTTACGGGTTCTGATTCGTTTAATGAGGCCAATGATCTGCGTGGAGTAAGTGCGAAGCTGGGCTATCGTGGGTGTGCTGCTGCGAGTTGAGTGTATGATGAAGCCGAGGATGAGGACTTGTGAGACATGGGGAATAATGGTTCCATCGAGCGAGACCTTGATGGATTCATCTGCACCTTGTAGGGAGGTAGACCAGGATCGCCATAGAGGTAATATAAGCAATTCTGATTTGCGGACAGAGCAAGAGAGACCTGCAGCTTGGGCATGCTGGTGTACTATAGAGGCTCCTTGATTGAGAGTATCTTCCTTCATTGCATCTCTGCAGCTGGGCCCCTATAGTGTCATGTCGTCAGCATAGATCACAGATCAGAGGTTGTTGGTGTGTTCAAGTGCGTGAGTGAGAGGTGTCATAGATGGCTAAAGAGAAGCGGAGAAAGAACGGCGCCCTGGGGCATGTCGCGAGAGGGCATAGGGAAAGCTGTAGAGAGGAGTGAGCCGCGGAACTGTGTAGCGGTGCGGTTAGAAATAGTTTTCTATGTCGGTTTGTGTGTGACTCCCAAGATTGTGGGGCTGACAGAGTCAAGGATGGCGTGGTGCGAGGCATGCTCTAAATGTTTATGTAGATCAAGTGCGAAGATGGCGGCGTTGTCGGATTAGGTGGCTCGGCGATGATGTGAGCGCGAATTTGGAGGATAGCTTCTTGGGTCGAAAGGAGCAGGACAAAAACTAATGATATGGTGTGTGAGTAGGTGGTTCTCTTGAAGGTAGGTAGTAAGGCGGGTGTGGATGACATGCTCCAAGAGTTTGTCTAGGCAGTAAGAGAGCGAAACAGGGCGGAGATGTTCAAGTGCAAGAGTCTTGCTGGGTTTCTGAATTAGAGAGATATTTGCGGGTTTCCACGAGCTGGGAAGAGTGGAAACCCGCTTCTCTTTCTCCGCTTGCCAGAAAGAGAAGCGGAGAAAGAACGGCGCCCTGGGGCATGTCGCGAGAGGGCATAGGGAAAGCTGTAGAGAGGAGTGAGCCGCGGAACTGTATGCTCCCAGTGGTAGTTAAACAAAGAGGTGATATGATCAATACAAGTATCGTCAAGATGTCGGAGTAGCTTGTTAGTGATGATGTCCGCGCCTGGTGTGGTTCGGCGGTTTAGTAACAGATGGCCTGTACTATTTCTAGCGACAAATTTCAGCAACGATGGCTGGGTGGGAAGCTCCTTTGTAGCAAGCAATGGCGTCTTGAGGAATTAGAGGTGGGTATGTAGGGCTTTAGGGCGAGATATGACATCATGCCTGTAAAGAATCTGTGTGATACGTAAGGGATTGACTGGATCTAGAAGTGTCAATTAGGTGTCGTAATAGAGCCCAGGTGCAACGCATGTTGAGGGTACCCCGTATTTCGTTGCAGAGGTGGAGCCACATTCGGAGGAGTTCGAGTCGGCGGCGGAGGGGCCGGGGGTGCTTGTGTTTGCGCTACCATCGCTCGAGCCTACTGCAAGTTTCCCTTAGATACATCATTTGTGACTCCACGTAGGCGGAACGAATTTTCGGGTCTGAGTTTCTCGTGTGCTTGTTTAGCTTGCAAAGGTTGGCGACCCACTGCTCAAGGTCAGTGTCTTTGACATGGACGCGGGGAGCGATATGTTGACTGTGTAAACACAATGCATCCCGGGTAATTACATGCATGTCCTGTGGGTGTTCCTGTGAAGAGATGTGTATTGTGGTGTGCCACTCGGTGATGAAGCGGTCGTGGCTCAAGGTATATGGAAAGGCGTTCCAAGTGGGAGGACCTAGACTATACGAGCGAGCGATATGGGGGCCTGTGTCGCGCTGTACGCTGTTTTCTATGCGTCTGGAGCGGTAGGGGTTGTTGTGCTTGGTGACGCGGAGTTGTTGGACCGGCTCCCACAGTAGGCGCCCTTTACGAGTTATGCGGAAGTAGCCCCACGCAATGTGATGGGCATTAGGATCGTTCATAATAAGGAAAATTTCGGTGGCCTGCATGCGGGAGAGCCGATTAGAAGATGACATGGAATGTGTGTTGCGTGTTGTTGGGAGAGCTTTAGATATTAATTACGTTTAGAGGTCTGTGTCCAATAGGTTTGCGTAGGATGGTCGTGAATATGACTGGAATATGGAAAAGCAGGCTTCGCTGTTCTACACTGTAGTTGCGGTGTATTAGAGTTGCCAGCTGAGGACAATCAGAGTGTCCGTAAGCTTTGTAGTTTACCCGTTTGAAATTTGGACCCGCCTTGACTGTAGGAGTGGGAGACGGTGTGGCGATGAAAGCTTGAAGCGATGCCTGCTTTGTCTTGAAGCTGCGGCAGTTCCATTGACACGCCATAGCGTCTTTGGAGGTAATTATCGGCACCTATGGGTATGGGGGAATCCGCAGGACTTATGTTCGTGGAGTGCGGTGGGTTCTGAGCGAATGAGCGCATCCATTCCCCCATTTCCGAATGCAAATTTTGTTTCGACAGTTACAGTGCTGTCAATTGGCCCTGAAGTGACGCAGACATATAACTAATTATCAGCTCGGAGTTCTTGAGGAGTAAGGGGGCATCCGTAGAGGCTGGCTGAGGGTGTGCGGTTGGGCATAATTAAGAGGAATGAATGAATGTGTAGGTGAGGGTACTACGAAGGAGGTGGCAGGGTTGGGGGACGGTGGTAAGACGTTGGCGCAGCGTTTGGTTTTCTTGCATAAGCGGGCGTTTTCTTGTTGGAGGCGGATTGCTGTTTCACGCAAAACTTTCATTTCACGAATGACGCGATGATAAGTGGCGCTGGGTCAGGTGTAACAGTGGGTGAGAGGATACGTTGGGTCATTGGGAGGCTCTGGGGGCTTACCTGCACTTGGTCACCGATGCGAGGTCGTCGGGGAAGTCCTTGGTCCACTTGGCTGTAGGAAGGAAGGCCGAAATGGGTGACTAGCTTATGTTCTGGCGGAAGTGTGGTGCAGGGGTGGTCATGTAGAGTGGTGGACACCAGTGATTGCGCACGGGGCGAAAGGGAATCCAGGTGCTTTCGGGGTATCAGCAGGTAAACTAGTCTTGCACCGGGGCTGCAAGCGATTGCGACAACCAGCCGATGCAGGACGGGGTGCAGGGGTGGCTGGTTGGAGGAGGCGTGGTGCTCCAGGTAGTGCAGTGGTCAGTGGGGGATGGCTGTGGGCAGACATCTTTGCATTATCCAGACCGCTAGCAGTTATAGCAGGCCTCTTGCTTCCTCCTAAAGGTGTAGCATATCGTGGTTACGCATTGGTAGCGGATCCAATACGTAACGATACCACCTTAAAATAGGACCGGCACTATCGTGGAGCCGTGATCTTCTGGCATGGGTGATCGGTAGCGAGGGTGTGTATTGTATGATGCTTTGAAGGATGGTGTCTGCGTCTTCCTCCGGGGGCACTGTGAATAGGGCGCTGACCGCTGTGGCGCTTGGCGTGGGGGAGGGGATATGGTTAGGAAGAGCGTACACAGTGCCTTTTCAGTTCAGGGAAGGGAGCTCCAGGTAGTGCTGGGCACGGGTTTCTTCGGGGGTGCTCGCAACCCCAAAGTTGCACCGACAATGGACACGAACCTGGTCTCCTGCATGGCGAGGGAGCTTGGCTTGATCCTGCAGTTCACCGGCAATAGTAGCGGTCAAGGCCTCCGGTCAAGGAGGTCAAGGCCTCCTTGAGGGCGGAGGGCCACATTGACATCGTTTTCAGGCAGCGGGTCTTCGGGCGGAGGGGCTTTGCACCGTTGGCGCTGATTTAGGTGTTTGCTACCGGAGGTCCATTTGCTGTCAGGGTATGCCGCCGTCACGGCGTCAGGTCCAGTGGTTGCGGAGTTCGTGGCGATCTTGCTGCGGCTGATCAGCCAGCCGGGCTCTTCAATATCTTGGGGGACGATGGCCTCGCCCTCAACCACACACTCCATGTGGTGGGAAGGTAAGGTAGATGTTGAAGCATTAGCAGCAGCATTGGGTTCAGGCGGCTTAGGCCATAGCAGGAAGGTAGGCGCGGCGCGCCGACGAAGAGACACAGGGCACCGAGGAGCGCGTGGCCAGCCGCAGTGGTGGCTGCACGGGCAGGGCATGCTCACTTGCGCAGCGGCGGGCAGCAGGCAGACCATGCGAGCGCGAGCTGTTGTCGCCCTTGCTCTATATAGGATTTAGGCCTCACTGACCGGTGGCGTTGCAGTTAGAAAATCCTTTCTCTCAAAAGTGAAAAACGCTGGTGACATCGCAAAACTCGCTCCGCTGAATGCCATTACTCCAGACTTGTCCAGACTCGTGAGCTTGGAATACGATTAGCAAACGCAGAAATGTCTAAAAAGAGACATTGAACGGAGCGATGTGGAGTTGGGTTCGCACTGCTCGGCCACCCCCCTACCCTGAAAGGCATCGTCCCGATGCTTTATCTATACGTCGCCTAGACGAACAAACAAGAGAAAGGACAGTTTTACACAACACCACAGTTGTGTAAAGTAGAGTTCAATGAGAGCGATAAGGGTTCATCCGTGCAACATGGACAACCTCGGCTCGCATAGCGGATCGGGGAACGCATTGTTCCTTCTGGAATAACCTCATAATTCAGGTCACCCATCCGGTGCAAGGGTGTGTATGGTCCGAAGTAGCATCGCAGTAACTTCTCGGAGTGGCCTCGTCAACGAACCGATGTCCACACCCAAACTTGTTCTCTTGGCCGGTAAGTGACTTTACCGGAGGCTCTACCGCCGTGCATCACGGGTTTGCTGGTGTTGAATGGGCTTTCGTGCCAGCTGGGGTGAGGCTCCTGCGCGCTTACGATTTCTTCAGAACTCTTCAGAACCATAGTTACATTGGCGCACCCTTCAGGAAGAAGCATTGAGGCGAGCATTGTGGCGACATCCAGAGCATATACTCAACAGAAAAGGGAAAAGTGCAGTGTTCTTTGTGCCACCGTATTGTAGGCGAACGTCACACCTAGAAGTATGTCATCCCAGTTGCTAGGTCTGTCTACGTACATTGAGATTACATCTGATATTGTATTGTTCAACCATTCTGTAAGTTCATGAGACTAAGGGTGATACGCGGGTGTTTTACGGTGGCTGGTACAGCTAAGCTTGAGGGCGTCGTCAAGCAGTCCCGCACTGAAAGCAGCCCCTCTTTCTTTTATGACTACAGTCGGGGCACCATTGCGAAATATTATGTTTTCAACAAAGAACATTGCGACCTTCATGGTAGTGCCCCGAGAAATAGCTTTGGTATCACAATAATGAGTCAACTAATCAGTAGCGGCAATGCTCCACTTGTTGTCAGACGAGGGAAGAGGAAAAGAACCCAAAAGGTCCGTCCCCAATAGTTAAAGGGTACTTCGATGAGATTAATGGCTGCAGAAATTCTGCTGGCTGTGTCGGTGGCGTCTTCTACCTCTGACTGTCACGACAGGTTCTAACATACCATTTCACGCTCTCAGTCAGCTTCGGCCAGTAATACTTGAGGCGTAAGCATGCCAAGAGGTGGGAGAAGCCGACATGGCCGGAGGACGGCTCGTCGTGACAGGCTCCGAGGATCTCGTCAAGGAGCGCTTTGGGAGGGACGAGTAGGTACAGCCGGTAAAAGGCTTGTCTATAACACAGCTTTCGTACTCTCAGCCCTATCCTGCCCCGACGGAACGAGATTTGAATAAAACGACTGTGGAATTCTGAAGTCTTAGCCCTTCGCTTTTGCCTCCGACATGTTTGGAACGAGTATGTTTCGGCAGTTTTCGGCAGTAGCTGGTTGAAGTTGAAATCGCTGGTGTAGACAAGCGTTTTACCGACTGTACGTCGTTGCCATGGGGCGAAAATTCTTCTTGTACTGGACGTTGTTAAACAGACAAAACGACGTAAGCATGCGTGCGAAAATAAAAGGCAACGGAGAGTTTTGGCCATCGAGGTTAGGGTAATTAGGGGACCGAAATTAGGGGACTGAGAGCTAAGTCATCCCGCTGTTGTTGAGCCGGGGCCCCTGGGGTTATGGCCCCGAGGAAGCCGCCATCACGGTCTGCATCGGTTTAGTCCTGAGCAACAGGGGAACGTAACGAGCAGTCTGCTTGACTATGCTTGCGGCCCGACTTTTACACTATGGTGACGCCGAACTTCTGTAATCGGAGGTTCCAGCGGGCTAGTCGCCCTGAGGGCTCATTCACGATGGCCAGCCAACAGCGGGAGTGATAATCTGTTGCCACTTTAAAAGGTCGCCCTTATAAATTTGGCCACAATTGGTTTACCGCCCACATGACTGCCAAGCATTGTTTTTCTTTTGTGGAGTTGTTGGCTTCGGCGCGTGAAACAATTCGGCTGGTGTATGCTATTACACGCTTGACTCCATCTTGCCACTGTACAAGTACTGGTCCTAGGCCAATATTGCTTGCATGTGTTTAAATTTCTTTTTCTGTAGCTTCATCAAAGAGGCCGAGGAGAGGCGTGTCGTGTAACTGTTATTTGAGTACATCAAATGCTTCAGTCTCCTCTGGGTGCCAACAAAAGAAACATCGTTTCTCGTCAAACGGGCTAAGGGCAGCGCTGTTTTCGAAAAATTCAGCACAAAGCGTCGATAGCATTCACAAAGGCCGAAAAATCGGCGGAAAGCTCCTTTGTCATTTGGAATTCCAAATGCGGCTACAGCAGCTGCTTTGTCTGGATGGGGCCCGATGCCTGCACCACTGGCAACATGGTCAAAAACTTTCAGTTCGTGGCTACCCGAAGTGCACTTTTCTCGTTTGAGAGAAAGTTGTGCAGAACCAATGCCTTCCAGTACTGAATAGAGTCGCGCCAAATTCTCTGCGAAAGTTTCAGGAATTACCACCACGTCGTCACACAGATAGAAAAGCCCTGCCTGGTATGTCCGGCACGATAAAACAGCGTCTATCATCCTTTTGAACGTGGCAAGAGCGGTGCACAATCGAAATGGAAGCACGTTAAATTGGTAGTACCAGTCTGGAGTAATAAATGCGGTTTCCTCGCGGACTCGTTCACCTACCTCAATTTGCAAATATCCACTGCGTACGTGAATCTATGGCAAGAACGTAGCAAGGCGGAGGCGATCTAATGGGTCTTCGATACGCGGGAGAGGATACAGATGTTTTTTGTCACCTTGTTCAATTTCGTGTAATCCACACAGAAACGGGTTGTACCGTCTTTCTTTTCTACGAGGACCGCAGGTGATGCCCCCGGACTCGTCCACGGTTGTATGACATCGTCGGCGAGCATTTCTTTCACCTGCAGACGAATAGCATCCTGTTCCTTTGCGGAAACACGGTAGGGGCGCTGGTGTATGGGTCGCACGTTTTCGTCGGTTATGATACAATGTAAGTTAGCCAGGTCTGAAATACTTTTGATGACGTAGCAAAGCAATTGCTAGAAGATTCTATAATCTGGAGAAGCTGAAGCTGTTGTTGTGCTGTCAGGTTGGGGTTCACGTCAACCTTTGTAGTTCTTGCTACATTAGTTAAGGTGCATGACTCCGCTATACGGTGTACCTTGGTACCGTCGCTGACTTTTTCGAAGTCGACGAAGGCTGCATGGAATGGCAGACGCTGGTGTTCTGGCGCCGAAATTCGTGAAGACAATTTCGGTTCGTCGATTAATAAGGTCAACCACACCAAGGGAGGCGCAAATATTCCGAGCGAGGTGAAGCGAAACGTTTTGCTCCACGATGCCACAATTTGCCGGGGCTAGCTCGCATTCAACGGTGACAAACATGCTGGCTTGAGGCGGCAGCGTCACGTCTTTGCCGATGAGGAGTTGCGCTCTTGACAGAGCCTTCTCGTCGCACAGTGTTTGTGGGGCGGGAAGAATGTCGACCAGCTCCCTTAGGTTTATTATTGCGCCGGATTCGCGAAGGAAGTCTTGGAGGAGTATAAGCTGGTTTGCACAGTCATGCAGCGCAACGAAACAACCTAGAAAGGTCATATCGCCAATTTCTATCTCCTCAGTACACATGTCAAATGGCACAACTAGGTGACCGCCCGCTCTGCGGATTGGCGAGCTATTGCTGGTTGTTGTAAACTTCCAAAGCTTTGCGGCGAGGGAGCCATTTATGACTCAATAATCGGCACCAGTAGCGACCTAGAGCGGTTACTGGGTGATTATATACCAATACTATAATTTCAGCGGAAACTATTTTATTTTTATGAAGTTCGTTATCTGAGTCGGGTGAGCTGGCGCTATAGGAGCAGGAGTGCGGACCACATCTATATAAGCACTTACTGGGCGAGTCACGGGAATGGGGGTGCGCAGCACAGCCTTGTAGGTTGGAACTCACCGTTCGACTTCAGACGTTAGTGGTTCCTTCATGGATTCTTCATGGATAAAGCCGGTTATGGTACCAACGTTTGGATGGTTGTCCCCTCGTCGTAGTAGTTGCGGTTGTTCGCGCAGAACGCTACGCACAACTTCCCGTGGGGCTCCCATGTCAAATGGTGATCCAAAAGCGGCAATATTCACTTAACATCCGTAATGCGTGGCGGTTTGCTGCAGCGAGCCTTTCATTGTGGACGCCCCTCGTAAAATTTCTGCTACGGCCGCAGGAGGGCTTCGAGCTAGCCCAGCGAAAAGCTATAACTGCAAACCACGCATGAGGTGGCGCACCCTCACTGCTTCACTCATTTCTAGGTCACCGCTCCTGAACAGGAACGACATGTCTGCAACATATATGGCCACCCTCTCATTTGGATTCTAAACCCGGGACTGAAGAGCCCGCTCTCCTTTCTCTTTCCCGACTTCGCGGCCGTAGGTGTTCAGCAAACTACGATGGAACTCTGGCCAACTGGTCATCTTGCGCTCATGATTTACGAACCGTGTTCGAGCGGATTCTTCCAGGGAAACGTAAACGTTGTGGAGCTTATGATAGTCGTCCTAATCGTTAAACTCAGCTACACGAATGAAATCATCCAGCCGGTCCTCCACATACTCTAAGGTGTCGCCGTGAAACGGCTGTTGTGTGCGTGGTGCGTGAAAAACCATCTTCGAGGTGGAACCGCTGCACGGGGTGCTTTGGCTGGCGGTGCTGGTCCTGACGGCCCTTGTTCGAGTTGTAAGACCGCCTAATTCGAGTTCGAGGCAACGAAGGTGGTGGCTGACCTTGTAGACGGGTGTTTTGTCCACGCCGTTCGCTTTGAAGGCGACGGTTTCTTTTTGGTTTAATGGCTTAGAAACACCGGGCGAAAACACACTAGGCCGCGATACAGTAGCGCTGGCAAACAGGCAGTACGCGTCTCGATCCTCGTCGTTTTGTTCGTTTTCAGTCCTTTGTTACACGCGTTGTGGCGCATGCCCAAATGGGGGGGATTCGCGGACGGGGAACGGGTTCAGAGAGCGCTGCAGCGTCGTGATTTTTGCTTGATGACACTGCAGGTGCCGAAGGTGTTTGCTCCACAGGATGGACTCGTAGTCCGGGTAAGTCCACACAGTACGGTTTGATAGACGTATTTTTTAAGGTAGCTTTGGGGCTTCCTATCAATGCATCCACAGATCTCCTACTGAAACTAGGGGTTCACAATACGTTATCAGAAATCGCAGAAGCCCAGCACACTGCGCAGGTAGGTCGACTGTCAGGCACTAGAGCAGGCAGAGACATTCTGGTCACTCTGGGCATCTTTACCGAACAGAATAAGGAGAGTGTTAAACACCTTAGCAGAGAAATCAGAGACTCCATCGTGGTCCGTCCTTTCCCCAGAAACGTCCACCCTGTCTTTAATCAAGGAAGGAGACTGTCTCGAGCCAAGGCACTTCTAGCTGCAGCTCTCGAGAGCCCTACGGAGTCGGCTTTTGTAGATGCTGCTCAGATAAATGGAAGACAGGCCTTTTCAAAAGCCGTCATTGATGCTCAAGAACGGATGTGCAACGCACTTTCCGTGTTTACCAAGAATCCGGAGGTTGCTGAGCAAATGGCCATTGCACTTGCTCTGCTTGATCCTCAACATAAGGTCATTTATAGCGACTCTAGGGCGGCCACTCGAGCCTTCGCCAGGGGAGTGGTTGATGCCAAAGTCTCCAAGTTATTGGAAGATAGACACATTAGTAATCATTCGATAGTCTGGTTTCCAGCCCACATGGGCGACCTCGGGGGAGGACCACGGAACTTCAATGAATCCGCACACGAGGCGGCGCGAGGACTCAGCAGCCGCGCACCCTCATAACCACCCCCGTCTCCACAAAGGACTTTCAAGGATCAACTTCAGACCTACAACGAGCTCACCAAGCACTTCTACTTAAATCGACGGGAATTTGCGCTCCCACACAAAGGACTCAACAGGGCGCAGTCAGTCACTCTCCGCATGTTACAAACGGACTCATACGCCAATTCTTTGGAGAATGAGCCACATCGACTCGGACTATGACGGAACTGCTACGTGTTCCAAGTGTGATGGGCGTGTGAACTTGGGTCATATGTTGTGTGGTTGTGCTACGCAAGCCTCCTATCTGGAGGATAAGGTCAAGTGGGACAGTGCTCTCAGGAGCAGTGAACTTAACGATCAACTCTGGGCTGTCCAGAAGGCCCGCGTAGCGGCGGAGAGTCTCGGGCTCCCCGTCCCGACACGGGAGATGCCCTCTACACCTTGACACCGGGTCAGGTGTCCTTCAGGACCCTTTTTGGAAATAAAGTTTCACCACCACCACCACCACAGGTTATCCGCATGTACAAACCGTAACTGGTTGGGCACATTCAAAACATACTTCATAGATTTTACAGCTTCAAAACATACGTCAACGCATTGACCATTTGAGTCATCACTACCTTGTGCCATGACACACGTTCTCCGCCCACTCCTTTCCCGGTCTCACATTCAACCACAGGAAACATGCGTTTCGCACTGCGGCACTGGTCACAGTGTTCTTTCGCGCGCGTGTATACCGTATGGAATGACCAGGATGCCGCTTCGGCAATAACGTTTTAAACGCGGTTGCCTTTAGAAACAACTCTTTAAGCAATAGCCGTGTGACGGTACAAGAGGTGTAGCAATAGCCCAACCAAACATCAGGAACTCTTGGTTGGAAATAAACATACCGCGCTGACCATGATTGACTGAATGATAGTAAGGTTTAACCTTACAAGCGATGCGTCCCGCGGTACTGGAGGGCTCCAGACTAATTTTGACCATCAGGGGATCTTTAATACACCAACCGCTCGAACACACAGTCGGTTCGGCTGTTTGCATCAAATAAGAAGTGCGGCCGCTGCGGCCGGGAATAGACCCACGTCCCTGTGCTAAGCAGCACCACGCCATAGCCACAGAGCCACTGCGCCGGCTAGCTGGGCGTTCGGACATTGATACCGTGAGCCGAGGTCGTGCACCCAATAACACAAGAGCCAACGCGCGTGCCAGTCCGCTTTCGAGCAATGACCATCTTTGGCAGACATTCCCATACTGCACCACGCCCCGGTTCCCGGGGACGCACCGGCTATGTGCGCAGGGCGCGAAACGACCAGCCAGCCCTCACTTCCCCGAACCAGCACGCAGCTCTGATTTCGGTCCACGAACAGGGGGTCGCCATAAGAATGCCTGAACGCCCGTCGATCAAGCTCTCTGCACCCCGCCGCCGTCGGAGGTACCGTATGATACATCCAAAAATGCTCTTGAATCCCGGCGGAGATCAAGACGACCATCATCACTCGTACCCATCAACGCCGACCAGCGAGCCTGCAGCAGCCCTTTGAGTCCCCCCCCCACTGACCGCCAGCATGCCTGGACATCACCGTGCCACGTAAGGAGTGTCCCGACGTTCCTGGCCGAACAGACCAAGCGCAGTCCGAGGTCCAACGCCAGCCGTTTCCACGAGTCAGGTTGTCTTGCTGGGTGAGCGCGTCAGCACCAGCCGAACTTCATTCCTAAGTAAATTGTTTATTTAGCCAAACCTGCATTGACTCTTTTCCGCTCAAATACTGTAGACCCACCCAGGTGGGAGCTTGATGTTATCCCCTTATCGTGGGAGTCACAAAGGTGGGAGCGGTGGTATTCACTTAATTGAAATCACGGAGTTTAGAACATGAGCCTTCAACCTCATGCCGGAGGAGAATGAGGTATCAGAGCTACAGATGCCCAAGCGAACGCGTTAAGATGAAGTGCCATGGCGCTAGGGAGAATGTTCCCCAAGGAGGGTAGCGTGCAGGATTTCCTGCATGTTTTGGAATAAGTAGGCCGCTTAGGCGGATAGACGGAAGAACAGCTTGTGGTGATTGCGCTCTACAATATGGTTCCAGCGGGGGCATGATTTTGCTAGCACAAGGAAGCCGCTGTTGCAGCATCAGAATTCTCATACTTCAAAGCACTGGAGTCCAAGCTATTTAAAACGGAGACAGAATGAGTGAAGTTACAGAAATGGATGTCTGCTATACAGGGCGCGAAGAAAGACGCGCAGTTCTTTGCGAACCGCCTCTGCATGGTGGGCACCGCTGTCATGGCTATGTATGAGGGTTCGGAGTACGGGTCCAATAGGGAAGCTCGCAAAAGGATACTGAAGAAGCAGGTGCTCCACCAGTTTATACGGGTTACGCAACGCCCGTGCAAACGTTTACTCTATAATGCCACAAAGAGACCTTTGATGAAGCCGTGGAAGTGGCCGTTAGGGAGAAAACAAGGAAGCAGTATGAAAACAGAAGTAACTCACCGATTCGGAGTGTTCAGAAGACTGATAGGAAAATGGCAGAACTACGTCCATGGTTAGAAAAGTCAGAATGCCTTTTGAAATCTACAGTTAAGCTGTAGAAAAAATAAAGGCAGTTCAACGCCGGCCGTCAATACAGCGTGCAGAGGCCCGCATAATGCTAAACTCGCAGTGAATACGGCCACATATCTAACCATTGCTTTAAGCGTACATCGCTCCGAAACTGGCAACAAATAATGAACCGTGGAAGCACCACTACTAACACCCACCTCGAACGGGGCAGAACCAGGGAAGTAAGTGCGTCCCTTTCTTCCCTCCAAGCTACCTATCATGGAAGCGAAGTGGCCATTGAAAGGGTAACGATACATCTCAGCAGCGGAACAAGCGCAATTATATTATGCCGTTTCGCTGGCGCGCCTCTTTTGTTTCTTGTGGACATGGGGTCAAATGTTAGCTTTCTGCAAGAAAGCGCAGTGAATCAGGTCATCCCAGCGTGACACGACCAATTAAGGACAGGAAGCACAACCGTTTGCCTCGTCGTCATCACTGGCGACGCCCTTGAGATGGTATCGTGTCGCGAGATACCTGTAACAATAAGGGCATGTAACTTTACCGCGACGTTGTTTGTGTGCACCTTGAAAAATATGCAACCCGTGGCCGGTTTGATAGGACGAAACGTCTTCGCCGAGGAGTAGTTAGACTTGTTGCTGAGCCAGCGTGTTTTGAAAATGGATGATGTCAAAGTGCCATCATCAATTTGTAACGTTCGGTATAATGTCTGCACCCTGCTGCGTTCCGCGGCCCGATTCAACGCAGCGCGATCCAGAGAAATGCGAACGTGCTGCACGCCATTAGGCAACCAGAATTCCGCAAATTCTGGGGACGAGAACTGTACTAAGTTGTTCCTTACCAACGTTTCTTGGGATGATCAGGCGTCGAATGCGCATAAAATATATTTTAATCTTCTTCGATGCATTTCTGGAATCACAGGACACACTTCTACCCACACCAAATGGGTGTGTACTGAGAATAAAACACCCGTGTCCTTTAAGCAACCCTTCATCCACTGGGGCTGTTGCAACCTGCCCCGCGGCTGGGCCGCACCCAGAAATGCACGACGAGAGTGACCAGGGCAAAAGAGAGCATTTATTGTCCGGCTTGGGTTTTTATAAGAACGAAAGGTAAGGGAAGACGGTAGAGGTAGATAAGATTGAAGGCGCGCGCATGCGTAGACTGGCAGCGCTTGTTTATCGGTGGCCAACAGTTCCTGGCATTCCTCCTTCCTTAGAATCCAGAAAGCTCCACTGGCTTCGTGACACGTGTGGAACGTCGTAGCTCTGGGGGCCGATTGTCCGGAAGACCGGGGTAGCAATTGGAGCTTCGCGTTCTTGTACTGGCGGGTCCGGGCTTATCAGGGGGCTAAGGGGATCCTCTGAAGTCGAAGTTCTTTGATGCTTCTCCGCCTGAGCAGGTCCATGTGCCGGTGAACAAGCCAGTTCTCCGTGTCAACAGACACGATGCGCGCACCCGAGGTTTTCCGGAACTTGACAGGTGTCCATTTGTCACCACGGCCGTAATTGCAAAGGTACACAGGATCTCCCGGTGCAAAGTTCCACCCTGCGCTGTCAGCAGAGTGGACTTCCCCTGTAGCTTGGCTTCTGGGAGGAAACACATGTCTAGTCACGTGTGGAGCCTGTCCCCCAGCAAAATTTCTGATTGTGAGCGTCCTGACGGGAGCGGCGTTATTCTATAGCGGCAAGAGTTTCAGTTGGCGTCGTTGACATGTCTACGTACCCACACTTCTTTAGTCCTGCAGTACATCTTTAGTTCGTCTCTGATGGTTCGCACCGCACGTTAGGCCAGTCCATTTCCCTGTGGGTGGTAGGGGGGTGCCCGCACGTGAACTACGCCGTTCTGTTGCAAGAACTCGTTGAACTCCCATCCGGTGACTAGCGTGCCATTATCAGGCACTATTGTGTGTGGCAGACAGAATATACTGAATAGCGCTCGCTTGGCATTCACTGAGCTGCGCGAGGTCGCATGAGCCAGGGGAATGGCCCTAATTCCTTTACTTTGAGATTCCACGATGACAAGCATGTCGACTTCGGCCCCGCGAAGTCGACATGCAGTCGCAACCATCTTTCCTGTGTCTCTGGCCAACGGATGGGTGCTTGCGCGGGTGGCATGGGCAACGCCTGTACGCAATTGTGACCCACAGCGGCTAAGCGCCCAAAATCGTGGTCCAATACCAGGATTGTAAGAAGCCTATAAAATAAGCTTACTTATAAAATAAGCCATAGCTGTAAAATAAGCCAAGCTTATACAAATAGGCTTACTAAAATCTCATTATTTTTTCAATTTCTCCCTGGTAGACCTCCACAAGATAATTTTACAATGTGCACTGGTTTGTGAAAAATGTTTTATACAACCTCAGACATGGTAACGTAGTCATACATATCCGTCTATACACCGGTGAATTCTTACATGCATAAACACATGCATATACATACTAATACACATACATACAAACATACATAGATACATACATACATAAATGCATACCTGTTTATTTATATATATACTAAAACATACATATACATATATTAAAACGCACACAGGTAAAGACAATGCTGTAAAATGGTGTTTGAGTGGACCTTCGGAATTTTTGTGGTATGTTTTTTGTTTTGTGTTTTGTTTTGTGTTATGTATTGTGGTATGTTTTGTGGTTGTATCTGGGATGTATTCGGCTACGCCCGTGATTAGAATGCCACCTAAATAAGTCAGTGTAATGTCTTTCAGCTCAATTACTGCAATACGACGAAGAAAAATTTTCTTCCGTACGCCTGAAGAGGATTGAGAACCAAAGAGAGCTCCAAATGAACTACTTGGATGCATTTGATCATCTGCTTCCATTCATACCATCGGGCAAGGTAACGGTGTACTATTTCTTCCGTTTGTCAGTGCGGAATAGAACCCTTCGACAGCTTAATCCTGTTAAAATAGGGTTAAGTAAACGGTTCCCGAATGTAATAATGATTACGATAGAAACCTGGAACAAATGTCGCCTGCCAGCGCCCTGACAATGTCCTATGCGTTGTATAGCAGAGGACTAGCATAAGCGTAGGGCCTAGTAATAACGTTCATGTGAAACAAGTATGCAGAAAAACGGAGGGGAGTCAACGTATCTACGCATCTCGATGCGCTTGCTGCAACCACTGCTTTGCACACTGCATTAGGTGCTATGAAGTCTTCTGCATGCCATCTCAAACATTATTTATGCTAGGCTTGCGCCCTTAGAATACTCATTTCGAGCTTTGAGCATTGTACCTAGCAAACGGGCCATTTCAAGTTAGCTTGGAGGACTGCTCTACAATTGTATAATTTAGCATGTTATAAGCGTCAGAAACTTAAAATATAATAAAAGAAAACGAACACGGCGAAAGCACCAGAGAAATAAAACGTACGGGCTTCCGCCCTTAAAATTCTTACCCGCGTACACTAAAATTAACACACCGCAGCGGCACAAGTACGGAACACCATATAATGAGCTTGGGGACACACCTGATGCATCAAACAGCGCTGTTCTCTAACTATGCCAGAAACCAGGAGAAAATACGACCGAAGAAGAGGGCCGCGATTTTAGTCAGTCCGATGAACGAAGGAGTAGAAGTAACCGATACGTAATTGCATTATGATATTTTTGAAGTTAGCCAATCAGCCAAGCTTGATAAATTATACTTATTTAGAAAAATATCAATTATAGTCCTGGATTGTCAGGCATTGCAACTTCCAATTATAGCATGAATATGCCGCAATGAAATCGTTTACACATACGTTCAGTCTTACAATATTCCTTCACATTCAAATCCGTTCGATAATTGACAAGTCTTGGAAGTTTAGGCTGCTTTTACAAAGTAAATATTTGTTAGTATGCCGTTCTTAAACATTGATTTGCACTAAAAAGCCATAATCGACACGCGAATTCTTATTTTTTACTTTTCCGCTGTTACTTGGATCAGTGCTTTTTTGGATCAGCCGGCATATTCTCAGCGTGCCTGGTAATGACTTTGTTAGTCAGGTACAGCCCCTAAAATCCGCAACGCAAATCGTGCGGTCCGTGGGTCAATGGCTGAACCAGCCCGTGGGGTATAACGTCACGTAGAGAACACCACGTTTCGTTGTAATCCCACATACCCCTCGCAGTTGAACAACAGAGACTCACAATAGCCGATTTATACGGAGCATAAGAGATGCAGAAAAAACTGTTAGAAGAAACAACAGAAAGTCGCCCCCTCCCGAAAGAATGCATATGAAGCGAGAGATGTTGAAAAGCAAACATTATTTTTAGCAGCACATCCGGATGAAAGGAAATAAGCAGTGCACAAAAAGAACAAGAATTACCTCTGTGTTAGCATCAAGCTAAGAAGAAGCACGCGATTAATACAGAGCGTTGCTGGTAACAATAAACTCTGTTGAGCGATGTATAAGTGCCAGAGAAATCCGACCAAGGGTCAGTATGCAGCGTTACGAGGGGGTCGAACTATCAATAAAAACAATACCTACAAACACCTCAAAAATTCTTCGTTGAAGGGTTTGTCAGGTGTCAGGGCACCCGATGTGATGGGATGCATGAAACCCCCCCTTCACCCCCCAAAAAGACGAACAGAGAAACGGCCATTGGACATGCGCGCGTTGGAGTGCACCAATGAACAAACCCCAGCGCCTAAACCCCGAGGCATCACGGTCAAATATGGCAGTGCAATGGTCACTGAATCAGAGAGCGCTTTGAAAAAGACCAGTTGCATTATGACTATACATGCTCATGAAAATGCAAGGAGCCAATGACAGTGCGCAGCCATCAAGCCCAGAGGGGTGAAAATCCCGGGAGCACAAGGACAACGGGGGAGGCAAAAACCAGGACGTGCAGGAGCACGTGAGCTAAAAGCAAGAAACAAGCCAGGGGGACGTGACAAGGCTATCGACTATGCCTACCAAGCCTCGGCGGGAGCGGGACGACTTCGCACCGCATGCAGCACCCTAGGCGCATCACGAAGCTGTGTCTTCCTGGCCCCAGCGGCGGCAGTCGGGCACCTGCAGCAACGTCGACGCTCCGTCGACCTTCGCTTCGACGGCCCAGAAGGGCTATGATCGTGCCGTGGCCTACCTGGGACCTCCAGCCGCCCGCGGCTACCAGGGGGTAGCCAGAGGAAACGTCATGACGCGCGGAGCCACACGCTGTACAAGGAACGACCGTGAGCATCGAAAGCCGTCATCAAACTGTAGGAAACGGAGCCATGGACTAGGTCATGTATGCGCTGTGGCTCTCCTACATTTATTGCGGGTGTGCAAGGCCCGGTCGGCACTTCGACAGCGGCTGATGGCATGCGACTGCCCTGGCACTGGGTCGTGTTCGAACTGTCTCTGTGGCGCGTGGCACGGCCCACGCAGCCGGGCAAGCCGCGCTGATGCTTGATGGTGGGATGATGCGGATGATGCTAGTGGCGCTGCTTAGAAGATTGAGGTGCACGCCACTACAGAACCAAGACAATGACGGCTACCACCGGGTCACGGCCAGGCAAGGGTGCGACACGTAACTGCCGACGACTGGGGTAGGCCAGTCCTACAGTGAGCGCAGTCGTATGACACTAGAGCGTTTCGGTGGTAGAGAGGTCACCTACAAGGTGATCTTTGAAGGATTTGAACTACGGTGTAGAGACAGTTGGATTGCAAAGAGACTTTTGGATTTATCTTGAATCGATATTTTAGGGGTTTTTAGTTAGTCATTTTAGTGGTTATTGGTTAAGTACAATTGATTATAAATGGTTCGCTCGAGGGTTTTTTCGTGTGCAATAAAAGGTGTTTTGTCAAACTTGTCATCAAGCTTCCTGGTTCCATCTCTCTGAGCCAGTCAAGGCAATGTCACCATCCGTTTATGTGACAATAAAACCAATGGCCAGCCTGCCAGATATATTTATCCTCAGGCAGAGATTTCTCTCAGTCCCCAGTCACGTGTCTTACTAGTTGGGAGATGGATTTAGGAAGGTTGCTGACTTTGTTCAAACTCGTGGTTTGAACAAGGGGCATTGCTTAGTAGTTAGATTAAAAAGTCGTAAAGAAAGGTTCGAGTCGCGTCTCGAAGTTTCCCCCGCGATGCTACGTATTGGAAGAAAAGATCTGTGGTATGTTGATCGGGGCCCCTTTCTATTTTCTTTTTCATTTTCTTTAGCGAGAGGGATTACCCCGCCGTGTCGAAATGTTAACTGCGAAGCATGCGGAACCACGGTGGCCCGCGCTCAGTGGTTAAAAGCCAGCTCCGAAAACCGCATAAGCCAGTCGCGTCTCGAAGTTGCCCCCGCCGATGATACGGATTGGAAGCAAAGATCTGTGGTATGTTGATCGGGCCGCTTTCTATTTTCTTTTGCATTTTCTTTAGCGAGAGGGATTACCCGCCGTGTCGAAATGTTAACTGCGAAGCATGCGGAAAAACGTGGCCCGCGCACAGTGGTTAAAAGCCAGCTCCGAAAACCGCATAAGCCAGTCGCGTCTCGAAGTTTCCCCCGCCGATGCTACGTATTGGAAGCAAAGAGCTGTGGTATGTTGATCGGGCCGCTTTCTATTTTCTTTTTCATTTTCTTTAGCGAGAGGGATTACCCCGCCGTGTCGAAATGTTAACTGCGAAGCATGCGGAACCACGTGGCCCGCGCCCAGTGGTTAAAAGCCAGCTCCGAAAACAGCATAAGCCAGTCGCGTCTCGAAGTTTCCCCCGCCGATGCTACGTATTGGAAGCAAAGAGCTGTGGTATGTTGATCGGGCCGCTTTCTATTTTCTTTTTCATTTTCTTTAGCGAGAGGGATTACCCCGCCGTGTCGAAATGTTAACTGCGAAGCATGCGGAACCACGGTGGCCCGCGCCCAGTGGTTAAAAGCCAGCTCCGAAAACAGCATAAGCCAGTCGCGTCTCGAAGTTTCCCCCGCCGATGCTACGTATTGGAAGCAAAGAGCTGTGGTATGTTGATCGGGCCGCTTTCTATTTTCTTTTTCATTTTCTTTAGCGAGAGGGATTACCCCGCCGTGTCGAAATGTTAACTGCGAAGCATGCGGAACCACGGTGGCCCGCGCCCAGTGGTTAAAAGCCAGCTCCGAAAACAGCATAAGCCAGTCGCGTCTCGAAGTTTCCCCCGCCGATGCTACGTATTGGAAGCAAAGAGCTGTGGTATGTTGATCGGGCCGCTTTCTATTTTCTTTTTCATTTTCTTTAGCGAGAGGGATGACCCCGCCGTGTCGAAATGTTAACTGCGAAGCATGCGGAACCACGGTGGCCCGCGCCCAGTGGTTAAAAGCCAGCTCCGAAAACAGCATAAGCCAGTCGCGTCTCGAAGTTTCCCCCGCCGATGCTACGTATTGGAAGCAAAGAGCTGTGGTATGTTGATCGGGCCGCTTTCTATTTCTTTTTCATTTTCTTTAGCGAGAGGGATTACCCCGCCGTGTCGAAATGTTAACTGCGAAGCATGCGGAACCACGGTGGCCCGCGCCCAGTGGTTAAAGCCAGCTCCGAAAACAGCATAAGCCAGTCGCGTCTCGAAGTTTCCCCCGCCGATGCTACGTATTGGAAGCAAAGAGCTGTGGTATGTTGATCGGGCCGCTTTCTATTTCTTTTTCATTTTCTTTAGCGAGAGGGATGACCCCGCCGTGTCGAAATGTTAACTGCGAAGCATGCGGAACCACGGTGGCCCGCGCACAGTGGTTAAAAGCCAGCTCCGAAAACCGCATAAGCCAGTCGCGTCTCGAAGGTACGTCGAAAGTGTTCGGGGGAGGGCAGTTTCCCGAAGCCGTCAAGGAATTTGCGACTGCCTCCTCACTGACATCTAGTGTCGACCGAGGAAGGAGATACGAACAGAGGCGAAAATTAAACCTAGCGTACTGTATTTTTTCAATTTCACAAAAAGTACAAATGCCTAACACCTTATACGTGCTGCAGGTACAACGGTGTTTCGTGGTCAGCTCAGTCGCGTGGATCATTTAAACAGCGGCACTTTTGGCTGATGGTTGAGGCACAATTCCTAACAATCTTCGCTGTGGCCGCGCTGCTAAGAGAAAGCTTGAGCACTCCCTAAGGTACTTCTATTCCGTGGTTACTGTATTGACAGGGACCTGCAGCAACGACTGCTGCTGCCCGGGGCGGTTTTGCACCTCCTACCGCTGAATCAATTCACCAAACACCCAACTTTCCGCGTAAATTTCACTTACTTCAATAAGGGGTAAAGGATGGCATGCACGTTGTTGTCGTGAGTAACCGAGGTCTAGTGTACGCAAACAAAGTGGATTCTTTTTTTCTTAACCTGTTGGTAAACTTCGCCTGCGCGTGCCCGCACGCCAAAGAGAACGCACCCAATCTAACTAAAGAGCCGCCGTGGTGAAGGCGGGCCGTGGAGCTAATCCCGCCACCGGAACGAATGCGCAGTTGACGAGGGAAGTCCCAGACAGCCCGTTAACTATGGTACAGATGGAGCAAACGGAGCGACGAAACTCTGGAATACCCCAGATATCGCACACCGTCGTCCGTTCGCGTACCACGTTATCACTTCCGGAAACGCAGCAGCCATGGGCTCTCTCCGATATGATGGGAGTTAAAGCTGCTTTCAAATTTTACATTACGGACTTTCGGAGTTGTCGTACAATTTTTGTATAAAATTAGTGTAATTGCTTCCAAAAACGTGGTATCTCACTACATACCGGCAGCACTGATGCCTCCCTTCGTCTCAATATACAATACGGCTACTCAAACTGGCTCCCGCTCGAATTCTTATTCTTTCACCATTATATGTGACAGCCGATTGAGAGCCACGACTGGGAATGCAAGAGCGCATTCTTTTATGGGTACATTGATGTAATCTCCTCCTTCTTCCTACAACCTTTTTTTTCAGTGATCACCGGGACATCTACTTTTGAATTTATTTTGCCGCATACAAGGTGTACCTGACATCCATCGGGAGAGTATAGCATTTGTAAAAAAGTAACTTTAGGGGCGAAGCACCTTAGGACCTCGCTCTGTATGGGGCTTGGCGACCGTGTACACAATTTTGCGCATGCGCGAGGAGCAGTGGATTGAATTGGATTTAAATGGATTGTCTTGGATAGAATTGGATTGAAAGGATTTGAGTTGGACTGCATTGGATTGAAATGTATTGGACCGGAATAAATTGAATTGTATCGGATTGGATTGCATCGGAATTGTATATAGTGTACGCACGCATTGTCACTCATTTACATTCGCGAGTAGGCAATGCCACGCGTGATTTACGATAGAAATGACCCGGAGTGCTTCGCTGACTTATCAAGATTCACTGCGTGGAGATGCGTGAATTTTTTTGCAA
Organism: Haemaphysalis longicornis; assembly: GCA_013339765.2. Classification (NCBI taxonomy): domain Eukaryota; kingdom Metazoa; phylum Arthropoda; class Arachnida; order Ixodida; family Ixodidae; genus Haemaphysalis; species Haemaphysalis longicornis. The sequence continues at coordinate 167,361,435 of CM023454.1, read as the reverse complement.
GACTGCTTTCGCGCTGTCCGCAGCATAGAAACAATTTTAATAGCGTCAGATATTCCGGGAAACGGTAAACATGAACAAATTGGTACAACGCCTCATGTTTTCAAAACAAAAAGAATCACTCATTATGAAAAGAACAGTTGGGCCCCGTCTGTAGCGAACTGGAAAACCCCGCATGAAGATACTGCCTAAGACAAGCAAAACATGCGGACCAATGATTAGCGCCGTCTCTAAGTTCTGCAAATGTCATCATCGAAGTTGGGTGACTCAACTAATTTTTACCCCAGGGTTGGTTTTTTTTGCAGAACAGTAATAACTTCACGAAGGTTATTTTTCATGCTGTAATTAAGGCTCTCTAGTTTTATAGAAGGTATCGGCACTCTGGTATTCCTGCACGACTTTTATTATTGGATTACAGAACATTTTCGCATTTTTTTTGTGCTATCATTGGCGTACCTGATGCCTTTATTAGAACTCAATTGTCTGCCTACATAACACATAAAATAAATTATTGAGTTTGGCTGTATTCTCCAAAGTTCACAGAACCTCTTTATATAGCGTACTTCTAACGCAAGCAAACAGGGCACACTCGTCTAATGCAAGATAGCTTTCGAAATACTATGACTACGACGAAAAGAAACATTTAGAAGTATTGCGTTTATTCTTGGTATTACAGTTAAGCGTGTAAAACAGGGTTTGGGCGTGCTACAAAACGTTACTACCTCGAATACCACCATGTTTTGCATTGAGGTCTTGCATTCAGATTGCAAGTTAAAATGCTTCAGGTTGCCTGTAAGGGAGCGTATATCAAAGCAAAATGTAACGAAGTGGGAGTGTCAAAGAGGGAATTGTTTTCGGAAATAGTAGACTACTTTCTCTTGCGGCTTCGATCTTGGAGCGAAAACTGACTCTGTGATTATTTGACTAAATATTAACAAGTTCGCGGAGCCTACCTTAGCTTTCGATGCTGTGAACATGACTGTATACCACACTGTGTTTCAACGAACCATTCTTTCTGCATATGTGCAATAATTCAGTTGTGTCACAAGGAGAGATGAGGGTTGTTATTCCAATTTTTTACTCAACCTGCCTTTATAACAATTCCTTCTCTTGCTTTCAACAAACCATTAGTACATGGTTTGATGAATGTTATTCAATACATTGATTTTCAGTTCATCAATTCGTCCCAGGGCTATAGGTGTGCCTTACCAACCTTACCAAAGGAAGGCAAATTAATCTCACCAACTGTGCTACAGTACAATCTACTGTATTCGCGATACACAATGTTTTTATTTTCCGCCCCCATTGAAACACCGGATGCTGCAATTCGTCTCAGAACCTGCAACCTTGCCCTCAGCTGAGCAGTGCCGAAGCCACTCAGCAAATGTGGAAGATTGCAAAAAGCCAGAATCATAATTGCGAAAGAGAACAGGCTAAAAATTCGATTAAGGGAAGCAAAAAATCCTGAAGATTACAATATTTTCGCTAGGAAATAAACACGACAACACGGTCACCCGTTAACGATCATTTGCTGGAAGAAAACCAATATGGATAACCTCCTTTTTTCTTGTATATATAGGTACACCAGACTTTGCTACAGAACGTATAACATTTTGAAAATACAAAATGAATGCCGGTAAACGCGCTGTGAAGTACTTTTTGCTGTAAGTGAAGCCATATTATAAAAGATTTTCGGGCTAACCCGTTCAGGGCCTCATGTGTTTTCTGCACAAAACAAAAATCTCGATTCTGGCTTCTTGATTTCGACCACCATAACCAGAACTATTTCTCTGTAAAAACACTCATATATTTCGTAGGATACAAACATAGTATGGCCCACAGTGGGAGTAGGATTCGGAGCAGCGATCATTGGATAATGGGATGCACACTAGGGTTCCAGAACTTAACCGTATTTCCCCACAGTTGTTAGATGTAGCTGAGAGGATTTCTATTGCCTTACGGAAGCATGCAATTTCAACTACAGACACAACAACAAACGAACATATATTGATATTTATGGCTCATTTGGAACTTTTTTAGGGCGGTTCGCGTGCTGCAAACGAAGCATGTGCAGAGTATATAATCCATAACTCGCATAATGACCGCGATGGATATCCACCAAAGACACAAAAAAGTGATTTTAATGTATGAGTAAATATTGTAGCCAGAATTCGTTTTTTCCTACGTGTTTCGGGATTTTAACCCGACAGAAAATATACATGGCAGAGGCGGCAAAGAACAATTCGAATATAAAGAACATCAAAGCTGAAGTAGCACACAAACACTCTAAAAACGTGCGGAAAAACACTGTAAGACTAGGAGAAAGACGTTCTTTTGATACATGCTTTTAGCTACTCGCCGCAAATATCGAACAAAAAGAATGTCCTAAAGGAAAAAGAGACAGGACGAGAATAGATTAGCGCCCAATTACTTTGGCACCACTTTCTTTTCATATTATAGCGTGCATTTTGTGTTTTGGACCTTTTCAATCCTCTATTTGAGGTTTTGAAGCAATCAAATATGACGCACAAAACTTACGCATTAATTTGTAGTTGACGCTGCTCGCGCAGAGAGCCACATCAATTTAATGATTATTACACAAGCAAAGTTTACTTCGAAATTGCACAGCGTCAACTGTCTGTGTTTGTGACGTGCGATTCTGCACTTATCCAGTTTTCTCATTGATGAGGATATTCAAAAGAAACCAAATCTATTTACATAATCAGGTGTACAATTAGTTATACCTTGTATTGAACAGATGACAATTATTGTAAGTGATTTTTACAAGAAGCCGGAGGGCTCTTCCACGGCTGATATTTAAGGTAAAATGATGACTGGAGAATTGAAATATACCACATCGACAGACCACAGAAAATTTCTGGGTACATTTTATTTGTAATGCAAAATGTTATCGCAAAACAAAACGGTTGCGTTCGATATTTTTTATAAATACCCTCATGTGAAAGTGGCAAACACACTGGCAATGTTAACCTAGAAACATACAAGGTAATATTCAGAATGGGCATCAACCGCTGGCTGAGGCACACAATGCCCTCCCCGATATAAAAGCTTTCTTTGGAGAACGCTGTGACAAAGAAAAGGTCATACAGGTAAAAGAAATACAGTGTATGCAGTTGACGTTGGAGAATAATTTAATAATGGTCAAATGGGCGTGTGCAGTTAAAAACCGCGGCCATATTTATACTGAACGGCCATGCCGGACTAATCACAATGATGACCAGCACTGCCGCATAGAAGATGAACTGGCGCATATTCAGCAAGACAAGTTTATTCCCCCTGTCCATGCGGAACGTTCTTTCCTGGTCAGTGCCTCACACCAACTATTTTGTCTTGAGAATAACGTTTGGTTTCTATTGGGTGGGTGTTCTCTATCCTTAGCAGCTACAATGTGGAACACAGTAATGGTCGGGATATCAACTTTCGGATCTATTTGGCCGCGTACAAGGTCTACGTGACATCCAGTGGTTAAAAGCCAGCTCCGAAAACCGCATAAGCCAGTCGCGTATCGAAGTTGCCCCCGCCGATGCTACTTATTGAAGCAAAGATTCTGTGTATGTTTATCGGGCCGCTTTCTATTTTCTTTTCATTTTCTTTAGCGAGAGGGCTTACCCCCGCCGTGTCGAAATGTTAAACTGCGAAGCATGCGGAACCACCGTGGCCCGCGCACAGTGGTTACAAGCCAGCTCCGAAAACCGCATAAGCCAGTCGAGTATCGAAGTTGCCCCCGCCGATGCTACGTATTGGAAGCAAAGATCTGGGTATGTTGATCGGGGCCGCTTTCTATTTTCTTTTTCATTTTCTTTAGCGGGGGGATTACCCCGCCGTGTCGAAATGTTAACTGCGAAGCATGCGGGAACCACCGTGGCCAACGCACAGTGGTTAAAAGCCAGCTCCGAAAATGCATAAGCCAGTCGCGTATCGAAGTTGCCCCCGCCGATGCTACGTATTGGAAGCAAAGATCTGTGGTATTTTGATCGGGGCCGCTTTCTATTTTCTTTTTCATTTTCTTTAGCGAGGGGATTACCCCGCCGTGTCGAAATGTTAACTGCGAAGCATGCGGAACCACCGTGGCCCGCGCACAGTTTAAAAGCCAGCTCCGAAAACCGCATAAGCCAGTCGCGTCTGAAGGTACGTCGAAAGTGTTCGGGGGAGGGCAGTTTCCCGAAGCCGTCAAGGAATTTGCGACTGCCTCCTCACTGACATCAAGTGTCGACCGAGGAAGGAGATACGAACAGAGGCGAAAATTAAACCTAGCGTACTGCATTTTTTCAATTTCACAAAAAGTACAAAAGCCTAACACCTTATACGTGCTGCAGGTACAACGGTGTTTCGTGGTCAGCTCAGTCGCGTGGATCATTTAAACAGCGGCACTTTTGGCTGATGGTTGAGGCACAATTCCTAACAATCTTCGCTGTGGCCGCGCTGCTAATAGAAAGCTTGAGCACTCCCTAAGGTACTTCTATTCCGTGGTTACTGTATTGACAGGGACCTGCAGCAACGACTGCTGCTGCCCGGGGCGGTTTTGCACCTCCTACCGCTGAATCAATTCACCAAGCACCCAACTTTCCGCGTAAATTTCACTTACTTCAATAAGGGGTAAAGGATGGCATGCACGTTGTTGTCGTGAGTAACCGAGTTCTAGTGTACGCAAACAAAGTGGATTCTTTTTTTCTTAACCTGTTGGGTAAACTTCGCCTGCGCGTGCCCGCACGCCAAAGAGAACGCACCCAATCTAACTAAAGAGCCGCCGTGGTGAAGGCGGGCCGTGGAGCTAATCCCGCCACCGGAACGAATGCGCAGTTGACGAGGGAAGTCCCAGACAGCCCGTTAACTATGGTACAGATGGAGCAAACGGAGCGACGAAACTCTGGAATACCCCAGATATCGCACACCGTCGTCCGTTCGCGTACCACGCTATCACTTCCGGAAAAGCAGCAGCCATGGGCTCTCTCCGATATGATGGGAGTTAAAGCTGCTTTCAAATTTTACATTACGGACTTTCGGAGTTGTCGTACAATTTTTGTATAAAATTAGTGTAATTGCTTCCAAAAACGTGGTATCTCACTACATAGCGGCAGCACTGATGCCTCCCTTCGTCTCAATATACAATACGGCTACTCAAACTGGCTCCCGCTCAAATTCTTATACTTTCACCATTATATGTGACAGCCGATTGAGAGCCACGACTGGGAATGCAAGAGCGCGTTCTTTTATGGGTACATTGATGTAATCTCCTCCTTCTTCCTACAACCTTTTTTTTCAGTGATCACCGGAACATCAACTTTTGAATTTATTTTGCCGCATACAAGGTGTACCTGACATCCATCGGGAGAGTATAGCATTTGTAAAAAAGTAACTTTAGGGGCGAAGCACCTTAGGACCTCGCTCTGTATGGGGCTTGGCGACCGTGTACACAATTTTGCGCATGCGCGAGGAGCAGGGATTGAATTGGATTTAAATGGGTCTTGGATAGAATTGGATTGAAAGGGTTTGAGTTGACTGCATTGGATTGAAATGTATTGGACCGGAATAAATTGAATTGTATCGTATTGGATTGCATCGGAATCGTATATAGTGCACGCACGCATTGTCACTCATTTACATTCGCGAGTAGGCAATGCCACGCGTGATTTACGATAGAAATGACCCGGAGTGCTTCGCTGACTTCTCAAGATTCACTGCGTGGAGATGCGTGAATTTTTTTGCAAGACTGCTTTCGCTCTGTCCGCAGCATAGAAACAATTTTAATAGCGTCAGATATTCCGGGAAACGGTAAACATGAACAAATTGGTACAACGCCTCATGTTTTCAAAACAAAAAGAATCACTCATTATGAAAAGAACAGTTGGGCCCCGTCTGTATGCGAACTGGAAAACCCCGCATGAAGATACTGCCTAAGACAAGCAAAACATGCGGACCAATGATTAGCGCCGTCTCTAAGTTCTGCAAATGTCATCATCGAAGTTGGGTGATCTCAACTAATTTTTAACCCAAGGTTGTTTTTTTTTGAAGAACAGTAATTACTTAAAGAAGGTTATTTTTCATGCTGTAATTAAGGCTCTCTAGTTTTATAGAAGGTATCGGCACTCTGGTATTCCTGCACGACTTTTATTATTGGATTACAGAACATTTTCGCATTTTTTTTTGTGCTATCATTGGCGTACCTGATGCATTTATTAGAACTCAATTGTCTGCCTACATAACACATAAAATAAATTATTGAGTTTGGCTGTATTCTCCAAAGTTCACAGAACCTCTTTATATAGCGTACTTCTAACGCAAGCAAACAGGGCACACTCGTCTAATGCAAGATAGCTTTCGAAATACTATGACTACGACGAAAAGAAACATTTAGAAGTATTGCGTTTATTCTTGGTATTACAGTTAAGCGTGTAAAACAGGGTTTGGGCGTGCTACAAAACGTTACTACCTCAAATACCACCATGTTTTGCATTGAGGTCTTGCATTCAGATTGCAAGTTAAAATGCTTCAGGTTGCCTGTAAGGGAGCGTATATCAAAGCAAAATGTAACGAAGTGGGTGTGTCAAAGAGGGAATTGTTTTCGGAAATAGTAGACTACTTTCTCTTGCGGCTTCGATCTTGGAGCGAAAACTGACTCTGTGATTATTTGACTAAATATTAACAAGTTCGCGGAGCCTACCTTAGCTTTCGATGCTGTGAACATGACTGTATTCCACACTGTGTTTCAACGAATTATTCTTTCTGCATATGTGCAATAATTCAGTTGTGTCACAAGAAGGGATGAGGGTAGTTATTCAAATTTTTTACTCAACCTGCCCTTATAAAAATTCTTTCTCTTGCTTTCAACAAACCATTAGTACATGGTTTTGTGAATGTTATTCAATACATTGATTTTCAGTTCATCAATTCGTCCCAGGGCTATAGGTGTGCCTTACCAACCTTACCAAAGGAAGGAAAATTAATCTCACCAACTGTGCTACAGTACAATCCACTGTATTCGCGATACACAATGTTTTTATTTTCCGCCCCCATTGAAACACCGGATGCTGCAATTTGTCTCAGAACCTGCAACCTTGCCCTCAGCTGAGCAGTGCCGAAGCCACTCAGCAAATGTGGAAGATTGCAAAAAGCCAGAATCATAATTGCGAAAGAGAACAGGCTAAAAATTCGATTAAGAAGCAAAAAATCCTGAAGATTACAATATTTTCGCTAGGAAATAAACACGACAACACGGTCACCCGTTAACAATTATTTGCTGGAAGAAAACCAATATGGATAACCTCCTTTTTTCTGGTATATATAGGTACACCAGACTTTGCTACAGAACGTATAGCATTTTGAAAATACAAAATGAATCCCGGTAAAGGCGCTGTGAAGTACTTTTTGCTGTAAGTGAAGCCATATTATAAAAGATTTTCGGGCTAACCCGTTCAGGGCCTCATGTGTTTTCTGCACAAAACAAAAATCTCGATTCTGGCTTCATGATTTCGACCACCATAAGCAGAACTATTTCTCTGTAAAAACACTGACATATTTCGTAGGATACAAACATAGTATGGCCCACTGTGGGAGTAGGATTCGGAGCAGCGATCATTGGATAATGGGATGCACAGTAGGGTTCCAGAACTTAACCGTATTTCCCCACAGTAGTTAGATGTAGCTGAGAGGATTTCTATTGCCTTACGGAAGCATGCAATTTCACCTACAGACACAACAACAACAAACGAACTTATATTGATATTTATGGCTCAATTTTGGGAAATTTTTTAGGGCGGTTCGCGAGCGGCAAATGAAGCATGTGCAGAGTATATAATCCATAGCTCGCATAATGACCGCGATGGATATCCACCAAAGACAAAAAAGTGCTTTCAATCTATGAGTAAATATCGTAGCCAGAATTCGTTTTTTCCTACGTGTTTCGGGATTTTAACCTGACCGAAAATATACATGGCAGAGGCGGCAAAGAACAATTCGAATGTAAAGAACATCAAAGCTTAAGTAGCACACAAACACTCTAAAAACGTGCGGAACCGCACTGTAAGACTAGGAGAAAGACGTTCTGTTGATACATGCTTTTAGCTACGCGCAGCAAATATCGAACAAAAAGAATGTCCTAAAGGAAAAAGAGACAGGACGGGAATAGATTAGCGCCCAATTACTTTGGCACCACTTTCTTTTCATATTGTAGCGTGCATTTTGTGTTTTGGACCTTTTCAATCCGATATTTGAGGTTTTGAAGCAATCAAATATGACGCACAAAACTTACGCATTAATTTTGTTGTTGACGCTGCTTTGCGCAGAAGCCACATAAAATTTTAAAGTTATTACACAAACAAAGTTTACTTCGAAATTGCACAGCGTCAACTGTCTGTGTTTGTGATGTGCGCTCTGCACTCATCCAGTTTTCTCTTTGATGAGGATATTCAGAAAAAACACAAATCTCTTTACCTAATTAGGTGTACAATTAGTTATTTCTTGTATTGAACAGATGACAATAACTTTGTGTCAACTTTACAAGAAGCTAGAGGGCTCGTCTACGGCTGATTTTTGAGGTAAAATGATGACTGGACAATTGAAATATACCAAATCGACGAACCATAGGAAATTTCTGGGCACCTTTTATTTGTACTGCAAAATGTTATCGCAAAACAAAATGGTTGCGTTCGATATTTTTTTATAAATGCCCTCATGTGAAAGTGGCAAACACACTGGTAATGTTAACCTAGAAACATACAAACTAATATTCAGAATGGGCATGAATCGCTGGCTGAGGCAAATGATGCACTTCCCGATATAAAAGTTTTCTTTGGAGAACGCGGTGGCAAAGAAAATGTCACACAGTTAAAAGAAATACAGTTTATGCAGTTTACGTTGGAGAATAATTTAATAATGGTCAAATGGGCGTGTGAGTTAAAAACCCCCGGCCATAATTATACTGAATGGCCATGCCGGACTAATCACAATGATGACCACCACTGCCACATGTAAGATGAACTGGCGCATATTCTGCAAGACAAGTTTATTCCAACTGTCCATGCGCAACGTTCTTTCCTGGTTATTGCCTCACACAAACTATTTTTCCTTGAGAATAACGTCTGGTTTATAATGGGTTGGTGTTCTCTATCCTTAGCAGCTACAATGTGGAACACAGTAATCACCGGGATATCAACTTTCGGATCTATTTGGCCCCGTACAAGGTCTACATGGCATCCATCGCGAGGGAGTAGCATTTGTAAAAAAATAAGTTAGGGACGAAGCAAATTAAGACCTGGCTCTGTGCTGGGCTTGGCGTTCTTCTACACAGTTTTTTCGCATGGGTTTTAGGGGGATTGGATTGGTTGGATTGAAAAGGTTTGGGATGGACTGGATGGGATATAACCCAATTAAATTTGGGAAAAAATTGAATTGTTTCGGATTGATTGCATTGGATTTTTATATGCGGTACGCACGCATTGTCACTCATTTACATGCGCGAGTGGGCAATGCCACGCGTGATTTATGGTAAGAACCATCCGAAGTGCTTCGCTCACTCGTTATGATTCACTTCGTTGAGATGCGTGAATTTCTTTGCGAGACTGCTTTCGCAATGTAGGCAACAAGAATTATATTGAATAGAGTAAGATATTTCGGGAAACGGTATACAAGAACAATTTGGTACAAGGGATGATGTTTTGACAACAATAAAGACCTCTCATTTTCAAAAGAACAGTTGGGCCCACTCTGCCTACGAACATGAAAACTCCGCATGAAGATACTTCATAAGACAAGCAACAAATGCATACCAGCGATCAGTGCGGTCTTCAAGTTCGGTAGAATATCATCTGTTGAAGTTGGCCTGATCTTAACCATTTTTTATTCCAAGCTTTTTTCCTTGCAGAACAGTATTAACTTCAAGAACGTTCCTTTTCTTGCCATTAATTGAGATTGTCCATTTTTACAGAAGGCACCGCTACACTGATATACCTCCATGGCTTCTAATTGGATTACGCAACATTTTGCCTTTTTCTAGCGTTTTCATTGACGTATGTGATGCCTATATTTGAACTCACTTGTCTGCCTACATAACACAACAACACAAACAAAATAATGTGTTTGGCCGTATGGTTAGAAGGCCACACCATCTCTTTCTTGGTGAAGTTTTTTTGTTAAAATTGATGGCGTACTTCTATCTAGCGTATTTATATCAAACTCAAGCAAACAGCGCACACTCGCGTAATGCAGAACAGCTTTCAAAATACTATGACTACGGCTAAAAGAAACATTTCAGAGTAGTGCGTTTAATACTGGTGTTACAGTGAAGTGTGTAAAACTGGGTTTTTGCCGCCTACAAAACGTGACAACCTCGAATACCATCTTGTTTTGCATTCCTGCATTGCATTCGTAATGCAAGCTAAAAATGCTTCAAGTCTCCAGTAATGGAGCCTACATCTAAACAAAATCTAACGAGGTGGCAATGTCAAAGAAGGAATTGTTTTCAGAAATAAAAGACTAGTTTTTCTTATGGCTTCTACCTTGGAGCGAAAACTGATTCTGTGATTATTTTACTAAATATTATCAAGTACGCATGCCCTACCTTAGCCTTCGATGCTCTAAGCATGATTACATTCCATCCTGTGTTTTAATGAACCATTATTTGTTGACATGCGCAATAATTCTGGTGTCTCACTAGGAGGGATGAGGGTAGTTATGCAAACTTCTTACTCATACTTCCCTTATACAAACTCTTTTTCTTGCTTTTAACAAACAATCTGTACGTGGGTAGATGAATGTTATTCAGCGCATTATTTTCAGTACATCTATTCGTCCAACTGGAGTAGATGTGCCTTACCAACAACAAGATATTCTCACCAACTGTGCGCCTCTACCATCCGCTGTATTCGCGACACAAAATGGTTTCATTTTTCGCCTCCATGAAACACCAGATGCTGCAGTTCTTCTGAGAACCTGCAACCTTTCCCTCAGCTGAGCAATGCCTTAGCCACTGACCCAATGTGGCACAATGTAAACAGCCCGAATTATAATTGCGAATAAGAACAGGTAGAAATTCGATTAAAAACAACAAATCCTGAAGATTACAAAATATGCGCTAGGAAATAAAGACGACGACACGGTTACCCTTTAACGATCCTTTACTGTATGACAACCAATACGAATAACCTCCTATTTTCTGGTATTTATGCGTGGTACACAAAACATCGCAACAGAACCTATAGCATTCTTAAAATACCGAATTAAACGCCAGTAAACCCACTCTGAAGTACTTTTTGTCCTAAGTGAAGGGATATTAAAAAAAAAGGTACCGGGAAAACCAGTTCAGCGCCCCATGTGTTTTCTGCACAAAACAAAAATATCGATTCTGGGATACGTGGTTTCGACTACAATAAACAGCAACTATTTCTCCGTAAAAACAGTGTCACATATTTTGTAGAATATGAGCCTAGTATGGCCCAGAATGGGAGTGAGATTCGGAGAAGCGATCATAGGATGGTTAGATCCAAGGAAGGGTCCCAGAACTGAAAAGCATTTCCCCGCAGTATTTACATGCAACTGAGAAGATTTCCGTTGCCTTTGGAAGTATGTAATTTCCTCTACAGACACAACAACAACAAACGAACATTTATTGAGATGTATGGCTCAAATGGGCGATTTTTAGTGCTGTCCGCGTGCTGCAAATGAAGCATATGCAGAGTAACCCATAGGTGGCCTAAAGCAGGCGAACGAAATCCGCCACAGAGAAATGGAAAAACTGCTTTAATTCTTTAAATATATACTTTTGCGTGAATGCGTTTCTCATACGTGCTTCGGTAATATAACATGACCGAAAATATACATCGCAGAGGCTGCAAAGAATAATTCAAATTTAACGCAACTTGAAAGCTGAAGAAACACACAAACACTCCAAAAACGCCCAGAACCACACTGTAAGACTCGGAGAAACACGTTCTGTTGATACATGCTTCTAGCTACGCGCCGTAAATATACAACAAAAAGAATGACCGAAAGAGACACAAAATACGAAGCGAGAAGATTAGGGCCCAATTACTTTCGCCCCTGTTTCTTTTCATATTTTGGCGCGCATTTATTATTTTGGACGTTTTCACTCCGATATTTTTGGTATTGAAGCAATCAGATATGACGCACACAACTTTCGCATTCATTTTGTTGTTCACGCTGCTGGCGCAGACAGCTACATAAATTTAATGTTGATTACACAAACAAAGTTTACTTGGAAACTGCACAGCGTCGACTGTCTGTTTTTGTGACATGCGATTCTGCACTTATCCAGTTTTCGCTTTAATGAGGATATTCAGAAGAACACAAATCTATTTACCTAATTAGGTGTACAATTAGTTATACCTTGTATTGAACAGATAACAATTACTGTAAGTCATTTTACAAGAAGCAAGAGAGCTCATCTACGCCTGATATTTAAGGTATAATGATGACTGAACAATTTAAATATGCCAAATCGACGAACCATAGGAAATTTCTGGGCACCTTTTCTTGTACTGCAAAATGTTATCGCAAAACAAAACGGTTGTGTTCGATATTTTTTATAAATACCCTCATGTGAAAGTGGCAAACACACTGGCAATGTTAACCTAGAAACATACAATATTCAGAATGGGCATCAACCACTGGCTGAGGCACACGATGCCCTCCCCGATATAAAAGTTTTCTTTGGAGAACGCTGTGACAAAGAAAAGGTCATACAGGTAAAAGAAATACAGTGTATGCAGTTGACGTTGGAGAATAATTTATTAATGGTCAAATGGGCGTGTACATCTCAAACCCCCGGTCATAATTATACTGAATGACCAAGCCGGACGCCGGACTTATCACAATGACCACCACTGCCGCATGGAAGATGAACTGCCGCATAGTCAGCAAGAGAAGTTTATTCCCTCTGTCCATGCGCAACGTTCTTTCCTGGTTATTGCCTCACACCAACTATTTTGCCTTGCGAATAACATCTGGTTTATAATGGGTGGGTGTTCTCTATCCTTAGCAGCTACACTGTGGAACACAGTAATCACCGGGATATCAAATTTCGGATCGACTTGGCCGCGTACAAGGTCTACATGGCATCCATCGTGAGGGAATAGCATTTGTAAAAAAAAATACGTTTAGGGGCGAAGCACCTGAACACCTCACTCTGTCCGGGGCTTGGCGTTCTTTTACACAGTTTTGCGCATGCGCGAGGAGCATTGCAAATGGATTGGATTGAATTGGATTGCATTAACTTGGAATGGCTGGTATTAAAATAGTTTTGGTTGGATTGAATTGGATTGAACTGAATTAGAGTGGAATAAATTGAATTGTGTCGGATTGGATTGGATTGCATTGGCATTGTATATGCTGTACGCACGCATTTTACGCTCGTTTACATGTGCGAGTGGGCAATGCCACACGTGGATAATGGTAAGAACGATCCGCTGTGCTTCGCTTACTCCTCATGATTCCGTTCGGGGAGATGCGCGAATTTTTTTGCAAGACTGCTTTCGCAGTGCAGGCAACAAGAAATAATTTGAACAGATTATGATATTTCGGGAAACGGTATGCATGAACAATTTTGTACAACAGATGATGTTTTAACAACAAAACACATCTTTCGTTTTCAAAAGAACAGTTGGGCCCACTCTGCCTACGAACATGAAAACTCCACATGAAGATACTACCTATAACAAGCAAAAAATGCGTACCAGTGATCAGTGCTTTCTTTAGGTCCTGTAGAATGTCACCTATTGAAGTTGCACTGACTCTAAACATTTTTAATCCAAGCTCTTTTGATTGCAGAACAGTATTAACTTCAAGAACGGTATTTTTCTTGCAGTAAATTGAGATTGTCCATTTTTACAGAAGATACCGCAACTCTGGTATACCTCCACGGCTTCTAATTGGATTATGCAACATTTCCAATTTTTTCTAGCGTTTTCATTGACTTATGTGATGCCTATATTTGAACTCACTTGTCTTCCTACTTAACACACACACACACACACACAAATTAATGCGTTTGGCCGTATGGTTAGAAGGCCACACAATCTCTTTCTTGGTGAATTTTTTTCGTTAAAATTGATGGCCTACTTTCATCTAGCGTACTTCTAACTCAAGGCAAGAGTGCACACTCGTCTAATGCAGATCAGCTTTCAAAATATTATGAGTACGGCCAAAAGAAACATTTTGGAGTAATCTTCTAATTCCTGCTGTTACAGTAAAGTGTGTAAAACTGGGCTTTTGTCTGCTGCAAAACGTGACGTCCTCAAATACCACCTCGTCTTGCATTCCTGCCTTGCATTCGTAATGCAAGGTAAAAATGGTTCAAGTTGCCAGTAATGGAGCCTACATATAAGCAAAATCTAAAGGGGTGGCAATGTCAAAGGAGGAATTGCTTTCGGAAATAGTAACTAGATTTTTTACGGCTTCTATCTTGGAGCGAATACTGACTCTGTGAATATTTGACTTAACATTAACAAGTACGCATGCCCTACCTTAGACTTCGATGCTGTGAGCCTGACTGGATTCCGTCCTGTGTTTCAATGAACCGTTATTTGTTGTTATGTGCAATAATTCCGGTGTCTCATTAGGAGGGCTCACGGTAGTTATGCAAACTTTTTACTCATCCTGCCCTTCTACAAACTTTTTCCCTTGCTTTTAGCAAACAATCTGTACGTGGATTGATGAATGTTATTCAGCGCTTTTATTTTCAGTACATCAATTTGTCCCACGGGTATTGGTGTTCCTTATCAACCACAAATTAATCTCACCAACTGTGTGCTTCTAGGATCCACTATATTCGCTATACACAATGATTTCATTTTTCGCCTCCATGGAAACACCATATGATGCAGTTCTTCTAAAGCGTCAGAAACTCAAAATATCATGAAATGCAACGAACACTGCGAAAGCACCAGAGAAATAAAACGTACGGGCTTCCGCCCTTAAAATTCTTACCCGCGTACACTAAAATTAACACACCGCAGCGGCACAAGTACGGAACACCATATAATGAGCTTGGGGACACACCTGATGCATCAAACAGCGCTGTTCTCTTAACTATGCCAGAAACCAGAGAAAATACGACCGAAGAAGAGGCCGCGATTTTAGTCAGTCCGATGAACGAAGGAGTAGAAGTAACCGATACGTAATTGCATTATGATATTTTTGAAGTTAGCCAATCAGCCAAGCTTGATAAATTATACTTATTTAGAAAAATATCAATTATAGTCCTGGATTGTCAGGCATTGCAACTTCCAAATATAGCATGAATATGCCGCAATGAAAATCGTTTACACATACGTTCAGTCTTACAATATTCCTTCACATTCAAATCCGTTCGATAATTGACAAGTCTTGGAAGTTTAGGCTGCTTTTACAAAGTAAATATTTGTTAGTATGCCGTTCTTAAACATTGATTTGCACTAAAAATTCATAATCGACACGCGAATTCTTATTTTTTACTTTTCCGCTGTTACTTGGATCAGTGCTTTTTTGGATCAGCCGCCATATTCTCAGCGTGCCTAGTAATGACTTCGTTAGTCAGGTACAGCCCCTAAATTTCGCAACGCAAATCGTGCGGTCCGTGGGTCAATGGCTGAACCAGCCCGTGCGGTATAACGCCACGTAGAGAACACCACGTTTCGTTGTAATCCCACATACCCCTCGCAGTTGAACAACAGAGACTCACAATAGCCGATTTATACGGAGCATAAGAGATGCAGAAAAAACTGTTAGAAGAAACAACAGAAAGTCGCCCCCTCCCGAAAGAATGCATATGAAGCGAGAGATGTTGAAAAGCAAACATTATTTTTAGCAGCACATCCGGGATGAAAGGAAATAAGCAGTGCACAAAAAAGAACAAGAATTACCTCTGTGTTAGCATCAAGCTAAGAAGAAGCACGCGATTAATACAGAGCATTGCTGGTAACAATAAACTCTGTTGAACGATGTATAAGTGCCAGAGAAATCCGACCAAGGGTCAGTATGCAGCGTTACGAGGGGGTCGAACTAATAATAAAACAATACCTACAACACCTCAAAAATCTTCGTTGAAACGTTTGTCATATGTCAGGGCACGTCATGCGATGGGATGCATGAAACCCCTCCTTCACCCCACAAAAAGACGAACAGAGAAACGGCCATTGGACATGCGCGCCTGGGAGTGCACCAATGAACAAACCCATCGCCTAAACCCCGAGCATCATGTCAAATATGGCAGTGCAATGGTCACTCAATCGGAGAGCGCTTTGAAGAAGACCAGTTGCATTATGGACTATACATGTCTCATGAAAATGCAAGGAGCCAATGACAGTGCGCAGCCATCAAGCCCAGAGGGGTGAAAAGCCCGGAGCACAAGGGAACACGGGGAGGCAAAAACCAGGACGTGGCAGGAGCACGTGAGCTAAAAGCAAGAACAAGCCAGGGGGACGTGACAAGGCTATCGACTATGCCTACCAAGCATCGGCGGGAGCGGGACGACTTCGCACCGCATGCACGCACCCTAGGCGCATCACGAAGCTGTGTCTTCCTGGCCCCAGCGGCGGCGAGTCGGGCACCTGCAGCCAACGTCGACGCTCCGTCGACCTTCGCTTCGACGGCCCAGAAGGGCTATGATCGTGCCGTGGCCTACCTGGGACCTCCAGCGCCCGCGGCTACCAGGGGGTAGCCAGAGGAAACGTCATGACGCGCGGAGCCCACGCTGTACAAGGAACGACCGTGAGCATCGAAAGCCGTCATCAAACTGTAGGAAACGGAGCCATGGACTAGGTTATGTATGCGCTGTGGCTCTCCTACATTTATTGCGGGTGTGCAAGGCCCGGTCGGCACTTCGACAGCGGCGATGGCATGCGACTGCCCTGGCACTGGGTCGTGTTCGAACTGTTCTGTGGCGCGTGGCACGGCCCACGCAGCCGGGCAAGCCGCGCTGATGCTGATGGTGGGATGATGCGGATGATGATAGTGGCGCTGCTAGAAGATGAGGTGCACGCCACTACAGAACCAAGACAATGACGGCTACCACCGGGTCACGGCCAGGCAAGGGTGCGACACGTAACTGCCGACGACTGGGGTAGGCCAGTCCAACAGTGACGCAGTCGTATGTATGACACTAGAGCGTTTCGGTGGTAGAGAGGTCACCTACAAGGTGATTCTTTGAGAGGATTTGAACTATAACGGTGTAGAGACTTTGGATTGCAGAGACTTTTGGATTTATCTTGAATCGTATTTAGGGGTTTTAGTTAGTCATTTCAGTGGTTATTGGTTAAGTACAATTGATTATAAATGGTTCGCTCGAGGGTTTTTTTCGTGTGCAATAAAAGTGTGTTTTGTCAAACTCGTCATCAAGCTTCCTGGGTCCATCTGTCTGAGCCGGTCAAGGCAATGTCACCATCCGTTTATGTGACAATAAAAACAAATGGCCAGCCTGCCAGGATATATTTATCCTCAGGAAGGATATTTCTCTCAGGCCCAGTCACGTGTCTTACTAAATGGGAGAATGGATTTAGGAAGGTTGCTGACTTGGTTCAAACTCGAGGTTTGAACAAGGGGGAGTTGCTTTAATAGTTGGATTAAAAGTGTCGTAAAGAAAGGAAAGATTCGAGGCGGTGAAAAGAACGACTGAGGCAAAAAAGACACAATGTTTATTAAAAGTGGCATAGTTGGAACGAGAAAATGCAGAATTAACACGCGCCTCGATGATAAGGAGCGCGGAAAGAACGGTGAAGGCGCAATACGTGAGACTGAAGGCACGTGGACCGCCGATGGCAATGAGTTACGTGAGGTAGAAAGAACGCAGGTCGCAGATCATGATGAGTCTGCGATTAAAAGAACATAAAAAACCCGCCGCATCTTCCTATGGGGGGCAACTCGAGTAAATGCGTCGCAGAGTGGTGGGGGTATCGCGTGAAGTTGCGTAATTGGGTATGGTTTGGGATTGCTTAATTCTTATTTTGTCTTTATTATTCTTATTTATTGAATGAAGGAGAAGGGAAGGCAAGGAGTGTAAAGTTAAAGTCTATCTTTATTGCTTGGTGCCGTCAAGCAAAGCGTCAAGTGAAGCGAAAACCAAGCAAAGACGCCCTTGACTGAATTCCGAACGCGCGCTCCGCCGCTGATATACACAATGCCCGCGTTCGAGGGAGAGGAGTACGGGGGAGAGACGCGCATGCGCACACTTCCGTACAGAAGCGCGCGAACTTTCCACGCACCCACCACGCCTTTATCACGTGTACGCGCCCTGCCGCCGTTACTGTTGAGCGCGACGCAGCGCACGGGTAGCTACGACGCATGCGTGCACAGACGCGCTCCCTCCGCACCGCCGCAGCTGTTGTTGAGAGCGTCGGAGCGCACGGGGTACACGCGCTCCTCCCGCACCGCCGCACGTGTTGTTGAGAGCGAGGAGGGCACGGCGGAAAGACGCCCACCTGCGCCTCGACGCGACGCGCATGCGCAGTGAGCGTGTGGACTGCGCGGACAACATCAGACGAGCGACATCGCGAGCCTAAGAAATGCTCCGCATTTAAAAAACCAGCTGTTGCTTTGGACTGCCCGATGTGTAGAAAGGCGTAGTCGAGGCGAGGCAGTGAAGTGGCGAATGTGGCGCAACCGCAGGCAAGGAGCTTGCAGATGAGCCCACTGAGAATACGCCAGGCGTGGACAGATTGCGGTCGCCTAATACTATGATGACTCAGTAGATGTCACGGTCACTGAAAGTTTAATAATTGAGACGGAGGTACCTGCCACTCCATGAACTGGCAGTTATAGCATCTCGACAGAAATCTTTATTTCTGGTGAGGTAAAAATGCCTATGACTATTCAGAGTACACTTGTCCCGCAGAAGGCCAGTGCAAATTCTTTAGACAGCTCACCGGACAGCTAAGCGTCTGAGATTATAAACGGGGTTCACCAGTGCGACGCCAAGTAAGCGTATATCAGAGCAGCTAGGGCAGCTCCGCCTGACCAAGCTCCTTCTTGTTGCTGAAGAGTCACGACTAAAGAAATTTAGATTGGGCACAAGACAGGGGCTGGTCCCTGGTAAAAGGCAGTTGCCTGCACCCCGTAAGTTGGCTGGGAAGAAAGGGGGCGAGAAAAAGTGCACGCGTTTACGCAATCGGGTGAAACAGAGGAGGAAAAAACTTTGAGTCTTCGGAAGGTTCGACTGCATGAGGGGAGCTGTGCGAAAAGTGATGCGGCAGCTGTGAAGTTCGTATAGTTATCGCACGCTACCAAGATGACGCGCAGCAGACCAGCTAAGGCATCTAAGACGAACGGCTGCCTCTGTAATCGGCACCACAGCCAAGGTCGTGTGGGCCACGTGATAGGCATTGAACTCTCCGGCAGTAGCCAGAGTACTAATTTCAGAGGATAGCGCAAGCGCCGACGCGCCAATTAGACACAAACGGAGAGAACGTGCGAGATTCGCGAAATCCAGAGAAAGCTGGCAATAGGCAAGTACTGGATACAGGGCTTGGGTTATAGGCCAGTGAGAGAAGTGAACATTCATAGTGGTTCGAACAGAGACGAAAGTATTATGAAGGGTGCTGAATGTAAGAGGCGGAAGAAGGTGAGGATGAAGCCATGGGTCAAAAAACCTGATGCAGGACGCGGAGTTGACTTGGACGGGAATAGGACCCTTGCTGGTTACGAATAAGTTGTGTATTGTGGCGCAGCATGAATATTGTTGTATAGTAAAAGGGCAAGGTTGGTGTAGTTGCATATAATACAGATATGAATGAGTGAGTGACGAAGTTCGTATTGACAAATTGGGATGACGAATATTAGAATATTGATGTGTTTGACTAGTGATGTGATCAAACAGATTGTATGAGTATGTTGGTGTAACTGCCTATACGTTAGGTACCGAGTTGAAACGAAAAGGAATTGTAAGGGTATGAAATATAGATATAAAAGAAGTAGCTCCAATGTGCAGATTGATAAGCGGGCGTAGGAAAAAACGTTTTGTTTTGCTGATAGAGGAAGAGTGTTACGGACTAGAGATCATGGAAGTGTTTTATTGCAGCGATGTGGTGGAGAAGAGTTTGGGTATCTAGGGTTTGAGAAAATGTGATCTTGGCAATAGGAGTGTGAACTTTGGGTGAACATGACGTGTGGGTTCTGTGAGGAGGAGTGAACTACAAACAAGTGATAAATTGTGAAAGTGAACTGAAAGTGGAGGGAAGTGTGACCTTGGAAGTGAACAGGTGTTGTAGAACAAGCGGACATCGGCGGTCAAGGGTAAGCAGCTTTTTGAGAAAAACCTCTTAGACCGGGGGGTAATTTGTCATGTGTCCGAGCACCCTTTGAGAGGGGATGCATCAAAACTGCCCAAAAGAAAAAAACCGCCCGCATATCCCCACGGGGGAACTCGAGTAAATGCGTCGCAGAGTGGTGGGGGTATCGCGTGAATGTTGCGTAATTGGGTATGGTTTGGGAATGCTTAATTGTTATTTCGTCTTTATTATTTTTATTTATTGAATGAAGGAGTAGCGAAGGCAAGGAGTGTAAAGTTAAAGTCTGTCTTTATTGCTTGGTGCCGTCAAGCAAAGCGTCAAGTCAAGCGAAAGCCAAGCAAAGACGCCCTTGACTGAATTCCGAACGCGCGCTCCGCCGCTTATATACACACCGCCCGCGTTCGAGGGAGAGGACTACGAGGGAGAGACGCGCATACGTATACTTCCGTCCACAAGCGCGCGAACCTTCCACGCACCCACCACGCCGTTATCACGTGTACACGCCCTGCTGCCGTTACTGTTGAGCGCGACGGACCGCACTTGTAGCTACGACGCATGCGCGCACAGAAGCCCTCCACCCGCACAGCCGGAGCTGTTGTTGAGAGCGAGGAGGGTACGGGGGAGAGACGCGCACCTGCGCCTCGACGCGACGCGCATACGCAGTGAGCATGTGGACCGCGCCGACAACATCGCGAGCCTAAGAAATGCTCCGCATTTTAAAAGGAACAAAGGTGTTACACTAAGACACAATTAGTGTGCTATTTCGTATAAAGCGGACAGCGATGGGTTTGAGTCAGTTCTGTAAAATCGAACAGACCAGTTTGACAATTTTGTTAGCCTTGTACATGCAGCGCTCAGTTTTGCGTCTATCTAACGTGTTGGGGTGAGCTTATTGTCTGCGATGCGCTGTGCAATTTAAGCAATTTTGTTTGTTAATAAAACTAACAATAAACTTTTCTATTCACAACTTCACTCCGTCAAGGTCTGATCTGTTTTGTTCCTCACACACTGTTTCATGTTTCAGGATCCATTAAAGCCACCGGGGTAGGACAGTCCAATAGGGACGCAATTGCAGGACACGGCTATGACGTTGTCTTTGTAGAGAGGTCATCTAGAAGGTGATTGTTTGAGGGGATTTAAAGTAATGGTGTCAGACTTCATTGTAGAGACTTGAATTTTGTTGTGAATTGTATTTTTTTATTTTTCGTTATTGATTTGAGGGTTATTGGTTGAGTGAAATTTGTTTATTAAGTGATTGCTTCAGGGTTTTAACTGTGCATTAATTGCGTGTTTTGTCAAACCCGCTATGGGCTTTCGTACGTCCATCTCTCCGAGCCGGTCAAGACAACCTCACCATCAGTTCACGTGACAACGTTCTTAGTGTAACTATTCGGTTCCTAGAGCAACATCTGCATTATGGTATGGATCTTTTTCGACGTCACGAAAATGCAGTCGAACCGTTTTACCTGCTACATAAACGATTGCTGTAAGAAGGCGCGTCGATTTCATTACGTGTACGACGTCAAAGTTAAGGGCCTCTTCGGCAGCAAGGACTGATGCTACCCGGTGCGGTTTTGAACCTCGTACCGCTGAATCATTTCACCAAGCACCCAACGTTTCGCGTATCTTTCAATTACATCAGTTAAGGGTTAAAGGATTGCATGCAGGTCGTTGTCGTGAGTAACCGAGTTCTAGTGTACGAAAACAAAGTCATTTCTTTTTTCTTACCCCCTTGGTTGTAATCCGACGAATTGAGAGGAAAACATGGTTATTGATCGTTTTGACAGGAGTAGTATTTGGAAGCAATACGGCATAATCGGTTGACTAACATTTACTTCCGCATAGAATATGAAATTGCGTAATAAAACCCGAGCAAATTTAGGTATGCAGAGCAAATTCGGTCTTTATTGTTTGACGGCAAGCTCGTAAGTGGCCGCTTGTGTAGTTTCGCGGCGCAGTCATGCCTTGACGCAACCGAGCTAACGACGTTTAGAAAGAAAGCTTCGCGAGATACGTCGAGCAGGAGCGCTATGGATAAAGGTACGTCGAAAGTGTTCGGGGGAGGGCAGTTTCCCGAAGCCGTCAAGGAATTTGCGACTGCCTCCTCACTGACATCTAGTGTCGACCGAGGAAGGAGATACGAACAGAGGCGAAAATTAAACCTAGCGTACTGTATTTTTTCAATTTCACAAAAAGTACAAAAGCCTAACACCTTATACGTGCTGCAGGTACAACGGTGTTTCGTGGTCAGCTCAGTCGCGTGGATCATTTAAACAGCGGCACTTTTGGCTGATGGTTGAGGCACAATTCCTAACAATCTTCGCTGTGGCCGCGCTGCTAATAGAAAGCTTGAGCACTCCCTAAGGTACTTCTATTCCGTGGTTACTGTATTGACAGGGACCTGCAGCAACGACTGCTGCTGCCCGGGGCGGTTTTGCACCTCCTACCTGCTGAATCAATTCACCAAGCACCCAACTTTCCGCGTAAATTTCACTTACTTCAATAAGGGGTAAAGGATGGCATGCACGTTGTTGTCGTGAGTAACCGAGTTCTAGTGTACGCAAACAAAGTGGATTCTTTTTTTCTTAACCTGTTGGGTAAACTTCGCCTGCGCGTGCCCGCACGCCAAGAGAACGCACCCAATCTAACTAAAGCGCCGCCAGTGGTGAAGGCGGGCCGTGGAGCTAATCCCGCCACCGGAACGAATACGCAGTTGACGAGGGAAGTCCCAGACAGCCCGTTAACTATGGTAGAGATGGAGCAAACGGAGCGACGAAACTCTGAATACCCCAGATATCGCACACCGTCGTCCGTTTGCGTACCACGCTATCAATTCCGGAAACGCAGCAGCCATGGGCTCTCTCCGAGATGATGGGAGTTAAAGCTGCTTTCAAATTTTACATTACGGACTTTCGGAGTTGTCGTACAATTTTTGTATAAAATTAGTGTATTGCTTCCAAAAACGTGGTATCTCACTACATACCGGCAGCACTGATGCCTCCCTTCGTCTCAATATACAATACGGCTACTCAAACTGGCTCCCGCTCAATTCTTATACTTTCACCATTATATGTGACAGCCGATTGAGAGCCACGACTGGGAATGCAAGAGCGCGTTCTTTATGAGTACATTGATGTAATCTCCTCCTTCTTCCTACAACCTTTTTTTTCAGTGATCACCGGAAACATCAACTTTTTGAATTTATTTTGCCGCATACAAGGTGTACCTGACATCCATCGGGAGAGTATAGCATTTGTAAAAAGTAACTTTAGGGGCGAAAGCACCTTAGGACCTCGCTCTGTATGGGGCTTGGCGACCGTGTACACAATTTTGCGCATGCGCGAGGAGCAGTGGATTGAATTGGATTTAAATGGATTGTCTTGGATAGAATTGGATTGAAAGGATTTGAGTTGGACTGCATTGGATTGAAATGTATTGGACCGGAATAAATTGAATTGTATCGTATTGGATTGCATCGGAATTGTATATAGTGTACGCACGCATGTCACTCATTTACATTCGCGAGTAGGCAATGCCACGCGTGATTTACGGTAGAAATGAACCGGAGTGCTTCGCTGACTTCTCAAGATTCACTGCGTGAGATGCGTGAATTTTTTTGCAAGACTGCTTTCGCGCTGTCCGCAGCATAAAACAATTTTAATAGCGTCAGATATTCTGGGAAACGGTAAACATTGAACAAATTGGTACAACGCCTCATATGTTTTCAAAACAAAAAAGATTCACTCAATTATGAAAAGAACAGTTGGGCCCCGTCTGTATGCGAACTGGAAAACCCCGCATGATGAAGATACTGCCTAAGACAAGCAAAACATGCGGACCAATGATTAGCGCCGTCTCTAAGTTCTGCAAATGTCATCATCGAAGTTGGGTGATCTCAACTAATTTTTAACCCAAGGTTGTTTTTTTTGCAGAACAGTAGATAACTTCAAGAAGGTTATTTTTCATGCTGTAATTAAGGCTCTTCTAGTTTTATAGAGGTATCGGCACTCTGGTATTCCCTGCACGACTTTTATTATTGGATTACACAACATTTTCGCAATTTTTTTGTGCTATCATTGGCGTACCTGATGCCTTTATTAGAACTCAATTGTCTGCCTACATAACACATAAAATAAATTATTGAGTTTGGCTGTATTCTCCAAAGTTCACAGAACCACTTTATATAGCGTACTTCTAACACAAGCAAACAGGGCACACTCGTCTAATGCAAGATAGCTTTCGAAATACTATGACTACGACGAAAAGAAACATTTAGAAGTATTGCGTTTATTCTTGGTATTACAGTTAAGCGTGTAAAACAGGGTTTGGGCGTGCTACAAAACGTTACTACCTCGAATACCACCATGTTTTGCATTGAGGTCTTGCATTCAGATTGCAAGTTAAAATGCTTCAGGTTGCCTGTAAGGGAGCGTATATCAAAGCAAAATGTAACGAAGTGGGTGTGTCAAAGAGGGAATTGTTTTCGGAAATAGTAG
Organism: Haemaphysalis longicornis; assembly: GCA_013339765.2. Classification (NCBI taxonomy): domain Eukaryota; kingdom Metazoa; phylum Arthropoda; class Arachnida; order Ixodida; family Ixodidae; genus Haemaphysalis; species Haemaphysalis longicornis. The sequence continues at coordinate 167,336,711 of CM023454.1, read as the reverse complement.
ACTACTTTCTCTTGCGGCTTCGATCTTGGAGCGAAAACTGACTCTGTGATTATTTGACTAAATATTAACAAGTTCGCGGAGCCTACCTTAGCTTTCGATGCTGTGAACATGACTGTATTCCAGCCTGTGTTTCACGAACCATTCTTTCTGCATATGTGCAATAATTCAGTTTTGTCACAAGAGGGATGAGGGTAGTTATTCAAATTTTTACTCAACCTGCCTTATAACAATTCTTTCTCTCTTGCTTTCAACAAACTATTAGTACATGGTTTGATGAATGTTATTCAATACATTGATTTTTCAGTTCATCAATTCGTCCCAGGGCTATAGGTGTGCCTTACCAACCTTACCAAAGGAAGGAAAATTAATCTCACCAACTGTGCTACAGTACAATCCACTGTATTCGCGATACACAATGTTTTTATTTTCCGCCCCCATTGAAACACCGGATGCTGCAATTTGTCTCAGAACCTGCAACCTTGCCCTCAGCTGAGCAGTGCCGAAGCCACTCAGCAAATGTGGAAGATTGCAAAAAGCCAGAATTATAATTGCGAACGAGAACAGGCTAAAAATTTGTTTAAGAAGCAAAAAATCCTGAAGATTACAATATTTTCGCTAGGAAATAAACACGACAACACGGTCACCCGTTAACAATTATTTGCTGGAAGAAAACCAATATGGATAACCTCCTTTTTTCTGGTATATATAGGTACACCAGACTCTGCTACAGAACGTATAGCATTTTGAAAATACAAAATGAATCCCGGTAAAGGCGCTGTGAAGTACTTTTTGCTGTAAGTGAAGCCATATTATAAAAGATTTTCGGGCTAACCCGTTCAGGGCCTCATGTGTTTTCTGCACAAAACAAAAATCTCGATTCTGGCTTCATGATTTCGACCACACCATAAGCAGAACTATTTCTCTGTAAAAACACTGACATATTTCGTAGGATACAAACATAGTATGGCCCACTGTGGGAGTAGGATTCGAAGCAGCGATCATTGGATAATGGGATGCACAGTAGGGTTCCAGAACTTAACCGTATTTCCCCACAGTAGTTAGATGTAGCTGAGAGGATTTCTATTGCCTTACGGAAGCATGCAATTTCACCTACAGACACAACAACAACAAACGAACTTATATTGATATTTATGGCGCAACTGGAACTTTTTTAGGGTGGTTCGCGAGCGGCAAATGAAGCATGTGCAGAGTATATAATCCATAGCTCGCATAATGACCGCGATGGATATCCACCAAAGACAAAAAAGTGCTTTCAATCTATGAGTAAATATTGTAGCCAGAATTCGTTTTTTCCTACGTGTTTTCGGGGATTTTAAACCTGACCGAAAATATACATGGCAGAGGCGGCAAAGAACAATTCGAATGTAAAGAACATCAAAGCTTAAGTAGCACACAAACACTCTAAAAACGTGCGGAACCGCACTGTAAGACTAGGAGAAAGACGTTCTGTTGATACATGCGTTTAGCTACGCGCAGCAAATATCGAACAAAAAGAATGTCCTAAAGGAAAAAGAGACAGGACGGGAATAGATTAGCGCCCAATTACTTTGGCACTACTTTCTTTCATATATAGCATGCATTTTGTGTTTTGGACCTTTTCAATCCGATATTTGAGGTTTTGAAGCAATCAATATGACGCACAAAACAATCACGCATTAATTTTGTTGTGGACGCTCTTCGCGCAGACAGCTACATAAATTTAATGTTGATTACACAAACAAAGTTTACTTGGAAACTGCACAGCGTCAACTGTCTGTGTTTGTGATGTGCGCTCTGCACTCATCCAGTTTTCTCTTTGATGAGGAATATTCAGAAAAAACACAAATCTCTTTACCTAATTAGGGTTACAATTAGGTTTTCTGTATTGAACAGATGACAATAACTTTGTGTCAACTTATCAGAAGCTAGAGGGCTCGTCTACGGCTGATGTTTGAGGGTAAAATGATGCACTGGACAATTGAAATTTACCAAATCGACGAACCATAGGAAATTTCTGGGGCACCTTTTATTGTACTGGCAAAATGTTATCGCAAAACAAAATGGTTGCGTACGATATTTTTTTATAAATGCCCTCATGTGAAAGTGGCCAGCACACTGGTAATGTTAACCTAGAAACATACAACTAAATTCAGAATGGGCATGAATTGCTGGCTGAGGCAAATGATGCCCTCCCCGATATAAAAGTTTTCTTTGGAGAACGCTGTGGCAAAGAAAATGTCACACAGTTAACAAAATACAGTTTATGCAAGTGACGTTGGCGAATAATTTAATAATGGTCAAATGGGCGTGTAGAGCTCAATCCCACGGCCATAATTATACTGAATGGCCACCCGGACTAATCACAATGATGACCACCACTGCCACATGTAAGATGAACTGGCGCATATTCTGCAAGACAAGTTTATTCCAACTGTCCATGCGCAACGTTCTTTCCTGGTTATTGCCTCACACAAACTTATTTTCCTTGAGAATAACGTCTGGTTTATAATGGTTGGTGTTCTCTATCCTTACAGCTACACTGTGGAACACAGTAATCACCCGGATATCAACTTTCGGATCTACTTGGCCCCGTATAAGGTCTACATGGCATCCATCGCAAAGGAGTAGCATTTGTTAAAAAATACGTTTAGGGACGAAGCACCTTATGATCTCGCTCTGTGCGGGGCTTGGCGTTCTTCTACAAAGTTTTGCGCATGCGTGAGGAGCATTGTAATTGGATAGGATTGATTTGGATTGCATTAACTTGGATTGGCTTGGATTGAAATGGTTGGGTTTGGATTGAATTATATTGAACTGAATTAGAGTGGATTAAATTGAATTGTATCGGATTGAATGCATTGGAATTGTATATGCTTTACGCACGCATTGTCACTCGTGTACATGCGCGAGTGGGCAATGCCACGAGTGATTTATGGTAAGAACGATCCGCTGTGCTCCGCTCACTCCTCATGATTCACTTTGTGGAGATGTGGGAATTTTTTGCGAGACTGCTTTCGCAATGTAGGCAACAAGAATTATATTGACTAGAGTAAGATATTTCGGGAAACGGTATACAGAGACAATTTGGTACAAGGGATGATGTTTTGACAACAATAAAGACCTCTCATTTTCAAAGAACAGTTGAGCCCACTCTGCCTACGAACATGAAAAACTCCGCATGAAGATACTGCCTAAGACAAGAACAAATGCGTAGCTGTGATCAGTGCAGTCTTCAAGTTCGGTATGAATATCATCTGTTGAAGTTGCCTGATCTTAACCATTTTTATTCCAAGCTTTTTTCCTTGCAGAACAGTATTAACTTCTAAGAACGTTCCTTTCTTGCAGTAATTGAGATTGCCATTTTAGCAGAGGCACCGCGACACGATATACCTCCATGGCTTCTAATTGGATTACGCAACATTTTGCCTTTGTCTTCTAGCGTTTTCATTGACGTACGTGATGCCTATATTTTAGCTCACTTGTCTCCCTACATAAGACAAAAAATAAATTTATGCGTTTTGTCATATTGTTCGAAGGCCACACAAGGGGTTTTTTATATGAAGTGTTTGCGTTAACAGTGATGGCGTACTTCTATCTTGCGTACTTTAATCAAACTGAAGCAAACAGTGCGCACTCGTGTAATGCAGAACAGCTTTCAAAATACTATGACAACGGCCAAAAGAAACATTTCAGAGTATTGCGCTTAATACTGGTGTTACAGTGAAGTGTGTAAAACTGGGTTTTTGCCGCCTTCAAAACGTGACAACCTCGAAAACCACCTTGTTTTACATTCCTGCATTGCATTCTTAATGCCTGCTAAAATTGCTTCAAGTCGCCAGTAATGGAGCTTACCTGTAAGCAAAATCGAACGACGTGGCAATGTTATTGAAGGAATTTTTTTCAGAAATAGTAGACTAGTTTTGTTTACGGCTTCGACCTTGGAGAGAAAACTGACTCTGTGATTATTTGACTAAATATTAACAAGTAGGCATGCCCTATCTTAGCCTTGGATGCTGTAAGCATGGCTAGATTCTGTCCTGTGTTTTAATGAACCATTATTTGTTGACATGTGAATAATTCTGGTGTCTCACTAGGAGGGATGAGGGTAGTTATGCAAACTTTATACTCATCCTGCCCTTATACAAATTCTTTCTCTCGCTTTTAGGAAACAATCTGTACGTGGGTAGATGAATGTTATTCAGCGCATTGATTTTCAGTACATCAATTCGTCCCACGGGTAGAGATGCGCCTTACCAACAATAAGATATTCTCAGCAACTGCGCGCCTCTACCATCCGCTGTTATTCGCACCAAAACAATGATTTATCTTTCGCCTCCATGAAACACCAGACGCTGCAGTTCTTCTAAGAACCTGCAACCTTGCCCTCAGCTGAGCAGTGCCTTACCCATTGAACCAATGCGGCACATTGTAAACATCCCGAATTTTAATTGCGAATAAGAACAGGTTAAAATTCAATTTAGAACAACAAATCCGGAAGATTAAAAAATATGCGCTAGGAAATAAACACGACGACACGGTTACCCTTTAACGTACCTTTACTGGAAGACAACCCATACGAATAACATCCTATTTTCTCGTATTTAAACGCGGTACACAAAACTTCGCAACAGAGCTTATGGCATTGTGAAAATACCAAAATAAATACCAGTAAACCCACTCTGAAGTACTTTTTGTTGTAAGTGAAGCGATATTTAAAAAAAATTCGGGCTAACCTGTTCAGCGCCTCATGTGTTTTCTGCACAAAACAAAAATATCGATTCTGGATACGTGGTTTCCACTACAATAAACAGCAACTATTTCTCCGTAAAAACACTGTCACATATTTTGTAGAATATGGACCTAGTATTGCGCAATGGGAGTGAGATTTGGAGAAGCGATCATAGGATGGTTAGATTCAAGCCAAGGTCCCAGAACTGAACAGCATTTCCCCACAGTAGTTACATGCAACTGAGAAGATTTCCGTTGCCTTTGGAAGTATGTAATTTCCCCTACAGACACAAAAACAACAAACGAACATCTATGAGATGTATTGCTCAACTCGCGGATTCTTAGGGCTGTCCGAGTGCTGCAAATGAAGCATGTGCCGAGTAACCCACAGGGGGCTCAAAGCCGCGAGCGACATCCGCCAGAGACAAATGGAAAAGCTGCTTTTAATCTATAAATAAATACTTTAAGCCTGAGATATGACGTTTTTTTTCAAACGTGATTGTCGGTAATATAACATGCACCGACGAAAATATACAACGGCAGGGCAGAGGGTGCAAAGAAGAATTCGAAATAACGCAACTTAAAATCTGTAGACGCACACAAATGCTCCAAAAACGCCCAGAACCACAATGTAAGACTCGGAGAAACACGTTCTGTTGATACATGCTTCTAGCTAGGCACCGCAAATATACAACAAAAAGAAAAAAAACGAAAGGGAAAAGAAATAGGACCCGAAAAGATTAGGGCCCAATTACTTTCGCACCTGTTTCTTTTCAAGTTTTTGCGCGCATTAATTATTTTGGAAGTTTCCACTCCGATATTTCTGGTTTTGAAGCAATGAGATATGACGGACTAAACTTACTCATAATTTTGCTGTTGACGCTGCTCGCGCAGACAGCTACATAAATTTGATGTTGACTACACAAACAAAGTTTACTTGGAAACTGCACAGCGTGAACGGTCTGTGTTTGTGACGTGCGCTTCTGCACTCCTCCAGTTTTCTCTTTGATGAGGATATTCAGAAGAACACAAATCTATTTACCTAATCAGGTGTACAATTAGTTATACCTTGTATTGAAGAGATGACAATTACTTTGTGTCAACTTTACAAGAAGCTAGAGGGCTTGTCTACGGCTGATATTTCAGATAAAATTATGACTGGACAGTTGAAATATACCAAATCAATGAACCATAGAAAATTTCTGGGCACCTTTTATTTGTACTGCAAAATGTTATCGCAAAACAAAATGGTTGCGATTGATATTTCTTTATAAATGCCCTCATGTGAAGGTGGCAAACACACTGGTAATGTTAACCTAGAAACATACAAACTAATATTCAGAGTGGGCATGAATCGCTGGCTGAGGCACATGATGCCCTCCCCGATATAAAAGTTTTCCTTGGAGAACGCTGTGGCAAAGAAAATGTCACACAGGTAAACAAAATACAGTTTATGCAAGTCACTTTGGCCAATAAATTAATAATGGCCAAATGGGCATGTAGAGCTCAATCCCACGGCCATAATTATACTGAATGGCCACGCCGGACTAATCACAATGATGACCACCACTGCCACATGTAAGATGAACTGGCGCATATTCTGCAAGACAAGTTTTATTCCAACTGTCCATGCGCACCGTTCTTTTCCTGGTTATTGCCTCACACCAACTATTTTTCCTTGCGAATAACGTCTGGTTTATAATGGGTGGGTGTTCTCTATCCTTAGCAGCTACAATGTGGAACACAGTAATCACCGGGATTTCAACTTTCGGATCCACTTGGCCCCGTATAAGGTCTACATGGCATCCATCGCAAAGGAGTAGCATTTGTAAAAAAATACGTTTAGGGACGAAGCACCTTAGGACCTCGCTCTGTGCGGGGCTTGGCGTTCTTCAACACAGTTTTGCGCATGCGTGAGGAGCATTGTAATTGGATAGGATTGATTTGGATTGCATTAACTTGGATTGGCCTGGATTGAAATGGTTTGGGTTGGATTGAATTGGATTGAACTGAATTAGAGTGGAATAAATTGAATTGTATCGGATTGAATTGCACTGGAATTGTATATGCTGTACGCACGCATTGCCACTCGTGTACCTGCGCGAGTGGGCAATGCCACGAGATATTTGTGGTAAGAACAATCCGCTGTGCTTCGCTCACTCCTCATAATTCACTTTGTGGAGATGTGGGAATTTTTTTTGCAAGACTGCTTTCGCAATGTAGGCAACAAGAAATAATTTGAACAGAGTAAGATATTTCGTGAAACGGTATGCATGAATAATTTGGTACAACGGATGATGTTTTAACCACACAAAACATCTCTCATTTTCAAAAGAACAGTTGGGCCCACTCTGACTACGAACATGAAAACTCCACATGAAGATACTACCTAAGACTAGCAAAAAATGCGTACCACTGATCAGTGCTTTCTTTAAATTCTGTAGAATGTCATCTATTGAAGTTGCCCTGATCCTAACTATTTTGAATCCAAGGTTTTTTGATTGGAGAACAGTATTAACTTCAGGAGCAGTATTTTTCTTGTCGTAGATGGAGATTGTCAATTTTTACAGAAGATACCGCATCTGGTATACCTCCACGGCTTCTAATCAGATTATGCAACATTTTCGCATTTCTTTCTAGCGTTTTTATTGACGTATGTGATGCCTATATTTGAACTAACTTGTCTCCCTACATTACACACAGACACAAATATATTAATGTGTTTGGCCGTATGGTTAGAAAGCCATACAATCTCTTTTTTGGTGAAGTTTTTTCGTTAAAATTGATGGCGTACTTCTATCTAGCGTACTTCTGTCTAACTCAAGGCAACAACGCACACTCCTCTAATGCAGAACAGCTTTCAAAATACTATGACTACGGCCAAAAGAAATATTTCGGAGTATTCGGTTAATTCCTGGTGTTACATTGAAGTCTGTAAAACTGGGTTTTTGCCTGCTACAAAACGTGACAACCTCAAATACCACCTCGTTTTGCATTCCTGCCTTGCATTTATAATGCAAGCTAAAAATGGTTCAAGTTGCCAGTAATGGAGTCTACATGTAAGCAAAATCTAAAGGGGTGGCAATGCCAAAGAAGGAATAGTTTTCGGAAATAGTAACTAGTTTTTCTCACGGCTTCTATCTTGGAGCGAAAACTGACTCTGTGAATATTTGACAAAACATTAACAAGTACGCATGCCCTACCTTAGCCTTCGATGCTGTGAGCATGACTGGATTTCGTCCTGTGTTTCAATGAACCGTCATTTGTTGACGTGTGCAATAATCCTGGTGTCTCACTAGGAGGGTTGACGGTAGTTATGCAAACTTTTTACTCATCCTGCCCTTATACAAATTCTTTCCCATGCTTTTAGTCAACAATCTGTACGTGGGTTGATGAATGTTATTCAGCACATTGTTTTTCAGTTAATCAATTCGTCCCACGGGTATTGGTTTGCCTTACCAAACACGAATTAATCTCACAATGTGTGCCTCTACGATCCACTATATTTTCTATACACAATGATTTCATTTTTCGCCTCCATGGAAACAGCAGATGCGGCAGTTCTTCTTAGAACCTGCAACATTGCCCTCAGCTGAGCAGTGCCTTAGCCACTGACCCAATGTGGCACAATGTAAAAAGCCCGAATTTTAATTGCGAATTAGAACAGATTAAAAATTCGATTAAAAACAACAAATCCTGAAGATTACAAAATTTGCGCTACGCAATAAACACGACGACACTGTTACCCTTTAATGATCATTTACTGGAAGACAACCAATACGAATAACTTCCAATTTTCTGGTATTTATACCTGGTACACAACACTTCGAAACAAAACCTATAGCATTTAGAAAATACAGAAATAAAAGCCCGTAAACCCGCTGTGAAGTATTTATTGTTCTAAGTGAAGTCATGTTATAAACGATTTTCGAGGTAACCTGTTCAGGGCCTCATGTGTTTTCTGCACAAAACAAAAATCTCTATTCTGGATAGATGCTTTCGACTACAATAAACATCAACTAATTCCCCGTAAAAACAGTGCCGCATATTTTATAGAATATGCACCTAGTATGGCCAACAATGGGAGTTTGAATCGGAGAAGCGATCATAGGATGGTTAGATGCATTGCAGGTCCCAGAACTGAACACTATTTCCTCACAGTAGTTACATGCAACTGAGAAGATATGCGTTGCTTTGGGGAAGTATGTAATTTCCCCTACAGACACAACAACATACAAACATTGATTGAGATGAATGGCTTCACTGGGCGATTTTTAAGGCGGTCCGTGTGCTGCAAATGTAGCATGCGCACAGTATATTTAGAGTATATTAGGCGACTTATAGGTCGCCTAAAGCATGCGAGCGTCATCCGCGCGAGACAAACAGAAAAACTGCTTTTAGTTTATGACTAAATATTGTAGCCTGAATGCGTTTTTTTCCTACGTGTTTCGGGAATATAACCTGATCGAAAATACACACGGCAGAGGCTGCAAAAAAGAATTCGAATATAACCCAACTTGAAAGCTGAAGTAGCCCAGAAACACTCCAAAAACGCCCAGAACCACACTGTAATATTAGGAGAAACATGTTCTGTTCATACATGCTTCTAGCTACGCGCCGCAAAATAGAACAAAAAGAATGTCCGAAAGAAAAAAAAACGTACGACGAGAAACTATTAGGGCCGGATTACTTTTGCACCACTTTTTTTCATATTTTAGCACGCATTTGTTGTTCTGGACCTTTTCACTCCGATATTTTCGGTTTTAAAGCAATCAAATATGACGCACAAAACTTACGCATTGATTTTGTTTTTGACGCTGCTCGGGCAGACAGCTACATACATTTAATGATGTTTACACAATCAAGGTTTACTTGGAAACTGCACAGCGTCAACTGTCTCTGCTTGTGACGTGCGCTTCTGCACTCATCCAGCTTTCTTTTTGATGAGGATATTCAGAAGAACACAAATCTATACACCTAATTAGATGCACAATTAGTTATAACTTGTTTTGAACAGATGATAATTACCGTAAGTCATTTTTACAAAGAAGCAAAATGCCTCGTCCACGGCTCATATGTAAGGTTAAATGGTGACTTGATCATTGAAATGTTCCACGTCAGTGAAATTCTGGTCATCTATTGTTTGTACTGCAATATATTATCTGAAAACGAAATATTTGTGGTCAATATTTTATAAAAATCATCTAATAGTGGCTCGCACAAGGTTAATGTTAATCAAGAAAAATACGACATATTATTCATAATGTGCGTGAACCGATGCCCTCGATGCCCTCGATGCCCTCTTCCCGATATACAGTTTTCTATGCAGAATGCGAAGGCTAACAGAAGGTCATACAGGTAAAAAGAATTCAGTTTATGCAATTGACCTTGGAGATGAATTTATTAGTGGTTAAATGGGCATCAAGAACACAAAAGCCCGGCCATCTTTACACTGAATGGTGACGCTGAACTAATTACAATGATGACCAGCTCTGCCGCATTGCCGATGAAGTGGCATATAATCACAAGAACACTTTAGTTCCCCTCTCCCTGCGCAATGGTATTTCCAGTATAGTGCCTCTCAACAGTTATTTTCCCTTCCGAGAAACGTCAGGTTTATAATGAGAGGGTGTTTTCTATCCTTAGCATCTACACTCTGGAACACAGAAAGTTCAGGCAAAATAAGCACTAATCGCATTTATTTCATAACCGTTTTTGGATTGTGAAAATGGCATTATAATCCCGGGTTTCTGTTTGCGGGCGAAATGCAAAGTTTTTTTTTTATTCTGGGGTATACTCAAAATTGCCTAATCATATCCCTTTCAGTTGTGCTGATGTATGATCATGTCGACAAGCTTTCGGTGCGCAACCAAAATATTTTTTAGCTTGGTAAAGCCTCCTTTTTGTATCGCATCTGCACCTTTTATTCCAGGCGAAAAAATTGCGCCAGTGTTATTTTTAAGAAACAATGATGTTCTATATTGCGCTGAGTAAGAAATATGCATAGGGCCGTTGTGACGTCAATGGCCTGAACAGATAGCCACGCGAGTTGCACACATGCGAGGGACAAGCAAATCCACAGCAGGCGCCTTTATCCCCACTCTCTGGCTGGCGTTATCAAGTTACCACAACTAGTCCCTTCTTCCACTTAGGAATCAGTTCACTAGCGAAACTCTTTGTTGGTTAAGGTATGATGGCTAATGTACGCTTTTCCACGACTAGGCGCTTGTTTCTCTGTATTGTTAGTGAACTGATATCTCTAGTACGAGGGGAAGTTACTTCGAAGGGCACTAAAGCCTCCGGAGCCCAATGGGGTATTTACTCTGGCATGGTCACTCGGATCATATTTTCGCGAACGTGGAACAGGTTGGAAGAGCGCTGCATGTGATGGTGTGTGCATGAAGGCACTGCAGATGCCGAAGGAGTCTGCTCCGCTGGACGAAGTAGTTCAAGTCATCCTTGTAGTACACTTCGTTAGATGTACCATAACATTGACATTTCGGGTTATCGCCATGTGAAAACCGAAACTTGTTGTGCAATTCCACAGCGCACGTCACCGCACAGACAACTCGAGGTAACACTGCCTCCTGCCACGAAACATGTTATCCGCCCAATCTTTTCCAATAGGCGCTGTCACCAACAGAAAACAGACGTTTAGCCATGACGGCACTGGTGTCACTGTTCTTGGGACTGCTCTTTCCTATCCGCATACGATGAAGAAAACTCTGTTTCTGCTAAGAAAGTTGCATGCGTGCTTGCCTTTTCAAAGACATGCCAATTCGATTGCCCTGGAAGAGTACTGGGGGTGTGGCGATATGCACAAAAAAAATCACCAATGCGTGCTTTAAATGAACGACTTGAGTACATTTGCTACAAACCGCCTAATGATTATGCATTCACGCTAATGGCCTTCATTCCCTCAAAAGGCTTGCTTGAGATATTTGTGAGAAACATTTGCTTTGCAGTGGACACAAGTAGGCTTACAATGTTACAAATATATAAGAAAGACTACGCAGTCAAGAAGGCCAAGGAAGGCAGAGGGGAAGAAAGTGAGGTGTAATTTATTATCCCTTGAACACAAGCACACATTTGAGAAATCGAAAGGAAGTGGAGAAAAACATGCCCTCCGGGTGGTATCCAAACCCACGACCTCTAGCGTACGCGTCGGTGCTGGGCTTCCCTCCCCTTGCTCCGGTATATACGGTATGGTATTTGTTAATCGTTTGGGGTGTATAGCACTAGCATAACGTAAGTATATATAACGTAAGTAAATACAGAGGCACAACAGAAAAACACAAAAAATAAATTTTGCGACGTGTCATCAAGAGAGCTTCTCTTGTTCGGAATATCAGTACTTCAGTAAAGTTAAAATTTTTTGCGCTTTCCTGGCGTGTCTGTGTGTTTGCCTAGGATAATTTCTCTTGCTCCTGGAGTGTTTTTAGGCTACACAAACACACACAGACTAATATATATATACATATATATAACATATATAATGCGAACGCAAATAACGAAACTAAATCCTAGTGTATTGTTCCCGGCTCTGGCCGCGCGGCAAAGCTTTGCTGCACCACTCGGTTTCGTCGAAGTGGGCCAAGACGAGAGCTGCTGTAGGCTTAACCAGGAGTAAAACAAAACCGAAAATAGGACAGGAAATTCCGAGTATGGCGCGGGGACCATGTGTCGACGGCGGGCCGTGCATGCATGCGGCCTTGCAGTTTGACGAATCGAAGATCTATGCCTGTACCACCATCTTAGGTCTGCTCCCTTCATCCCCCCTTTTTTGCCCCTTTCCTTCGCTGAATACTTTTACACCATTTGCGGAGCGCGCTGGACTACCTTGTTTTTTATTTTTTTTATTTTGTGCTGCTGCGTGCTCTTGTTATCGTGTTTGCGTGCTACCTTTTCGTCCGTGTTCTTTCCCTTCCCTCACCTTCCACCTTTCTAGCCAATCGGAATGCCTCACTTGCTCAAACTGTTTAAACACCCCTCACCCGCGACCTCTCCTGCAGGATGAGGGAAGTACCCTCCCTCACAGAAGTTTTTGTATAAAGGCGAATATGAAAAAAATACAGCCCTAAGGGATTCCCTTCGAAACTGTTGGCAACTAGGCGTGTCAGTACTTTTCTTTTTTTTTTTTTTTTTTAATTTTTGAATCTCCCCAGTAAATTTTGATTTTTTTTGGGGGGGTTTGGGGAAAGGGGGGGAAAAAAAATTTTAAAATTTAAAAAAAAGGGGGGGAAAAGAAAAAAAAAAAAAACCCCCCCCTTTCCAAAAGTTTTTTGGGGGGTTTTTTTCCAAAATTTTTTTTTTTTTTGTTTTTTTCCCCGGGAAAAATTTTTTTAAAAATTTTTTGGGAAAAAAAAAATTAAAAAAAAATTTATAAAAATTATAAAAAAAAAAAAAAAAAGGGGGAAAAAAAAAAACCGGGTTTTTTTGGGGGGGGGGGGAAAAAAAAAAAAAAAAAAGGGGGGGAAAAAACCGGGGGGGGGGGAAAAAAAAAAATTTTTGGGGGGGGGGGGGGGAAATTTTTGGGGGGGGGCCCAGGGCCCCTTTTTTTAAAAATTTTTTTTTCCCCCCTTTTTTGGCTTTCCCCCCCCCCCTTTTTTCCCCCCCGGGGTTTTTTTTTAAAAATTTTGGGGCCCCCCCTTTTCCTTTTTTTGGTTTTTATTTTTTTTTTTTTTAAAAAATTTTTTTTTGGGGTTTGGGGGGGAAAAAAAAAAGGGGGAAATTTTTTAAAATTTTTTAAAAAACCCCTTTTTTTTATTTTTTAAAAAGAAAAAAATTTTAAAAAAAAAAAAAAGGGGAAAAAAAAAAAAAAATTTTTAAAAAAAAAGGTAAAAAAAAGGGGGGGGAAAACCCCCCAAAAGGGGGGGGGGGGGCCCCCCAAAAAAGGGGCGGGGGTTTTTTGGGGGAATTTTTTTTTTCCCCCCCCTTTTTTTGGGGGGGGTTTTTGGGGGGCCCTTTTTTTTTCCCCCCAAAAAAAAAAAGGAAAAAAAATAAAAAATTTTTAAAAAAAAGGAGGGGGGGAAAAAAGAAAGGGGGGGGGGGAAAAAAAAAAATTTTTTTAAAATTTTTTTTTTTAAAAAAAGGGAAAAGAAAGAAAAAGGAAAAAAAAAAAAAAAAAATTTTTTTGGGGGGGCCCCCCTTTTTTTAAAAAAAAATTTTTTTTTTTTAAAAAAAAAAATGTAGCAAAGGGGAGGCCCAAAGGGAAGAGGAGGGAGAGTTTGTACAAAGGGGTAAAGGTTGGTGGGTAACAAAAAATGAAGAGAGAGCGGGAAAATAAATTTTTAAAAAAAAATAATAAAACACACAGGCCCCCCGGGGACAAAAAGGGAAAAAAAAGAGAGGGGAAAAAAACCAAACACAAAAAAAAATAAAAAAAAAAAAAAAAAAAAGGAAAAATTCCCCCCCCCTGGCCAAAGGGGGTGAAAGGGGGAAAAGGGGGCAAAACAAGATATGGCCCCCGCCCCGTGTTTGACATGGGCAAAAAATTAGCCCCCCGGAACGAAGAAGTTCCAAAGAAGATATGCAAATGCACAAAAGGGCGAAAATCTGAATTTCACACCCGTTTAAGAAACCGGGTAAGGTAAATTTAAAAAAGGGGACACGTGGCTTCGGTTGGTGGGAGGAAAGGGCGCGCCCAAAAGCAGTAGTACAGGCAGTTTCGACAGGAAATGAGTGTACTTTGGTATACAAAGAGCGGGGAAAAAATTAACATTTAAATTTTTCCACGTGGCAACAGGGGTGAAAGAGGGGTAAAACAAGATATGCCCATGCAGTTTTTGACATGGCCAAAAAGATTAGTCACGCGGAACAAAGAAGTTTAAAGAAGATAGCAAATGCACACAAAGGGCAAACATCTGCCCATACACCCCCGTTCTAAGAAACCGGGTAAGGTCATTGAAACATGTTTCAATGACCTTCCCGTGATTCTTAGAAGGGGTGTGTTTGGGCAGATGTTCACCTATTGTGTGAATTTGCATATCATCTTGGAAACTTCTTCGTTCCGCGTGACTAATCTTTGTGCCCGTGTCAAACACGTGCATGGCCATATCTTGTTTTGACCCCTCTTTCACCTCCGTTGCCAAGGGGGAGGGTATAATACCTGGTTATTTATTATTTATTAATTATTTTTTATGTGTTTGGTTTTTCTCTCTCTCTTTTTTTCCCATGTTCGTACCACGGGACTGTGTGTTCTTATTACCTTATAATTTTTTCCCGCTCTCACTTCATTCTTTTGCTACCCCCCCAACCATGTTTCCATTTGTACAAACTCTCCCTCCTCTTACCTTGCCCTCGACCTTGCTGCATTTTCTGTGTATATATATATATATAACTCTGAAACGAACTTATTTTGTAGTCTGAAGAAAGGGAGTCCTCTCCCTGAAACGTCAGGAAACTTATTTCTATTTTCTACGTCTTTCTCGTTTGTCTTTGTCTTTACTAACCTTATTTGTTTCGCACTCTCTTTGAGTTTTTATCTCTTGACACGATATATATATATATATATATATATATATATTAAAAATATATATATATATATATATATATATATATTTATATATATACACCGACAATAGACTAAAAAACTGTGTGTTGATGCGGTGGTTCCCTACAGGTGAACGAACGGGGATTGTGCGACGAGTTCCCATGGAAGAACAGGACGAGGTGTGCCCGTTGCGCATCCCTTTATATCTTCCAGTAGTACCCAGCCACTTGCGTTTTGAATAGTGCAAACACATTTTTCTACGGCATCCTGGTCTTGTAACAACTTGTGGTGAAAGTGCTGGGCCTTTTGAAATGACGGAGCTTCGCAGCGGCGGCCAGATTTCGTTTATCGAGCTTCGCTCCGACGAATCAGCGGCTACTGCAGCAATGACAACCCCGCTTCGAAACGAGGCCTCAGCGCCTACTGCCTGTTTCAGTAGCCCCCACATCATTTTGTCACACCACGGGAACCTGCCTTCTAAGGAACGGCTTACGGAGATGTAGAAGGCTGGATCATTTTGTGCGACCGCGTCAGTGGCCACAACCGCTTGGTTCAGACGATCATGCTCGCCAACCTGTCTCTCTGCCTCAAAGGTACGGCCCCATGGTTACTCACGAACGCGGCACGCCTCACCAGCTGGGACGTCGTCAAGGATGACCTCAAAGCCATATTCGGGACGTCCGCTAGTAGTCAGCTAACAGCAGAGAACAATCTCGCTACTCGCGTGCAGGGTCCCACTAAGTCCTGCGTCACCTATATTGGCGAGGACTGGCCCTTGGTTAAAAGGTTGACCCACAATTTTCGAGGAAGACAAAGTGTGACTCCTTTTGAAGGGGATAGAGGCACGACGCGTTCAAACTTCCTGGGTTTTCAGAAGTGTGAATAAGTAGACGGTATTATCGCCGAACGTTGCCGCTTTCAGCAGGCGAAAAGTCACCGCATCGTTCAAGGTTTTACACGACTTCCGAACATGGCTGCACCCTCGTCGTGCGCCGACAAGTACAGCAAACACCAGCTCAGTTCTCTCGACAGAGGCGGCACCGAATTCCGAAAAACTAAACATTATTGTGCAATCGTGAACTTGATGCCATGGCTCTAGCCGCTGTTCAGCCTAACCCACAACCCTTCAGTGTGCCTCCGGTATCTTTGATACAAGCTGTGGTACGCCACGAGCTCCTCCATCTCGGATTCCAGCCTATTTGCGCCGGACTCACTCATCCAAATCATCGCCCTGTTCTTTCCTTTCAAGCGCCTCGACGCGACAATATACCGCCGCGCTTGCAGTACCGCAACTCCACATGAATGGAGGATGCGTGACGTCTGGCCAATTTGCTTAGCTGCTGCCATGCCGCCCACGTCGACCGCTACTTCCATAACCGCTCGTTCCCATTGCACCCGACCAACTTCTCCCCGTACATCGACGAGTGCAATCGACGCTTTCACTCCATCCATTAGACGCAACCGACAAACTTCTATAATTCTACCGACAGTCGCTGGTCCGGTCACTCGGCATCACCGGAGACCCGTCAGTCCCTGTTACCCTGGCGCTCTTCCTTGCCATACCCACGCTCCAACCAGAAAAGCTAGACGATGCAGCGCTCATAGGTACCGCTGCATTTCCCGATGACCCGAAAATCCTCTAGAAATGCTACCTGGCGAAAAGAACTTGTTCGACGTTAAAGTTGACGGTGTATTTGTGAGTGCACAGATCGACACCGGGGCGCAGGTGTCCGTGATGTGTGCGCATCTTCGCTCCCGCCTGCGCAAAGTTTTGACGCCAGTCACTTCTTCTCTCCGAGTCGCTGACGGAGCAACTGCGGCCTTCGCGGGCATGTGCACTGCACGCGTCATGATTGCTGGTCATGAACCGCTGTCTTGTTCACACGTTTAGACCATTGCACCCATAACCTCATTCTGCGCAAGGATTTTCTGTCGGACACATTCTGCACTGATCTGTTGTTATCTTCGCCAATCACCATCAATGAACACTTCCCCGCTTGTACTGCTCGACGACACCCGTTTTCCGCCTCAAGCTATTTCTTACGTGCCTCTGTGTACATCCCTCTCTGTTCCTGGCGGCGATTACGTCAATTCTCCAATACCAGCAGTTTTACTTGAGCGCAACGTACCTTTCCCACACAAAGTCCGCGAATCCCGCACAATGGGACTTCTCTTCCCTTCCTAAATTTAAGTTTTCTACCCAACTTATGCCGCAAGCATCACTCTGCGGCAATTCTCTCCGCTTTAGAGGAATTCCATGTGTTTGCATTGGCATCGATTGCCGAAAAATACTGGCCTTACATTCGGACGCGGCTGCACCGACCAAACCGATTGCGGTAAATGGTGGCCCCAGATTTCCGATCAACTCCGCTGCCTCCTGGCTTCATTTTGGGACATTGTCGAACTGAAAAATAGCTCCCTAGAGAAAGCCTCGTCAGTCACCCACCGGATTCACACCGCCAGTCAAAGCCACAGTCACAAACGCCCTTACAGAGTCACTTGTGTAGAGCGGTGAATTATACAACAGGAACGTAGATAAGATACTAGCGAAGGACATCATTTAAAGTTCTTGCAGTCCATTGGCCTCTCCAGTAGTGCTGGTTTAGAAACACTTGGCACATGTCGGTTTTGCTTTGAGTACGGACATCTCGACGAATTCACAAAGAAGGATGTGTACCCCCTCCCAATGATAGATGATGCCCTTCACTGCCTTCATGGCGCTAAGTATTTTTCTTCCATTGACTTTCGGTCTGGATGTTGTTAAATCACCGTATATGAAATGGACCGTGAAAAAAACGCCTTCATAATACCCAATGGTCTGTACGATTTAAAGGGATACCATTTAGCCTTGTAACGCTCCAGCCGCATTCGAAGCGCTTGATAGGCTCGCCTGTTCCAGGACATGAAGTGGTCCACCTGCCTCTGTTATCTGGACGACGTTATCGTATTTTCTCCCTCCTTTACGACCCATGTCAAGGACCTTTCGGACATTCTAACCCAGTTCCAACGAGCACGTCTCCAGCTGAATTCCTCCAAATGCCATTTCGGTCGTGAGCAAATCACGATTCCTCGGAAACCTCGTCTACGCGAACGGGGTTCGTCCCGACCCTGATGAAGATCGCGCAGTCTGAAACTTTCCAGTCCCGCGGTCAACGAAAGATGTTCGAAGCTTTCTCATACTTTGTTCGTACTTTCGCCGCTTCATCAAGAACTTTGTTGATATTGCTAGACCTCTTACCAACCTCTTGAAGAAAAACGTTCTGTTTTCGTGGGGCTTCGAGCACGCTGCCGCTTATACCAACCTCCAACGTCATCTCCGTACTCACCCACTCTCCACAACTGGCTCTCTTTGACCCTTATACGCTGTCACGAAGTGAACTGGAAAATGAAGACGATAACGACGATGTGCTATGCGAGGTACGTTCCAAACATCGCGACGGCACCATCATCATCGTCTTCCGGGGACAGCTATCCCGCACTCATGGGCCAGCCAATCGGAGGCGGTCAACGACAGCAGCTGGCGGCAGAAGCGGCCGAAGAGGAACACCGGGAGTGGAGCATGACCGGGATGCGCGGCGGTCGGGCGACCGTACCCGTGCCGTGCCTTAGGAGGACATCCACCACTGCAGCCTCCAATGCTTCTCCTCCGCCAGGAAGGTGTCTCCCCGTGCGTCGGTGGGAGACAGCGCACCCCAATACAAGCTGTGTTCGCCACAACGGTGACGGGAGCTGGGGAGCGTGCCTGACTACCGCCGCCACGACATCACCTGGACGTTTTAAAAACCGCAAACACCACTACTGGGACGCGAGGTAGGAGAACCCCGTCCCGCAGGAGAAACCTTACTGTGTGCTCGTCCTGCATTCCCGGACCTTGACCGTTTCGCTCTTCTTGAACTCTTTCCCGTTTGCTATGCCGCATTCTCGCTAATTTATACCTTGTTCTCTAGCTTTGTTTTGTTCCCTCTTACTCTTTAGTGTCTCTGTTTGTTATGTGTGTCCTTATGTGAGTTCCGGGTATTATAAAACCTAGTCTCGTTTCCAAAGTTCTTCTCTTGTAATTATTATTGTCCCACCGAACCTGACAATAATTGGCGTCCGCGACAGGACGAGACTAGTTCGTTGTGTATACCCCTAGAAACCCGACATGGACACAGCAGAGCTTTTCCAATTGGGGAAGCGCTTAGGCTTGAGCGGCGACGAGCTTAGAGAGTGGGTACTAGAGGAGCAAGCTCTCTGGCGCGAGGAAGTGGCTCTAGAGCTCGAGGCGGCCAAAGAGTTAGCGGAGATAAAGAAGGTGCGTGCCGCAATAGAGAAGGAGCGGGATAAGAACGTGCAAGCACGTGAAGAAATTGAAAAAGAAACTTTGCCTCTAAAGTTACGGCTCGCGGAACTGGAAGCGACGCTCAAGGCCGCATCTCAATCAGAAGGTATTCGAGAAGCACCTGATCAAACCCAACCTGTCTTACACTCCAGATTTAGCGCAGAGAAATTTATGCCGCTGTTTGAAGAGGCACGAGGAGCGAGCCAGGCATGTGAACCTGAAGTAACTACAAAACGCGAGACGGTGCCTCATGCTAAGCGAGACACCACAACCTCTGTGAAAGCGCAGGCAGCGACATGAATTTTTCTGTTGGCGCGTCTGCTGGGCTCGAGGTTGATGGTGTAGTTAGAGCTAGTATGGAAGACATCCGGCCGCCGGAGCGCCGCTCTGTAGCGAAAGAGACTCTTGTCAAAGACAAGGTCCCACAGCCCCAGATTTCAGTCCGAAAAGACCAGGTATGGTCAAAAAGAAATCTCCCTCCTCTCAAGCTAGGAAGGCACTACTCTAGTCGGGCAAGTAATCGAAGTTCAATACCCAAGGAGGGGATCCGTAGTACCGAAAAAAGAGCTGTATTACGACTCACGAGTGGCTCACGAAATGTAAAAGTCACCAAAAGACATATTGTTCAGGGTTTTTTATGGTCTGTCAGAAAGTTCGCATGTGTGCGGGAACCATATGATTTAAATAAAAAGCCATGTAACTACGCGGTGAGACGTGTGTACGTAAGCGGCAGGGAGTGGCACCGTAGCCACTGTCGGAAAAGAGATAAACTATCTGCCTGATTGCCTTTTCCGTTGATGTCTGGTCCGAGATTTCACTTGAATGTCGTGTGTAAATATGGTTGGTGTTTTGACTCATGTACTATGATCAGTGTTTTGTGAACTTGTATTTTCTCTTGTGGACATTTCGAGTGCATTTGTGAGGACTGGATGCTCCGTGACTGTTCACCTCAAGGACCGTGTGCTTGGTGGGGTGGACGAGGAAGAAACATTTTGCATGGAAAAATGCTTAAGCGGGGGGACATTGTCACGAAGTGAACTGGAACATGAAGACGATAACGACGATGTGCTATACGGGGTACGTTCCAAACATCCCGACGGCACCATCATCATCGTCTTCCGGGGACAGCTATCCCGCACTCACGGGCCAGCCAATCGGAGGCGGCCAACGACAGCAGCTGGCGGCAGAAGCGGCCGAAGAGGAACACCGGGAGTGGAGCGTGACCGGGATGCGCGGCGGTCGGGCGACCGGACCCGTGCCGTGCCCCAGGAGGTCATCCACCACTGCAGCCTCCAAGACTTCTCCTCCGCCAGGAAGGTGTCTCCCCGTGCGTCGGTGGGAGACAGCGACACCCCAAGACAGCTGCGTTCGCCACAACGGTGACGGGAGCTGGTAGCGTGCCTGACTACCGCCGCCACGACATCACCTGGACGTTTCAAAACCGCAACACCACTACTGGGACGCGAGGTAGGAGAA
Organism: Haemaphysalis longicornis; assembly: GCA_013339765.2. NCBI lineage: Eukaryota > Metazoa > Arthropoda > Arachnida > Ixodida > Ixodidae > Haemaphysalis > Haemaphysalis longicornis. The sequence goes on along the minus strand of CM023454.1, from coordinate 167,315,694 downwards.
CCCCGTCCCCGCAGCGAACCATTACTGTGTGCTCGCCCTGCATTCCCGGACCTTGACTGTTTCGCGCTTCTTGAACTCTTTCCCGTTTGCTATGCCGCATTCTCGCTAATTTATACCTTGTTCTCTAGCTTTGTTTTGTTCCCTCTTACTCTTTAGTGGTCTCTGTTTGTTATGTGTGTCCTTATGTGAGTTCCGGGTATTATAAAACCTAGTCTCGTTTCCAAAGTTCTTCTCTTGTAATTATTATTGTGCCACCGAACCTGACATACACCCACAGAAGTACACACAGACTCCATTGGGTATGGAATCGGGGCTGCCTTGTCGGAACGACAGGGTGGGCCTGAGCGGTTTATTGCCATAAGCTAGCAGACGTTTTTCCACCCCCGGGCACAACTATTTCATTACGAAACGAGAGTGCCTCGCCCTCGTTGGGTCTGTCGCCAAGTTTCGCCCTTATCTGCATGGCCGCTCATTCACAGTCATAACAGACAGCCACGTGCTGTGCTGGCTCTCTTCGCTAAAAGATCCGTTAGGCAGGTTATGTCGATGGGCATGGCGCCCAAAAAATATACATTCGACGTAAATTACAAATCTGGACGCTTGCACTAAGACGCCGATTACTTGTATTGCCACCCGGTGGACCCAGCTGACGCTGATGACGACGACGCAGTCTTTCTCTGAGCTAAATCCGGACTCCTCCCAACTCCTGAAGAACAGCGTCGTGACCCATCATTATGATCGCCAATCGCCAACATCAAATCTGCCTCACCTGATGCCTCGACGGGAATGTTTGGGCTTCGCCACATTTTGTATCGCCGCAATACTCGCCCTCCCGGGCCGGAACTCTAGCTCTGTCCTCCAGCAGCTTCGTGACATGCCTACTGCTGCTCATCTCGGCATCTCTCGCATGTAAGAAAGCGTTCGTCGGCGTTTTCTCTGGCCCGGCCTGTACCGTTCCGTCAGCCACTAAGTGAGTTCTTGCAATCAGTGTCAGCGCCATGAGACACCAACATCGCTTCCTGCGGGAACACTACATCCACTCAACATACCGGTAGAACCCTATTTCTGGGTTGCCCGGACTTTTCGCCTATTTTCTCCAGTCGACATCGGGAAACATGTGGATTCCTTTCGCCATGAATTACGCCACACGCAAAGCCATCCTGCGAACTTTGCCGATTAGCTGTCCAACTGATGTTGCAGATTTTCTTCTTCGCGATGTAATTCTCAAGCATGAAGCGCCACCTCAGTTGCACACTAATTGTGGCCATGGCTTTCTCTCACAAGTCGTTCACGACATGCTCCGATCCTGTTCTACTAAACATAAGATAACTACAGAGTACCATCCGCCGAATAACGAACTTACCGAACCCATAAATTGTATTGTGACCAATATGCTTTCCTGCTACGTTTTCTTGGGACACCGCGACTGGGACGGCTTGCTGCCTGATGTGACGTTTGCCGATAATTTGTCACGGCATGCTACTTCTCGTTTTTCGCCATTTTACCTCCTTAATGGCCGTGAGCGCACCCTACCACTGTACACCATCATGCCTAGATGCCTAGTTCGGTAGACCAACCCTCAATGCGATCGCACCCTGCCTGGGACGCCATTGCTCACGCTGACCATGCTCGGCAGGTTGCAGGAAACCGGCTCTGTTCCTCCCAAGCTGATCAGAAAACGATGTATTACCGAAGACATTGGGCGGCGCACTTCGCTCCGGAATCCCTTGCCCTCCTCTAGAAGCCTACCCGTAATATGGGCATTTCTACAATACTTCTGCCCCGCTACTGTGGTCGATTTGGCTAGTTGCGCCAAGTTACTGGCTTAACGTACGAGATCTCCCCGGTGTTGCGTCGACACTGTCGAGTAACGCTACGTCTAGAGACATTGTACATTTTGGATTGAAGCCATTTTTTCCCGCCGCAAGATGTAACCCCATAGCGCCGCGATTTGCTCGTTCCGCTGGGGAATAATGACACGAGGCACCGACAAGCGACTACAAAATTATGTGGTGATGTAGGGATTTGCCACAGTGGTAAAGGAACGGGATTGTGCGACGAGTTTTCGTGGAGGAAGAGGACGAGGTGTGATGTTTGCGCATCCCTCAGTATGAACTATCAGTACCCAGCCTAGTGCGTTTTAATTTTAATTTTGGAAATATATATTTCTATGGCATCCTCGCCTCTTAACTATTATATATATATATATATATAAAATATTATTATTATATATATTTAGTTTTTTAAAACGGTAACTTTAAACCCTTTGCCCGAAATACTGGGGAAAAGCGCAGGTTTGAAATTTCCGGGGGCCCCAAGGCCTTCCATAGCCCTTTGGGGGTTGGCCCCTACAAGATGGTCTCTTTACCCCCCCCCCTTTCCAAGGGCGTTTAACCCCACTACCGTTACAAATTTGAAATTTATAATTAAATTTATATTTTAGATATATAAAGATATATATAATAAATATTATAATATATAATTTATAATATATTCCTTTTAATTAATTGAACATTATAAAATTTATATTTTTTTTACAGTTTAACCCTTTTTGCACCGAATCTGAAATCAAGGGGGGAAACGAAAACGGGGCTGCCGACCTTTTCCAAGATTTGTACGATGTTGCCGCGCATAACCCCTGGATTTTTTTCTGGTTTAGACCCCACCAAAGGGATGTTTTCCCCCCAAGCGTAAGCAGCTAGAGGATTGCTTACAGCCCCGGGGCACGCAGCAGAACATACGAAATTTTTCGCAGTATTTGCGTGACAGGGAAAACTTTGGACGCCGAAATTTAAAACCGCAAAAGGGGGGGAGGGAAGCGGGGGGGAAGACGCCTCCTAGAGGGCCAATCTCCCAAAGAAACTCGCTTTTTGTGAAAAAAGGGGGGAGTGCAGCGGGGGGAAGATCGGTGATGATATTCGGGGTTTTTTTTACTGGCCCGAGTGGACCGCAAAGCATACAGCATTACGCAGTTTTTTCTGCTAAGAAAAATTTGCAGGAAAAACCCAGCCCGTGATTCTTGTGTGTTCTTTTTTCTTTAAAACCTTTATGAAAAGAGGATGGAAGGCGGGTAAGACTCTTGCGCCTTTTTTAAAAACTCCTTTTTCTTAATTCTACTTTGCTTATCTCAAAACCCCTTATCTTATTTTCCGGTTTTTTACTCGATTTAAACCCCTTATTTTTAAAATTTAAATATATATAATAATATAATAAAAATATATATAAAATTATATTTCGGGAATTAGAGGGCATTAAATGGGATGTAATAGGGCTTAGCGAGGTTAGGACAGGCGAACTTTTACGGTGCTGAAAAATGGACACGTCCTATGTACCATGGTCTAGAGGAAAGAAGAGAGCTGGGAGTGGGATTTCTAGTGAATAAAAGCATAGCTGGCAACATAGACGAATACTATAGAAATTAACGAAAGGGCAGCAGGTCTTGTAATTAGGCCAATAAGAGGTACAAGCTCAAGGTGGTGCAGGGCTACGCGCCCACATCCAGCCACGACGACCAAGTAGTGGAACGCTTCTATGAAGATGTGGAATCGGCAATGGCTAAAGTAAAAACGCAGTATACTGTAGTTATGGGGGACTTAAATGCTAAAGTAGACAGAATCAGGCTGGAGACAAGGCAGTTGGGAACTATGGTCTGGGCTGTAGAAATAGCGGGGGGGACCTACTAGTTGAGTTTGCAGAACGGAATAACCTACGCATAATGAATACCTTCTTCTGTAAACGGGAGAGTCGGAAGGAACCTGGAGGGCCCGCAGGGAGCAAAACTGAAATGCTTCTATTTCGAACCGGGTTGGCAGTGTGGAATTCCCGTTTGCTATGCCGCATTCCCCTATGTAACCTTGTTCTTAGGTTGTTTTGTTCCCTCTTACTCTTTAGTGGTCGTTTGTTGCGTGTCTTAGTGAGTTCCGGGTTTAAAAACTAGTCTCGTTTCCAAAGTTCTTCTCTTGTAATTATTATTGTCCCACCGAACCTGACATACGCCCAAGAAGTACACACAGATGCCATTGGGTACGGAATCAGGGCTGCCTTGTCGCAACGACAGGGTGGGCTTGAGCGGTTTATTGCCATAAGCTAGCAGTCGTTTTTCCACCCCAGGGCACAACTATTCCATTACGGAACGAGAGTGCCTCGCCCTCGTTGGGTCTGTCGCCAAGTTTCGCCCTTATCTGCATGGCCACTCATTCACAGTCATAACAGACAGCCACGTGCTGTTGGGCTCTTCGCTAAAAGATCCGTTAGGCAGGAGTGCCTGGGCATGGCGTCCAAAAAATATACATTCGACGTAAAAACAAATGCTTGCACTAAGATGCTAATTCTGTACCGCCGGTGGCCCACCGACGCTGATGACGACGACGCAGTCTTTCTCTGAGTAAATCCGGACTCCTCCCCACTCCTGAAGAGCAGCGTCGTGACCCATCATTATGATCGCCCATCGCCAACATCAAATCTGCCTCACCTGATGCCTCGAGGGAATGTTTGGGCTCCTGCAGTTATCGCCGCAATACCCCCCTCCCGGGGCGGAACTCTAGCTCGTAGTCCATGCGCACGTGCGCTCCTCTGTCCTCCAGCAGCTTCGTGAAATGCCTACTGCTGCTCACCTCGGCATCTCTCGCATGTAAGAAAGCGTACGTCGGCGTTTTCTTGGCCCGGCCTGTACCGTTCCGTCCGCCCTACGTCAGTTCTTGCAATCAGTGTCAGCGCCGAACCAACATGTTCTGCGGGAACACTACAGCCATCAACATACGGTAGAACCTTATTTCTGGTTTGCCCGGACTTTTCGCCTATTTTCTCCAGTCGACATCGGGAAACATGTGGATTGCTTTCGCCATGGATTACGCCACACGCAAAGCCATCCTGCGTACTTTGCCGATTAGCTGTGCTACTGATGTTGCAGATTTCTTCTTCGCGATGTAATTCTCAAGCATGGTGCGCCACCTCAGTTGCACACTAACCGTGTCCGTGGCTTTCTCTCACAAGTCGTTCACGACATGCTCCGATCCTGTTCTACTAAGGGTAAAGACAGGAGACCATCCGCCGAATAACGAACTTACCGAACCATAAATTGTATTCTGACCAATATGCTTTCCTGCTACGTTTTCTTGGGACACCGCGACTGGAACGGCTTGCTGCATGATGTGACGTTTGCCTATAATTTGTCACGGCATGCTACTTCTCGTTCGCTTTACCTCCTTATGGCCGTGAGGCACCCTACCACTGTACACCATCATGCCTAGATGCCTAGTTCGGTAGACCAACCCTCAATGCGATCGCCCCGCCTGGGACGCCTTTGCTCGCGCTGACCATGCTAGGCAGGTTGCAGGAAACCGGCTTTGTTCCTCCCAAGCTGATCAGAAAACGATGTATTACCGAAGACATCGGGTGGCGCACTTCGCTCCGGAATCCCTTGCCCTCCTCTAGAAGCCTACCCGCCGTATTGGCCTTTCTACAAAACTTCTGCCCCTCTACTGTGGTCCATTTGGCGAGTTGCGCCAAGTTACCTGGGGCTTTAAAGGGTTCAACTTAAATTGCCGTGTTGCGTGACACTGTCGAGTAACGCTACGTCTAGAGACATTGTACATGTAGGATTGAAGCCATATTTTCGACCGCACGATGAAACCCCATAGCAGCACTGACACGGTGCTCGTTCCGCGGGGAGTAATGACACGAGGCACCGACAAAGCGACTAAGGGTAAATAGTGGATGCTAGGGATTTGCCACAGAGTAAGGAAGGGGATTGTGCGAGGGTTCCGGAGGAAGAGGACGAGGTGGATTTTGCCATTGGCCAGGAAAACTATTGACCACTGGGAGGCTTTTACTTTTAGTGGGTTAGAAATAGTGTGATGATGAATCATAATAATTAAATATATATATATATATATATAGAATATATAAATATATATATATATATATATAATATTTTATAATTATATATATATATTATATATATATTTATATATATGTGTATACTTTAGAGACTATATGGACAGCAGTTCGTGTAAATGGTCACGTCGTCTAGCTACGCCAGAGCACAAATTAGCATAGTAAAACCGGGGCTGAGGTCCAAGCTGAGCGTACACACACCACCTGCTCCTATCCTATTTTAGGGCATAGCCACTAAGAACGTGTTCATCTTGTGATGTTCATATTTTATGCTACAATCACCCAGTCCGAGAAGAATGCGCATTTCTCACGACTCACGTTGACTGCGGAACAAGCGCACCATAATACAGATAAAGTCTCCCACGTGCAGAGGCTCGCGGCAGCTGCCTCGAAGTTCCGACGAAGGCATAACTGGCTCCACGATAACACGTAAGAACCGTGACACTTTGCTAAGGGCATCGGAGAGGACTGGACTTGGACGTGGAACCTCAAGCCACATAAGGGAGCTCTTCGAGAAATCGTGTAGTGCACTGGACGTATCATGATGAGATTGCTTCAGCTGCTGGGCTTCATAAGTATACAAACGAGCCAGCTGGTGGCATTCCTCGGTGAACTGCGGAGTTTAACACATCGGTGGACACTCCAAAACGCCAGGGCCACATGTCAGGACCGTGTCCAGCGTGCAGTTTGACTTTCGTTGATAGAGGAGCAAAAATGGTGAAAATTAGGTAGTGGTCTGCGTGGCGCTAATGTGCGCATATGTGACGAGCAGAAGTACCTAATCGATGTTTGAAGACTGTGATGAATTATGCATACACAATTATGCATACAAAGAGTGCAGTAAGAGCGTTCTGTGGTAGTGCGATGAACTATGTTGCCGTCAGCAAAGAGCGGTTTGACAACTTCTAATTAAAAGGCGCGACTTCTGCCGCGCTCCCGCTCTCGTGGCACTCCGTGCAGAAGGATGAAACGACAGAGAAGGTAGCTGCCACGTCCAAAATGTGGCGCTGACAGGGCTGGTGCATTGGCGTATCGCGTGAAGTGGTCTGCCTTAAACAATTATCCACCGGCTTCACTGATGTGTACCGCAGCGGCTCATAGATGTCCATGTCACTCTAACAAATGGGCATGCAGGGCTCTGCCGGGCTTTGTGTTCGCAGGTTGGTGGTGGCAGAGGAGACTTACGAGGCTGGTAGTCTCTACAGGAGTGAACATAGGTCGCAACGAAGCTATATAATTCATCGTCAGTAAAAACGAAAGAGAGGTCTTCGGTATGTCTCTCCAGGACACTTTCCTGTGTCCACTGCGCGTCACCGTGGAACGCATAGCAGATGTGAACGCGTAAATAGCAATGTATGATAAGTATCCACGTGTGAATTTCGGACGAATTTAATCTGGTGGCATAGGAGGTGGCTACGGATAGCCACATGAAAAGCTTAAAGGAGAAGAGAGCGGGGGTGAGGCTGCTGGCGACGGTTGTTACAAATATTTCACAGTGCAAGCCACCACGGATCTTTTTGCTGTTGAGCAGCCATGGCGGTGATATCAAGTTAGGCCAGAGTGCACTCCACAGAAGAAAAAGTGTCAGGCGTCCGGACGCTATAGGAGACCAAGAAAGGAAAGCTGCGTCTGTGTGGTTGCGGCCGTACCGGAATACGATTTGTATGCTGGTAGCGAAGAGTGCCAACAAAGTTATAGTGGTCCATCACTACGTCGAATGGGCGTCCGTAGAGGTCGCTGGCAAAATTTGTAATAGCAACAACAATTCGCTAAACATTACTTCTCAATGACGGAGTAGCGACGACCTACTCCTCCAATCCAGTCTCGTGTAATGTACTATTACTTGCCCAGGCCGACACCGCTGGCATCGGTTTTAATTTTTATGTGCCAACGCCTGGTTCACAACGTCGTAATACCTGGTGGCAAGATGAGAAAAATATAAGATATCAAAGGCTTTGCCTCAGGCAGCTGCCAATCGTCGATGTCGTTGGTACCACCAAGGAGCTTCGACAAAGGGGAACTAATCGTGACGAAATTGCGGACAAAGCGCACGAAGTAAGAGGAAAAGTCCGACAAAGCTTCCAAGTTGTTCCACTCTTCTCGGCTTAGGAAACTCCTCATGGTGCGAATTGTGCTGAGTCTGCAAGGACAGTGTGTTTTGACACCACGTAGCATACAACAGTTACTTTTAGAGTGGTAAAATGGCATTTCCTCAACTTTAACGGCAGGGCCACTGTGGCAAGGCAGTTCAACACTTGTTCTAGGCGGATAAGATTTGTCAGATAATCGCGGGAGAGCAGGACTCTCTTTAAGTAACAAAGCATGTTTTCTTCATCAGGATGTGGAATATGTTGTTGCCCATGATCCTTCCGAATATCGCTCGCACAGTGCACCTCCCAAAGAACATGACATTGAAGTTGTACAGCCCGTCAGGTGTTACAGAGACTGTTCTGACATAATCCGCTTTGGTCATAGGCACTTGCCAATAGCTGAATCTCAAATCCAATGAATAAAAGAACTGGCCGCCTTGCAGAAATAGAGGGCCTGATCTACGTAAGCGGTGTAACGCCTTTTCGTGTGATTTTTAGAGCACGAATTAGTGAATTAAGTTGTACAAAGCTCTTGAAGAGGCCGAGGGGTTTTTCTAAAGGTATACAACACCGCGTTTTCGCATGTCCGCCATATGCTCACAAATTATTGCGCTTAGTGGGCGACAGACGGTATGGTCGTTGTCTGAGAGGTGCCTGGGAAGTGGCGTCAATATGGTGCGAAACGCTGGATACCCGCCCAAAGAGGCTTGTTGGGCATCGATGGAGTATCAGAAACGGTGGGGAAGGGTGAGAGGTGGCTCATTTGTGGTGGAGTAAAAGCGTCGTCGAATGAAACGCAAAAAAAACACATTGCAGTCACAGTTTAGGACTAGGACTAAGCGCGGCGAGGTGCAGAGATGCCGATTTCTCTGATACGTCGACGATGAGATGATCTTCAATGCGCTCGACCTGGCGAAGACATGCAATGCGAAAAAATGCGGGCAGGTCATGACGACGGCTATGAAACGAGTATAGTACGGTGACCAGAGCGAATATGAAAGACGGCGAAATGTGAAGGCTGGCATTGATGTGGGTGCTGAAGAGTACCGACCGTGTAAAGAAAACCATGGCTCCCGACAGTCAGTCACAAGATACGGAAACACAATAGAATGAAACAGCGCTATAAACGACGAGGGACACAAAAGAAATTCACAAGACGGGCGCTCACAGGAAACTAGTATTTTTGTGGAAAGGAATACAAATTTATAGCCGGCACGTAAAATCTGGTTTTCTGAAAACAAACAAACTTTCAAACCTTTGGTAAAATTGCGTAAAGGACTGAGAACCGCTCAGAGATTTAGGTGGCGCCTGAAAAAGCTTTTTCCTCCTCGTACAGCGTCCGAGAACGCTGGCTTAGAGCTCCCGCTCGCCTCTTGTTGATATGATCAGCTTCAACCACTTCTCGAGTCACCTGCCTCTTCCGTGTGAACAAAATGGTGCGTTCATAAAAACACGGCTTGCAACCACTTTCTCGGGAGCGCGCTGATAAGTGAGAAAAGGTGACCTTCGTTAGATTATTCGAAGTTCCCGCAGGTGCGTGTTGACACATTTACCCGATTGCCCGATATACACTTTTCCGCAATAGAGTTGCAAGCGGTACACAACGCCCATACGACAGCTAGCAAACTTTTCATTGTGGTTGATGCTGCGGCCTCTTTTTGATGTTCTGGGCTTGTGATCGATCCTCCTCTGTATGCCAGGGCAAACCCGGCTTAGTCTGATCGGGGCCGAGAATTTAAAATTCAGCACGTATCTTCCGGCAACAATTTTTGAACCAACTGATAAGCGGTGCATGTATGGAATGATTGCTATTTTCCTCTGGTTTTTATCTTGTTTTTTCATCGTCTGCTTTTCGGTTGAAAAGTTTCATTACCCTATCGAAGGTTTGCGCGATGACATAGTCATGGTACCCGGCTGCTTCAAGCTTATTGACCTGTGCTTCAAAACTGACCCCGAATTCATGCACGCACAACTTTATTTGTTTGTTTTTTGTTTGTTTGTTTATTTATTTAGGCAGAGCACAAGTACCCCGCGAAAGGGGAATAATTTTCAAACATCTGCCGCGGTGAACGGGCAAAAGGCGTTTAAGCCCGTATGATCGAGCCCGATCAGGCCACCTGACGAGGCCCCGTTCCTTATGTAGCACAGCTGCAGCAGCACTAGCGAAGCACTTTCAACCACCAGTGAATCAAATTATAAACATGCAACAAACCAAATGACATGATAGGAAAACTATATCAAAGCGATTGTTGGTTATATAAAACAATGGCAAAGCACAAAAAAACGCATCATGATAACATATAAATACTATGCAAAACGTAGAGACCGTTACAAGAGCAGAAAAGGGTTACCAAAAGTGCGTTTTACGCGAACAATACCAAAGAAAAACAGATATTTGTTGCACGCATGGCGGGTACGCTACATATTTTTAACGGTATACACAAAACAATGCTCTTGGAAACCCCCTCATGACGTCACAGAATATGGCATATAAACAAGTCACGTACGACATACATTTTTGTCAAAAAAAAAGTCTAAGGCTGATCGGAGCGTGTTTATTATTAAGCCGTTCTTAACATCTTTGGAATGGGTGGTTCCGTTGTCGAGGAGTTTATCGGATCATAGGGGATGATACCAAAAACATACATGATCCTCTTTATACTTTAAGTTCACGTAAAGGTATTGTAAGTTATGCTCCTTTGAAACTTCAACTGTGAAGTTAAACCCCGAGCCATCCGCCTTCAAATTTTTTATAACCTGACTGAGTTTCTCGCAGCAATATGCCACGCCCATGCAAATCAAAAATATCGTCCGCATATCTAAATCACTTTTTGTGAAATCCGGCCAGACAACTTTCAATTTTTGTATCTACCAAACTCAGAAAGATTTCACTAAAGGCAGGTGCCACGCTCCATCCAATGCAAACCCGTGACTTCTGCATGTACTGTCTGTTTTGCATACCCATGAAAGTGGATCACAGGTATAAGAAAAGTAGCTACAGAAACGCTTCAATGGAAATACCGCATTTGGTTCCGAAGGCCTGTTCATCATTACCCTCACTAATGCAGATCTTTACCGCCTGCAGGAGGCTACCACGAGGTAAGCAATAGAGGTGGTTTTATATGTCCACACTAAAGGCGTAACGATGTTCGGGTTTGTCAGTCAGGAAGGTAACAAGCGCGTTTATTAGCAAATATACAATCAATGAAACAATCACAGTATTGCTGGCGGAACGTAGATATCATCTGTAGAAATAATTTTGCGGTACTCTGGGGCATACACGTGGCGTCAAACGAAAAAGTGAATTAGAGCACTAGCACAGCTAATCATAGCGTAATATCTTATCAAAAAGTCCCAAATAAATAGGAAATGGTGCAAACAAAAAGAAAAACGATGACCTGGATGATATACACGTCTTCGTAGATTGTACGTCGGGTGGTGCCTTTGCGTGGCCAATGGGTTTACGTCTAGAAAATTCGCGGTACGGAGGGTGACGCCATAAGTAATTGTAGTTACTTTTCTTGATGACCAAAGACGGCTTTCACCTATTAAAGACAAAGTGGCACCAGTATCGATAAGAGCGAACGCGGGATGACCTTCTACGCAATCGTCAGTCACGTTGTTAGCGGAAAGAGGATGACTTGAGCAGTTACACGCTTGCGTATGTCTTCCCTCTGAAACTGCGGCGGCTGATTTCCCTCAGCTGCTGGGTTTACACTTGGGCGCATCGGGGGAAACTGAGCTGCTACGCGAAGGAAGGGAACGGCAGCTTCAAGGCGTTGAGATGGAGCGGTGAGCAGAGTACGGATTGGGGTTGCGCTAGAAGTAGCAGGAGCGAAGGGTTGTTGGAATTTAAAGGCTGGGAATTGGTAGGCGTGAACGCGAGGGGGGGGGTGTCCGCGACACAAATGTGTCACAAGTCCCGCTATTCGGCAAGCACAACATACTGGGCGGTTTTCAGGGGCGCGCCATGATTTCGTGGTCGGAGGTGCCACTCAAAGATATGGTGTGCTGCCTGCTAGACGGGACATACAAAGGATGGGAATGGTGTTAGCGATGGTCTTGGGATGGCGGAAGCGTTGGAAGCGGAGCGGTGACGTATGGTTCAGTAGGCGACACGACAAAAATTGCGACCGGCTCCACCACTGGGTAAAGAATGGGTGTGGGCCCAGTGTTGACTGGCGTACGGAAGGAATAGTCTCGGTGACATACTCTTGGATCCCCCGTTGGACAGGCTGATGCAGCGGGTAAGAGTGCTGTGGAGCGCAGGAAAGCATGGAGAGCTGACGCGAAACCTGTCCTCGCACGAACTTCTCGGTGTGAAGCAGAAGATTCGAGAGGTCAGAAGAAGCAGCCAGTGTAGCCAGCGAGCCACGTTCTTGTTCTTCAAGCAAAGGATGTACGCAGGCAAAAATGCGTTGCATGCGGAACTGGGCGTAGCTCTGTCCCCATATAATGACGTCGGTATTAGTATGCGGGTTTTTCCTCTGCAGCATTTTAAACGCATCCTCCTCGAAGGCCTTGAGAATACGATTTATTTCATGGCTTTAGGTCATGGCTGGATTCACACGGCTGCAGAGGTCGACGACGTCCGCTATGATGGTTAAAACTGTTTCACCCGCCTTGTCCGCTCAGGCTAGCCGCTGCTGCATTTTTTGAAGCTTACGAATGGCCCGCCTCCCGAAAACGTTTGTGATGGCAAATTTACAGTCTCCAAAGTCGTATAAGTACACCTAATTCCTACAGCTTTTACAGTTCTACCTGGAGTCGTCCGTGATGGTTTTCCCAGGAGACCCCTACGTTTGGATCAAGGCAGTTGGCATTGGCACTTTCCTCTATCCGGGGCTGACCGACCTATTGCTCTCCGTCTACGACAGCGAAATCACAGTGATACTCTCCGTAGCCGACGTTGTACGGGTAATTTCCTACGTGGACTATGTTTAATTTTCTTCGAGTGACCCACAGATACAAACAGCCAGTAGCAAGTTTAACCCTTGCTGGGAATATTTGAATCAAGTTTACGCTGACGACTGAAGAGCCATGTGACAGGCGCCTCAGGTTTCTGGACCTAGAGTTGAAGGTACATCCAGAGCACGTATTCTGGAAGTAGTCCACCCCATCCAAGAAGAGATTTTTTTTCATTCACTTCAAACAATTCAAAAATCGTGAAGAGGACTATTGCAATCTTATCTCTAAGGAACCCTCTCCATATGTCTTGCCTGCATCAAAAGGGCTCCAGCTTTTCCGATCAAGTTCAACGACTGACACGAGCAGGGTTCCCTACACCTGTGCTGTTCAAATTGTATGAACCTCTGTTGAAGGAAATCTGCCGCCGCAAACCGGTGAAATAGCACAAAGGGACAGAAAAAAGGAAGATATCAGTCAACGCGTACGTTCAGGAGGTCTCTCACCGACTGAAAAAAGTTGCTGCTCTAGCCGGCCTCACCGCATTGTTTAACGCTCCCAACAAATTAGGTAGGCTTTGCAGCATAGTGAACGGCGAAGGAACTACCATGAGAGCTTGCAAAAACATTACAAGACATTTGTTAATGGCAAGTCAGGCGTCATCTACGACATTCGGCTGCCGTGCGGGAAGCCTCACCCGGGTCACACAGGGCGTTGTTTGACGGGCTGCGGGCACATGTAGGCACGCTTATGACCGGAACAGGCACCAATCTCGCTGTACATTTGGCCAAGGGCCAGTGCACGCCAAAATTCGACCACACACGTGTGCTTCAAAATACAAAGTAAAGTGGGCAAGAGAGAACTACGCAGCGCAATGATTCACACGTGTATAGATTGATCCGCCACCAAGCCATCTATTAGCTTGCTACAAAAGGAGCCCAAATATCTTTATTGATGACAAACTTCTTCGCGCGTGTCTTTTTATTTAGCAATAGCTTGTTTATCTATCACCACCTGTTCCTTCTCTTCTGCGTTTTTTTTCTTCGACGGTATATATTCCGCCACGATGGAATAAACGTTATTGTTGTAGTCAACGCCCTGTCCTACCCTGTCTATCTTCAGTCCTATTTCAGCGCTGTTGTTCAAATGTTCAATGAAATCACCTCTCACATACTACAGGCTCTCTTCGGTGCCTTGGAAAATAACAGGCCTGCAGACACGGAACGTATGCCAATATTACTGGTATCGTGTGTCTAGAAAGAGCCCGGCTAAAACGTTGTAATCTGATGTAAAAGGATCTATCGGAAGCCACTCGTCATGGTGAAACAACATATTGCCCTTTGTAATTACGATGAAGCTTCCTATATCGCATGAGTTATAAAATTATTTGTATAGGAAGCCTTTTCAAAAAAGATTCGTCACATATAGCCCGAAAAAACACCAATTGGTCAGGTAGGTTTCAGCAGGAAAATTAACTAGCCCATATGTGGAGAGCACTTCAACCTCTGGCGAGTATATTTGTCTTCACTAAGCCGTTGCTTTCGACAGTGATTGCGACGGCTGAGATGAAACAGAATACTCCCTTTCCCCGGAAAAGGACCTTTACAGCCTCCCTAAATATTCTACAAAGGGCGGGATTTTAGCTCCTGTTACAGGCCTGGATGGTGGGGGCTCACGGACAAAAGCAAACTTTCCGGTGGGATAACACATCGTTTGACGCAGACAGCCCAACTATTCGTGCTGTCCACATGAATACCGACGGCATCGCCAGACTCCAGCCGAGTGTAAATACGCGCGATACAAACACTGTGTGATGTGAGTTTACGGGAGTCTCAAGCCGAGGTAATGTGAAAGAGGTTTAAGACGAACACATGGAGATTTTGAGAATACATAAAAATACAGATGTAGGCAATAAAAGGCACCATATCACACGGACATGCCCGACGGTGGAACGGCCATGGTAGCAAGAAAGGTAACAATTACAAACAATCACAGTAAGCGTTTTAAAGGATAGTTAGTGTTGTCTGTCTTACGAGGCGAAGAAATGTCTGCTTGTAGCGAGGCACATGTGCGAAGGGCTTTGCAGATGCGCCAGGTGCAGTGGGCTTGCGAGGTCTGCAGCATAGGTGAAGGGCTGAGAGAGGGTGGCCGCATTTCTTCACAATGTAGAAGCTCACCAGGTCGATGGTCACGATGGGGTTTATTGGGGTTCCACAACGGCCTCAGGACACGGGTGTTCGTAGCCGTCCTACAACAAGTTTACAAAACCCATGATTTTTTCCCCTGGGCCATCTCACTCCTTTCCGAGCAACACCTTCCTTTTCTTCTTTCGCCGTCCTTTCCCGGCATTCCTCGCTTAAAGGTTTACACCATTCCTTCAGCGGATCTGCCTCCTGTTTCGACAGGTACCTCATCAAATTACACCCCTCTTTAGAACGCCTTCCAGACAACTATTCTAAGTATTGCGGCCGAAACGCTAGCCACTGTAAACCACAGTTCGCGCAGGACTGTAAACTTCAGTGAAAATGGGTTATTCCTGGAGGGAAGTAGTCACAGAACAAAAGTCCAGTTATGCAGCTGGATATGGTTGGCATAATCAAATCCAGTCTAAAGAACCCGCTTCACGATGTTCGGGTTTGCAAACTTGTCACTGAAAGTAAATGATCTTTTTCTGCCATGACAGGCCGATCGGTTCTGCACGTCTTTTTTCCTTTTGCATTTCCAGCAGAGCTTCCCGGGAAGCGTCAGATGTCACGGCTTCATCCAAAACCAGTTACCCTTCTGGCTCATGGGGATTTGTAGGCTACACAGCTTGACATTAGGAAACGACGGTAGGTAACAACAATACTGGAATTCTGTACGACTTGCACCTGACGTTCACATATTTGAGTGGGAATGAGAGGTTGCTTAACAGGTCATCCTTCTTCACAGAGTGGAAGGGCGCTCAATTTTTATGCATGTCTAGTAAATGTGGTTTGCTTTGGATTTGCAACTCACTGTAAACATTGTGGACTGAATTCTTTTGCAAGCAGCGATAGAAAAGGGAGCTGAGTTCAAAATAATTACTCTGATTCTGACACTTTGGAACTATCGGGAATTCCTCCATTTATATTTAGAGTGCTGTGGCATGGCTAGGGCATCAGTGCGAATTAAGAGTAACGTGTAAATAAGCAAGTGCGTATTACCGAGCTTTTACTGCATTAAATTTTTGCATGTTGACTTGAATAACTGTGCCATACACATTTGTACACAGAAACCCTTTTCTATTCTGCAATCCCTTTCTGATTTAAATTTTCTACCTACCGTAACCTATCAAGTATGCCCAATAGCAATATGTGGAGAGACCATAGCATGCGTGCAATATCGGCGTATATCAATTGAAATACAAATGTGTCTTCCTAATTTACACACAGCTTAAGTAATTTGTGCAAAACGTGTTCATGCCTATGTATTTTATTTTAGCGGCCAGTCGGACCTATAGAGGTGCGAGCTGTTGAGATTTCTGATGTATTACCTCCAGCTTTGCGCATTTGTTTTCGACAACATCACGATCAGCGGTGTTTTAATAAAATGAAGATATCAGCCGTTCCTAGAAAGGGTACCTTTCATAAAATTTATGTTTGTTGAAACAAAGTTGTGACGCCTCCTAATAATTTCTCGGCTGTGGACTGTTCTATAATTTACCCGTACAGGTCAGGAATGTTGCAAATAAAACAAATTTAAGACGACTACCTTGTTTTGGAGCTGGTCACCAGAAAACATCCGTATGAGTGATGTGAAGGTAATGATGTATTTTATGTTTCAAGTTACTGTTTGTTGCCACATAGTATTGAGTCGGCACAGAAAACATCAACAACAGAGAGGAGTTTAGCTAGTCACTTCGCTGTGACCAACACCTCCTCTGTAGATAAGCGCCAGTGCGCTTAATTGAAACCAATCTGAGCTCCACCGTGGAATGGAAGAAGAGGACGCTCTGAAGTTCTCTTACGTTTCTCCCAAGGGTTCCCATACGATCATCGCTATTTCAGGTGAAAAAGATACATTTGTTACCTTAAACACGTAGGGTAAAGAAGTCGGCGCACACTCCACCCAGTCGTTACGAAAAGGCATGAAAAGCTGGTTGAGGATCTCGGGCCATGAAACAACGTAAGATGGAGTGAATGAGTCCGGTCTCGGAGACAGGGAGGAGAAAGGGAAATGCGGAGAAGGGTCGAAGGAAGGCTCTGGAACACGGCGATGCAGAGCGCACACAGCAAAGAATTATGCTTCGGCACAGGTTTGAATTCCGCTGCCCCTGGTGCGATGAGCCACATTGAATGCTGAGGCAACGGACGGGACCGAACACTTCATGAATTGCGATCGCCAGCGAGCGGAACAAGTATCGATTAGCAATGTGCAGTGGGCTTTTTAGCATTCTTTTAGTGCAATAGAGTGTTCTACATGCAATCCACAGGTGGCTTCTCGGAAATAACAACAAAGCGCCACAAGCTTCAGAGGGTAATTTTTTGTGTGCTGATTGATTGTTTGCGAGTAGAGTGGCTAGGCTTGTAGGAAGGAGCCGTAGTCGCGGTAGACCTAATGCGTCCGGCTACATTTACTGTTTGTGCGTAGGCCTGGCCAGAACTGGAGCGGCTAAGACACGCGTCCGCAAATCTGCGCAGTCGTGTTGCGGCCTTATTGTCGGCACGCGGCATTGTTAACACTGCAGACAAAGCACGTCGATGATGGTATGTCAGCTGTTCAATTAAGATAGTGGCACTGCTTCACATAATGTTGCGCCACAACTGAGCTCCCCCCCCTCCCCCCTAGATCCGGACCACGTTAGACTGATAAATTTAAGCATATTGTGCGAAAGGGCCCATATGTGCAGGTATACAACAAAGGGCCCTATAATAGCATGACATGAATTCGAGTTGTTCATGCTGTTGTGGTCAGTTTCGTGAAAGCGTCTGCTGAGCAAGTGGCCTTGGCTGGGAGTGGAGGATGGATACGAGCAAAGAGACGCCAGCCGCGAACACAGCATAGAGAACATGGCATGCTGGTAAATTTCGTGGTCTACGAGTAGCCTCTTTAGACGAGCGTATACTGACGTTCTTCTAGTCGTATGAGCAGACTTGTAGCGTTAAAATTAGTTTAGGCACTATTTTCGTTGCCGCATTGTTGCGCAGGTTCTAATCTGCGCTATGGTAAGACGACTCTAGCGACCTCTTCTACTCGAGATATCCTAGTCATAGAACTCCTGACAACGTGCACAAAATTGGTGTCGCCGTCACAGCGTGCGTGCTAACATCCTGAGTCAAAAACGGTCATGCTGGCCTCATGGGAGAGCCCCACCGGATTTCTGGCGATGAAATTAAATTTGGGAATGGGTGATCGAGGTGTCTATGGCGGCGTTGCCTCCGATGGCACAACGAAGCTTAATTTTTAGTGACATCGATTGTTACTGAATATGGATGCCCGTTTCGGGGGTGTCGCGCACTGGGGCTCCCGTGGGCTATGAACATTACCACAGCCGTGGTGAGGTGACGACGGTACTTTTTAGTGGAGAGTTTTGGGTATTGGTTTAGGTAGTTGGGAATCAAATTGTAGTCGCATGGTTTGCAGGTTAGACACCCTTGATAACACCCTTGATATACTCCACCAGGACGGGAGACGAGATTTCATAAGGGTGGGGGAGCAGGAGGGGGGAGCTATGACATTCGTCTCACGCGGGTGATGCTGCGAGTGAGGTAGAACTTGAAGTTGTGTCAGCGTCGTGGTTGAAATGGCGTTCGTCTGCCGTGTATCAGGCTATTGGTGATGAGATGTTTGAGCAGCGTTTCTTGGCTCTGACATCGGCTTAGGGACTCACGCCGCGGTCGTCTGCTACACTCAACTTGTGGGGAGCAGCAGGTCCTGTGCTTGAAATCGCCCGCTTTAACGCTTTAGGGCATTAAAAAGCATATTTGTAGTTATCTAGTAATTTTTCGAGCTTCCGACGCATCTGAATAATTTGAAGATGTATCCCCGCAAGTTTGCAACACCTAAAGGAGCTATAAAGACAAAATACAAGTTGGGTTTATTAAAAAGATTACCAGTCCCGATAACAATGATACTTATATCATCGCAATCTTTGAACAAATAACGAAGATATTCAGGGAAACGTACGCAGCAGTTGCGACCCCTTAACCAATTTCCCGCAACTTTCCTGTGACGTAACGGAACCTTTTTTGTGCGATTGGCGGCCGCCTAACTGACCTGTGGCGACGACACATGACAGGACGTCTCTAATGGGGCCTCTATTTCCATTTGACGGTATCACTTGAATGCTAAAGTGCAGTTAATCCACTTAAAATTGTATTTTATGATTGGCCCGTATGACGTCATTCTTGCTCCTTACACGTCACTGTGGCGCAAAATTTGAAAGTTTTAAATACGTCCTTTTTTTCAAAAAAACATCTGTTGTGGCTTTAATAGAACTGAGTGAGATACTGAATCCTAGTTCTTTCAACTTAATAAAATTTGTATTTTCTCTTCATGGGTCCTTTAAGAAGACAGATAGCAACTTTCTTCAGAGCCTTTTCGCGAGGCTCAGCACTCAGAGCTCCTCGTTAAGTACTCAAAATTAGTTGGCTTTCCTAGAGTATTTTTGAGATGCTCTTCTGAATACTCAACAGCCTACTATTCCTGTGTACCAACAAGCCGCCCTTTACACGGGCATCGCACAGCACGACATAAAGCGGCTGTCTTCTGCGTATTTGTTTCCTTGTTACGGAATCGTATAAGACGAATGGTTTCTGTTTTTTTTTGTTTCGAACAGGTTTATGTTTGTGCACCACGACAAAAGTGGTATAAGTAGGTCAGGGGATGCTTGGGAGACTTAAAAAAATTTGTGTGGATGCTTTCTTCAAGCCGTAGGCATACATTCTCTTCACAAAGTTACTTTCGTTATGGCTGCGTCCACGAAACTGAGATTCCGCAGAGTGCATTCTTTATTCACGTGCAAATACAATGTTTTTTTGCTACGGCATCCGCCATCACACCACGGATAACGTTGTCCAGAGTACTTGAAGGTGGCTTCTGTGCTTCACATTTCTATCGTAATCATCGCTATAATATCTAACTGTCTCTTATCCCGAACAATTATTACATGTGTACGGTGGTGGATGCTTGATATTGCTACGCAGAGGAAGAGTTTGTGCATAGCCTATGTATGTATCACATTGGGATATGTGCGAGGTACCAGCCAAAAGAAGATGACCGTAGTGCTTTCGGACTCGGGTAACGAGCTAGACGACGAAGTACAAGAGGATCGTTTCGCCTTGCCTGCTCGGTGCTCTCAGGATTGTAAATACACCGTGTGGATGCCTCTTGCATCGCTTGGCTTAACGTCTTCCTTCACGTCACCGTAACATCGTGGTGGAGGTTGCGAGACTTCCCCTCCCTCTCGTGTCAGCTATCCGATCCTAAAGGCATCGTGACCCTTCATCACGTATCTCCGAAGCGGGCGTCATATTACTCCTGCCAGCATGGCTCCACCGAGCGAGTCGTCGACTCCGCTGGTCGTCGTTTCGCAGCCCCGCGAGCCCGGTTTGTTCACTGGCACTGACGATGTTGACGCTGAAGATTGGATAAAGCGCTACGAGCGGATCAGCACCCACAACCGTTGGGACTCTATGTTCATGCTTGTCAATCTTCTTTTCTGCTTGAGAGGTGCGGCACTCACGTGGTATGAAACCAATCAAGCCAAGTTAACCCGCTGGGACTTCTGTAAATCTGAACTCGTAAGAATATTCGGCAATCCCATCCAACGTCAGCTACGCGCAAAAAGGGAGCCTGCATGCCGTGCCCAGACATCGACCGAACCGTACGTTTCCTATATTCACGACGTTCTGGCTCTCTGCCTTAGGGTCGATGAGAAGATGACTGAGCAGGACAAGGTTGGGCATGTGCTTAAGGGAATAGCTGACGACGGTTTTCACTTGCTGATGTGTAAGGGCTATACTACAGTTGATGCCATCTTAAACGAATGCCGACTGTTCGGGAAGCGAAGAGCCGCCACATCACGCAGCAGTTCCAACGGTTGCCCAACACCGCTGCGACTTCTTCCTGCGAGCCACCATCCCCCCAGCCGTTTCCGACCGCGACTTCTCACCAGGACTCCCTCGAGCATACCGTCAGTAAAGATCGTTTCCCCGAAGTCCAGTGTCGATCAGGAACCCAATCGCCCGGGCTCCGGTTGATTTGGCAGGAAGCTGGCAGGGCAATGGTGTTGAACTTCTTGGAGATTTCGGTCGAATTGACGAACTCGAGGCGTTGAGGTTGATTACATAAAGCGAAGAGTTTATATAAAGCTATTTGGAGTAGGAAAACTGGGTACATGAGTAATAAAAGGAAAACTTCAAACTTCAGCTACACGCTTGTTCTAAGTGCGCACAAATCACTTGAGCTCCTCAAATTCGTCTAGCTCTCCTATACTCGGAGCGTACACAAACCTCTCGAGAAACGACTGCCGAGACTCTGTCTCACCGCAGGATCCGTCTAGTTTCCCGGTACGGCGCTGCACCCTAGACCTCCGACGCGATCTTAACCTCTTGCCTAGGGGGCTCACAAATCCCAACCAAGCTTTAACGGTTGAGACTGCTTGTCCCGCCGGGAACTGCCCTGCTCGGCCCTCATACAAGAACGATTTCCAACGGCCAAGTTCGGCCTTATAAAACCTCGAGCTCACCCTCTCTCGCGAACGCCCCTGAAGCTTTCGTAAATGCATAAGGGAGTGCCCAAATTCACGTCTACAGCTGTCACTCAGCATGCCACGGAATATTCATTGAGGCGCCGCCACCTTTAGGTCAACGCCACGCTCGCAGACGAGCAGGTGCGTGCGACCCCGTGGGGTAAGAGCGAAAGACGGCGACAGTGAGCTGCGCCAGCGGGGGCGCTTTAACAATGGTTTCTTGCACGGCGCGCGCTTCGACGCCGGTAATCCCACCACCTGCGCGCGTCACGCCGACGGTGCTCCCTGGAATCCGACGGCGCCGTCTGCTTTCTCAATGGGGTATTACCCCTGTGGTATGCGGTGGGCCAAACAATCCGTCTCCCGTGCACGCCGTGACGAATTGGCGACGGCTGAAGCGTAGAGTCTATAGTGCTGGGCCACCAGACAGAGCGGCGGGTTCTCACGCGCAGCTCGGGCGCACCTCGAGGGTCCTAAACGACGTATTTTACAAAGAATGTTACACTGATTTACCTTCCAGGCATCACTCTCGTACATACTGAGCACACCGTGGCCGCAGAAATTGCTCGGCACATCAAGATACACCTCCATTGCCTGGTCTGTCACGCCGTCTTCATGTGGCACCGGGGGTCGCCGGCCGCACCAAGGGGGCAAGCTGCACTTTTCAGCACTCGGATTTCTTTTATTGTAGGCGAAGTAGATGTTGGCCTGCCAGTCTCGGTAGCCTGCCTCTCTCGATCCACAGCAGTGTAAGTTTTACTGGAGAAAGTCGATTGTCTGCACGCACAAAACAAGAGTCACATGAAGTACGCGGTTCGGAGGTAGTGAAAGCCGGGGTGAGCAGATCTGAAATGCCGCAACACATAAATTGCTGCTTAGGCCCTCTACGCAGTTCTTAGTGCTGCTATGGCGTTTTTTTTAGAATTGAGTGCAAGTAACTGCTGTTGCGGGTGTGCGCTTGCTAATTTCATTTAATTTAATTTCATTTATTAGTTCCTCAGGGGCCCGAAGGCATTACATAGGTGGGGAAAATACATATAGGGAAGACAACAAAAAGGAAAGAAAAAAAAGAAAAAATTGTGACTGACATGCATGAGTCAGCAGAACTAACAACAACAACAACAAAGCAAAAAAAAAACGCAGATCAGGGAAAACTAATACCAAATAACCAAATACACATGTTCAGATATCAGAAACAAAAGCAAAGAAAAAGAAAAGATAAGCTAGAGCAATTGTGCAGGTTCCAATTAGTAAGGATCTATATTAATTATCACCATTGATGCTCGGAGGGGTGATAATGGTCGTCCCATTTTTTTGACAAGATGCGCGGTCAGTACATGATACTATATGTTCGGGTAGCGAATTCCCAAGGGTTATTGCATTGGGAAAGAATGAACTTGTGAATGCCGACGTTCGACCGGGTAAGTGTGCTATTGGCTTGGTGTGATTTAGGTGCTCCTACATGCGGTGGGATGGTTTTAATATGTCATGCCTGAATTTTCAATGGTAGTAGGCCCCATGAAGGGTTCAGAAATGTGCGATATGACGGCGCGATACAAGTTACGGAAGGGAAATGGACTGTTTTAAAGATGCGGCGCATGTACCGGAGGAGTATTGGGAGGTGATAAAGCGAGCTAGATAATTTTGTATGGTTCTAGGTGAGTCGTCAAATATGCTTGGGATGGATGCCAGATAGATGAAGCGTATTCAAGTTTTGGTCTCACGGAT
Organism: Haemaphysalis longicornis; assembly: GCA_013339765.2. Lineage (NCBI taxonomy): Eukaryota > Metazoa > Arthropoda > Arachnida > Ixodida > Ixodidae > Haemaphysalis > Haemaphysalis longicornis. The sequence continues at coordinate 167,292,363 of CM023454.1, read as the reverse complement.
GTTAGATACGCAAGTTTTTTTTTTTTTCATTTCTACAGCCGCGGATTGCGGATTTCGTCGGAGGTGACCAAGTGTCCTTGATGCTTGGGAACCGATTGTGTAATCCCATGGTAATGATGATGATGATGATGATGATGATGGTTGGTGTTTCATGGCACAAGGCCAACGAGGGCAAAGAGCGCCAGAAAAGAACTTATATAATGAAGCGAAGGATTACCACAAAAAGGTAGGTATAAAAATATGTAAACCAAACATAGTAAAATCAATTAAAGGTAATGGTGATGGCTGGTGTATAGGGCCAGATTTGATTCTGCGTGATATGAGATAAGGTTTAAAAACTTAACATCTGACAAATAATCAAACACACGTTTCATAGAAACACTGGCATCGTCACCTAGAAACAGCGATGGATGTAGTGGGAATTGTTGCCTGTAGAGTTCTCTGAAGTGTTTGTGTCGTGTTGTGTGAAGTGCCTTGCATGTTATTAGTATGTAGACTACGGATAGGCCCTCCCCGCACCTGCTACACAGGGGTCTTGGAGATCCCGTGAGCAGGTGGGAATGTGTTGCATGCGTGTGGCCTATCCGTAATCGAGCCAGGGTAACCTCGTTGTCTGTTGTGAGTATCAGTGGTGTATGTTTGCAAGAGTGGCTTTATAATGTGTAGTTTGTTGTCAGTCTGTTGATTCCAGTGCGCTTGCCATGTTGTGCGAAGGTATTGTCTCATGTGTGATTTGAGGTCGGTGTAGGGTATTGTTGTAAGGGCAGCAGCGGCCGCCATTCGGTCTGCGGTCTCATTACCTGGAATTCCAGAGTTCCCTGGCGCCCAGCACAAGTTCACGTCAAGGTTTAACGCATGCACAGACATAAGAGTACTAATGAGAGCATTGACCACATGGTTTTTAGACTTCTGTGAGGATAATGTACGCACAACACTTAAAGAATCAGCATAAACTAAAGATTTCGGGATTCGACCTAGAAAAATATGTTTAACTACAAGAAGTATGACATAGGCCTCTGCCGTAAAGATACTTGTATTTCTATTCATAGTTCTGTAGACATTAAAGGTGCCACCATGCGCAGCACAGGAAACAGTTGTGGCAGTTTTTGAAGCATCAGTGTAAAATTCAGCACACTTATATTTGTGCTGCAAGGACAAGAAATGTTGCACGATCGCGCTTCTAGGCACTCTGTTTTTCTCGACACTTATAAAAGATACATCACATGATATCCGGCAAAGCTGCCACGGTACTAGAAGTTCAGTAGCGGAGGTTTTAATGGTGTCTGAGAACATGACATCAAGTTGTGACGCTTCTTCTCTTACTCTGAAAGCGAAGGGAGCAGAGACTGATGGACGATTAGTAAGAAGTTGAGATATGGATGTATCATAAAAAACTGATGTAAAAGGATGGTGAGGCATTGATGAGATTTTAAAAGCATAAAGCAGGTCTGTGTAGCCTTGCTGACGTTCTAGGCTCAATTTGTTGCACTCTACATACAGACTTTCGACTGGACTAGTCCGAAAGGCACCACATGACAAGCGGAGCCCTAGATGAAGCACAGAGTCCAGCATTCTGAGGGATGTTTTAGTGGCTGACCCATAGACAACGCTACTATAGTCCTGTCGTGAGCCTATCAAGTTCGTAAAAACACGTAAAAGAAGTTGTTTGTAAGCACCAAAAGTAATGTGCGACAGAATCTTCAGGATAGTCATTGCTTTTAAGCATTTATGTTTTAGTTGTTTTATGTGTGGGATAAATGTGAGCTTTTCGTCAAAGATTATACCTAAAAACTTGTGTTCTTTCTTGACAGGAATCGAGACACCATTGAGATGAATGTCTAGATCCGGCCGGATGCCACGCCTCTTGGAAAACTAGACACAAGTGCACTTGCCTGGATTAAATTTAAAACCGCTGCTGTCTGCCCAACCAGCTAGCTTGTTAACACCAAGCTGGACTTGGTGCTCGCAGACAGGCAGGTTACAAGACTTAAAGGATAATTGAACGTCGTCTACATAAATGGAGCAGGAAATCGATGGTGGTAGCGCCTTCCGAAGAGAATTCATTTTTACAATAAACAAAGTCCAACTCAAAACTGCACCTTGCAGCACGCGTGTTTTTGCACATGAACCCTAAAAAGTGCAGTTCCAACTCGCACGCGAAACTTTCTTTCAGACAGGTAACTGGCAAGCGTGTTCATCATGTTACCCGACATGCCAAAGGACTTCAAGTCGCTAAGGATGCCGTACCGCCAAGCAGTATCGTACGCCTTTTCAAGATCAAAGAAGACTGTCATACAGTACTGCTTGTGGAGGAAAGCATCTTTGATATAAGACTCTAACCCAAGGAGTTGATCTTTGGTAGATCGCCCCGCCTTGAAGCCCGCCTGGCAGCTCTCGAGAAGACTACTCTAAGAAGTACACAAGACTTCTGTTTATCATCTTCTCGAAAAGCTTACACAGGCAGCTTGTCAGGGCAAGCTGCCTGTGTAAGGTGTTTGTGCTTGTCAGGTGTTGTATGTCTGTGCTTGTCAGGTGTTGTATTATGGTGTATGTAATCTTATCTGCGCCTGGAGCTGAAGGTTTGCACGTGCTCAGGGCAGCCCTCAACTCATAGAGAGTGAATTTAGAGTTGTAAGAAGTTTTTAATTTGTCTTTGTCGTGTAAGGGCTTTTTTTCTGCAGATGTTTTGTATTTCATGAAAGTGTTTGTGTAGTGTGCTGAACTAGACACGTGTTCGAAGTGTTGTGCAAGTGTGTTAGCCTGGTCTTCCAGTGTGTCCCCTGTTGTGCTAACCAGGGGCAGGCTGTGTGTCTGTTGTCCTTTGAGCTTGCGTATACGTGTCCAGACTTTGTGTGTGTCTGTGTATGAATAATGGATGTCCAGAAGGTGTGCGAACTCTCTCGTTTTGCCTCACGGCGCACACGTTTTCCAAACCCCTTGGCCCGTTTGAACAAAATAAGGTTACCCGGCGTGGGGTACCGACGAAGGATACCCCACGCCTTGTTCTGGGCCTCTCGCGCCCGCCTACAGTCCTCATTCCACCACGGCCTCCTCTGGTTGCACGGGGCACCAGAGGCATGGGGAATGGACTTTTCGGTGGCGTCGAGGATGTGCGCCGTGAGGAGTTGGGTAGTTTCTTAACGTGTAGGTGTCCTAAGGATGTGTGGTGTACTTTCGATGTCTCTGTAAATGTGTTCCAGTTAGCTCGTGCTTCATTGAACCTATTATGGGAAGATGAATTGCTTGGGCCTTTACGTATATATGTTAGTGTCGTGGGGAAGTGGTCACTGCCATATGGGTCAGTGCCCACACCCCACTCAAGACATGGAAAGAGAATTGCCGAACCAATAGCCAAGTCAAGATTTGAGTATGTATTGTGTCCTATGTTACGATATGTAGGCTGTTTATTGTTGAAAAGGCATGCTCCAGAGGATGTAAGAAACCTCTCTATCAGGCGACCCCGGGCATCCGTACGAGAAGAGCCCCAAAGAGAATTGTGGGCATTAAGGTCGCCTGTTAGAATGTACGGTTCGGGCAGCTGGTCGACCAGCGCCTCAAATTCAGAGCTCGAAAGTGCAAGATCAGGAGGGATGTAAATGGAGCATACCGTTATTAACCTCTTAAATATTATTGTGCGGATGGCTACAGCCTCAAGGATAGTGTTCAAGGTGACAGGGTGGCATGCTAAGGATTTGCGGGCGATTATGGCTACACCGCCTGAAGAGTGCGTGCAGCCATCCCTGTCTTTCCTGTATACCAGGTAACTATTCAAGACATTTGTGTTTTTGGAATTCAGATGTGTTTCCTGGACACACATTAAACTTGGCTGGTTGGCATGCAGAATCTCATGCACGTCGTCAAGATTATTTAGAAGGCCTCTGCAGTTCCATTGAACTATGTTTTCTCTTCCCATTATTATGTGTTCAGAGCTACTGGAGTGTGATTATTTATGTAGGGTCTTTCGGGGCTTGGACTCTTGGGAGGTGCTTTCTGGCCTTTTTACTGACCTGGACGTCGCAGCCCGTTCCTTCCGCTGCGATGAAAGCCGGAAGGGCTCGACATCCATGTCGTCATCTGAAGGCAAGGGGGTGCCCAGCGGACTAGGCCCCCTTGACGTGGTACCCTTTCGGGCATTATTTGCCTGCGCTGCCAGTGCCGAAAGCGTGGGGAGCACGACAGGTGGCACAGGCAGTGAGGCAGGGGAGGGGGTCGCTGCGACTGCCTCCGTCTCAATCTCCGTGCCCTTGCGTGTGCTTTGGGCCGGTGGGGAGGAAGCAGTGGATGCAGCGGCATCCCCAACAGACGTTGCCACTACAGCCGCTCCTGGGTGAGCGAGCGGTGCAGAGGCTGGTTGGGCTGCCTGGGGCAACCCTAGGGTGGTGGGGGCGGGACCAAGTCCGACTCGCGGTACTGGGTCCCCGCCGAAACCAGACGCCGCTCCACTCCCCGGTGAGCTGCGTCGGCGTACCTGCCCAGAGGGAAGGAGGGAATCTCTTTCGCGCCCCGGGGAAGGTGATGTTCTCGTTTACTTTCAAGGCAATAATCTGTTTCTCTTGTTTAAACTTCTCACAAATTCTGGAATAGGCAGCATGCGGTCCCTGGCAGTTCCGACAGGTGACGTGCTCAGATTCACAGTTATCGGTTAGATGATCTTGTGCTGCACATTTGGCGCACGTCAGTTTCCCACGACAAGAGTTTGTGCCGTGGCCAAACCGCTGACACTTATAGCAGCGGCGTGGATTCGGCACGTAGGGTCGGACCGGACATCTAACGAAGCCTGCGTTGACCGACTCAGGAAGTGTTGAGCGGTCAAACGTCAAGATGATGTGTTTGGTAGGTATGATTTGATCGTTTCGGCGTATGGTTATTCGCCTCACTGCCGTCACGCCCTGATCATGGAGGCCCTCGAGCAGATTGGCTTCAGTGTACTTATAAGATCGGATCAGAGATCACGCCCTGGCAGCTATTAAGGCTGCGATGAGGCGTGATCTTGATGTCAACATTGACCATGCGCGTTTGTGAAAGGAGGTTTGCGGACTGCTGTTTGTTGTCTACCTCAATCAAAAGTTCTCCCGTTTTCAGTTTCTTAGCCTTGTACGACTTGCCAACAAGGCTTTCAAGATACTTGGAGATTAGAAAGACGAACTGGGAAGTGACTGGTTTTGTATTGTCAACAGATTCCATGATCAGAAAGCGCCAGAAATTATCGGGCTTTCGGAGCGAGATTGATTGCAACGGAGGAAAAGGTACTTCGGTGAGGCCCCTTTTCGGGGGCCGATCACGTGTGGGGGGGGGGTTGGGAAAATGCCATATGATACATTGGAAAACAGGGAGACGGGGGTACTTTCTCCTTTGACCTTACCCTGGTAGTCAAAGAGGTCCCGGAGCTCCCTGCCTGGTAGAGAGGCAGGGAGCCCATCGGCCGGAGCTTGACCAAGGCTCCGACGGCCACCGTTCACGGCTTCTAACCCTTCACCTTTCAACTTCTAGCCACGGTAGGTAACAACTTAAGTATGGGGGGCTCGGGGTACGCGGTGTCGCCACTCACCGTCACCAAGATTACTCAAGGTGCCCCGTGCGGGGTCCCATGATAATGATGGTGTCATGTGAACGCCTAAGTATTTATACGATGTTACAGAGCATATGGGAACAGCAATAATATTGTAAGTTTGGTGAATGATGGAGCGTTTACGAGAGTATGAGATTAATTTGCATTTCGATAAGATGAGGGGCATCCCAGGTGCAATAGAAAGTGTGTTCTAAGACTGGCCCGTCTATGACCGCTTTCTGGCATTTTCGGCCAGCATCCAGGTTCTGGCAGCCACTGACCATACGACGAGTGGCCAGCATTCGGCAACCAGCGCTTCGGTATTCCTACGTCCCCCCGTGCTCAGACGCACAACGGCAGCTACCCGGCTGCCAGATATTTATTTCACTTTAGGCTGCCGATGTTGAGTATGAAAAGGGTCGAAGTACAGCTTTAGGGCATCCGTTTTTCTGTCGGGAAGCGGTGTTCAGCCGAAGCACGGCAAGCGACCGGCCACAGAATATCCGGATTCTTGTGGCAGTTGGTGTTCGAAAGGAGACCGCCCGCAGCGCGGCTGCCTCGCATTCGCTGTTTCAACGGCTAACCGTGCGTCCGGCGGCAGAATATTCTTTTTCTTCGGGCAACCTTTGTTATACACGAGACCGGCCGACGCATGGGCCCAATTTTTAATCGGTTAGTGGTCCTCAGCCCGATTACGACAAGCTAACGACCGCAGAATTTTTGGCACCCAGTGTTCAAGATGAGACCAGCCTACGTTAGGTCTCAGGATATACGTCTTTCTTCCTGTATGCGGCATACAGCCGAACAACGGCTAGTGTCTGGGGGCAGAGAATTCATGAACAGAAGTGTTTGGAAGGATACCCGCCGGTGTAGGATAAATTTTTTCCCTCGGTGAAGAAAGATCCGTTAGGGGGCCGAATGGCACAGACACGTTTTTTATCCACTCGGTGTTTCTACGTTTTAAATGAGAGAACTTTATTTGTCAAAAAGTAATGAGTGTTCTAGGTGAACGGACAAGGTGCAAGGACTCACTGGACATTACCAGGCAACCTTTTAGACCATCGGAATGCCATTTATTGCCGCAAGACGACTGTGTCACACAGACGGGTGAGCTAAGCCTCACCAGTCATAGGCGCTACCACGCCTCGCCCACCGGCTTCGTCGACGCATCAGCTCGAGGATATTTGCCCCCTCAAAAAATTGAGGCCATAGGATACATTGACACCGCAGAGATGTACGACCCGACGATGCGGTGGTACCCCAAAATAGGTGGCCTTAAAGGGCGTCGAGCAAGCGGCCGCCACGTAGGAGCACAACCAGCGCCATTTCAAGGACTCCCCACCAAACAAAGGCAAGGACGCGCAAAAGCGCAAGTTGGCGACTATTCTGCTTACAATAATACTGCGAAAGACAATGTTGGCCTTTTTGGTTCGTGTTAAACGCAGAAGAGGCTAGGCTCAACGTCGTGCCCTGCTTCATGGGATATTTTGACTGTCTATTTAGAAACAAGTGTTATTTTAAATTTGCCATAACAACACAGCCCTGTGAATGATGAAATCTGGATGTTATTTAGCTGCGGTGTTGGGTTTAACTCATTTGTTTACACCTAATCGGCAGCATCCTGAGCAACAACACGGATTTCGTCGGGTTTTTCTTGTTTACCTGAGCTTGAGTTCACGCACGATTGGCTCTAGCAATAGATAAGATTAAAGTAGTTCCATATGAGCTTCTTGTTAGTACACTGTGGGCTACAAACTGAATGAATCGGTTATTGCATGAATAGCCAAGTATGTCTCTCTAAGCCAGCAGTTGGTCGTTCTCAACGTTTGTTTGTCTGGATATGTTCCCGTGACCCCAGGAAATCCCCAAGGGTCAGTTGCGGGCCCTTTTTTGTTTCTGTTATACATGAATGTTATTAATATTGGCCCCAAATCTTTTCTCAAATTGTTTGAGAATGACTGTGTAGTTTAGAGTACTATACCGAATGAGCATGAGTCCGAATACAAGCATCATGATTCTAATTTTTACATCTTGGTGTGCTGATTCAGAAAAGTCATTGAATGTTAACAAGTGTGTTAACGCCAACCTTACAAGAAAACCTTCATTCTAGTAGAATAGTTATACAGTACATTACAATGCTTTAAGAACGCCCAGGGAATATAAAGAACTATTAGTTTATTTAGCGAGAGGTTAGAGGTTAAATAGCTATATTCATAACACAAATGTTACGGCTGCACGTCTTTTTGGCTTTCGAAGATAAAATTTCAGCGAACCTCCATCTACCTCAAAAGAACAACCGTGTGTTACTGATGTGCGCTCAATGTTAGGGTGCGCGTGTGTTTTCTGGGATCCCTACACCAAAGGCCTGGTTGATACGCTCGAACAAATGCAGAATAGGGCAGTGAGATCGTATTAGGTAACTGGCACTGTCAACTTAGAATGAGGGAAAGTAAAAGTAAACTTGACTGGTTAGACTGAAAAGATCAGAGACGAAACGTCACGTTGAAATGTTTTCGTAATACATATCATTCGAAAACTGGAACAGAAGAGAAGAATATCCCCGGGCCATTCTATATATATCGAAGTGGGACCGCTAGCTTAAAGGGGCCCTGAAAGGCTTTTTGAGCACAATAAATGAACTAGGGCAATTGTTAGATTGGGACGTCAACGTCATCTGTGCCAAGTATTACTTTTTTACGCGCAGCAGAAAGCTAACACTTTTGTTGCAAAGTTTTTCGCTTTTTTCTCACCCTTCCCTTCGTGTTTTTGGACGCCGTCATCTTCACATGTCTACATCAACAATTCCCAGATGTTTGTCATGAGCTAGACATCCTGCTATTGGGCGACTTTTTCACACACGTCCGGCAAAGTTATGAGTCGTCTGCTCAGCGTCGGCTCACCGGCTGATCTGCCAGCGTAGTGCCGGAGTGCTTGGACATTTTATGACCAACGAAACAACTGTAAACAAACGCTTAACCGTTTGTATTGAATGCAACACGGCCATAACACGACATGGATATTCTCTTACCTGGGTACGTTCCATAAAGAAAGCGTTGAAGCCCCGTGGCACTTCTTTCGTGCAATCGCACAGAACGCCCTGAGCCGAATGCCCGGGTTTGACGCACACATTTTATTCAACCTCAAAATAATCCATGGATAGATGCGTTTTGAACGAACACAACATCACAACATGCGTTTCAAGTCTGAACCGCGATTGACAGACGATCGGTTGCCTCCTCCTGCCCTGCCCGTCGTAAATTTGCCACTCACCTCGCGCGCGGTTTGCGGGGACGAACAGCAAGTCACTTAAGGATGTTGTTTATGTTAGGGAGCGCGTTTGAGAATTTGGTTATTAAGGCTGGTGTTCAGGAGCTTTCGTTTCGACGTTGTTGCTTGAGCACTTCGGCCTTTTCTTGCTTGGATGCTATTTCGTAAGCCATATCCAGCGCGCTGACCGGGTGATTCCTGCTTGCAGGGTGGATTTTTAGTTCATAAAGGTGTTTTATATAATCTGTGTTATAACTGTATACTCTTCTTAGTCTGTAAGCCTGTCCTACAAAGATACCTTGTTTGCAGTGTCGTGGGTGATGACTAGCGTAGTCTAGGGACTGTTGCCTGTGCGTTGGTTTCCTGTAAAGCGTGGTTTTCAGTTTACCATTCTCAAGAACTAGAGTGGTGTCTAGGAAGTTCACTTGTTTATCCGAGTACTCATATGAGAACCTAATGGTCGGATGCAAAAAATTAAGATGCGAAATAAAATATTCTAGGGCTGTGCAGCCATCCTCCCATATTATGAACATCTCATCAGCCATCCTCCCAAATTATGAACATGTCATCTATGTATCGAAGGTAAACCATCAGTTTGAGGGGGAAAGACCCTAAAAGGGAAGCTTGAAGTTGTCCCATAAAAATGTTACCGTAGGTGGGGGCGAAACGAGTCCCCATGCTGGTTCCAAAAACTTGCAAGTAGTAAGATGAGTAGAACTCGAAATGGTAGAGAGTTAGAACGAATTTAATTAACTGATGTAGACTTCCAACGCATGTTGGTGCCGGTTTTCTGCTAAGGCCTTTGATGTAGCTTCTATTCCTTCGGTGATGGGAATGTTCGTATAGAGGGCCGAGACGTCGATCGTGACCAGAAGGGCGCCATTGGGTATTACCCACCATCGTTTATTGCTTCTATTATGCAGAGGAAGTGTGCGGTGTCCTGAACAAATGAAGGGAGAGATGTCGGAATGTCTGCCAAATGGTGATTCAGAAACACAGACAATGTTTCCGTAGGGGTGTTGTAGTTAGAAACTAGGGGTCTGCCCGGAATATCAGCTGGGAATAGTGCTTGTGTGGGGACTTTATGGATTTTGGGGAGGAGGTAGAAACGTCCTGCTTAATTGCTCGTCGGACTCATGAAGTATTGGTTCTGTTGTGGTGATTAATTCTCTGGCCAGCAGATATGTGAGATGGCGAAGGATCGTTTGACTGAATTTGTTGCAGGGATCATGGTCTAAAAGTTGGTAGTGGCCATGGTTGTTAATCTGCCGGTAGGCCTCATCTCTATATTTTTCCATTAGTAAGATGACAATGCTACCTCTTTTGTCTGCCTGTTAAATGATTATGACCATTCTGGCTGGCTGCTAGGTTATTTAGAGTGACTTCTTCTGAGGGGGTCAGGTGTTTGCGTTTGATTTCTTCGTTGAGATTAATTTTTTATACTGATTTTATATACAAATTGAGTTCTGGAGATTCCTCGGCATCTGGCGTCCAAAAGCTTGGTGCGTGGAGTGCGTGGTCATTGATTTCACTAATGTCTTGCTTATAGGAAAAAAATTCCTTGAGTCTCATTCAACGGGCAAATTCGGTGAGATCCTTGTGTAACTCGTATTCATTCACGTGGTTGTTGGTAGGGCAGAAAGTGAGGCGCCGTTCTAGGGTAATTCTTTCGGTTGTCGATAATTTTTCTTAAATTCTGTGAAATACTGTCAAATGATCGTTCCTAATCTCACAAATCTGCTGGCCTGAGAACTAATCACCACAACAGAACGAATACTTCATGAGACCGACGCACAATCAAGCACGTCGTTTCTACCTCCTCCCCAAAACCCATGCATTTCGCACGAAAGCATTATTCTCAGCTGACATTCCGGGAAGACCCAAAGTTTCTAACAACACCCCTATGGAAGCATTGTCTGTGCTTCGAAATCACCATTTGGCAGACATTCCGACTTGTCTCCCTTCATTCGTTTACGACACCCCACACATCTTCCGCGTAATAGAAGCAATAAGCGATGCTGCGCAAATATCTAATGACCACCATCTGGTCAAGCTCGACGTCTCCACCCTCTATACGAACATTCCCATCTCCGAAGGAATAGAAGCTACATCAAAGGCCTTAGCACAAAACCGGCACCAACATGCATTGGAAGTTTACATTACTTTGCTAAAAGTAGTTTTTCTCTAAACTAATGCGAGTTCGACTCCTCTTACTACTTGGAAGTTTTTGAAATCCGCATGGGCACTCCTTTCGCACCCACATACGCTAACATATCTATGGTACAACTTGAAGCTTCCCTCTTAGATAGTCTTTCTCCCTCAAACCGAAGATTTACCTTCGATACATAGATGGCATCTTCATAATTAGGGAGGACGGCTGCACAGCCCTAGAAAGTTTCATTTCGCATCCTAATTCTTCGCATCCGGTGATTAAGTTCTCATGCCAGTACTCGGATAAACAAGTGAACTTCCTAGACACCACTGCAGTTCTTGAGAATGGTAAACTGAAAACCACGCTTTATAGGAAACCAACGGACAGGCAACAGTACCAAGACTACGCTAGTCATCACCCACCACACTGCAAACAAGATATCTTTGTAGGAGAGGCTACAAGACTAAGAAGAGTATACAGTGATAAGACCGATTATATAAACCACCTTTGTGAACTAAAAATCCACCCTGCAAGGAGGAATCACCCAGTCAGCGCGCTGGATATGGCTTACGAAATAGCATCCAGGCAAGAAAAAGACGAAGTGCTCAAGCAACAACGTCGAAACGAAAAGCGCCCGACCACCAGCCTTAATAACCAACTTCTCAAACGCGCTCCCTAACATAAACAACATCCTGCGGAAATACTACCCCATTATAGCCAGTAATGACCGAAATAAAGACACGTTTCTGGAGGCCCCAAGAGTTACTTACCGAAGAAATAAGAACCTAAAAGACAATTTCGTGCACGCCAAAATTGGCGCTTCCCAGGAACCAGTCATCAGCCCTTGCCTCCGTCCTAGATGCAAGATCTGCAAACATCTGCAGACGCATTGCTTTGTCAATAGCACTGCCAGTCAATACGTTCATAAAATTATTTCAAGCTTCACGTGCAATTCTTCTAACTTTGTGTATATACTAGAATGCCCATTCTGTCAGAAGCAGTACATTGGAAAAACGAGTAAACCTATGAACTTACGCCTGAATGGACATCTGGCCGACACCCATAGCCCTGCCTCCATAGCAGTCGCGTAACACCTCAACCAGCCGAACCACAATTTCGATGATCTCAAGCTCTATGATCTGCAGTCAAACTTTGTGTCTCCAAGGCACCAGAAATACCGAGAATCGTACTTCATCATTAAATTCAACTGCCTACAGCCGGCTGGCATCAATGCTTCGAAAACCCGATATAAACCTTACGGGATCTGATCGAACAAGGAAATAATGCTCTTACAAAAATTGGGCATCTCCAGTCGCAAAAACCATGCCTGGCCGTCCCAAAAACTGTTTCTTGAATACGATTCCCGTGCTTTCTTTTTCCTCTCTTTTTTTTCCCTCCTCTCCTGCTCCTAGCCAATTTCGACATACCACGTGCACTGGCCTCGCTCGACCTTCGGCATTTCGTCTTACTACCTCCTTTCCTCACACACACAAAAAGAAAAAACGTAAGAAACAAGAAAGAAAACAAAAAAGAAGCCCTTGAATTTCCCTTAAAGCTCCCCGTGGATTGTTCCTGCGCATACCCCTTCTCTTCCTCTGCGAACACTGGCCTCCCCAACCGGAATTCTTCGAACTATACGAGCGGTTGTTGTTTAAGAGTCTTCTCTTTTACACACAGTTCAGTAAGCTTGCAATTTCACCGCCAAGACGCCCCTCTCGGCACCAAAATTATCGGAAAGCTCATTTGACGTCACCCGGCACCACTGCAGCCCAGCTTAAACCATTCCCCCTGTTTCCCCCGACCCTGTTGTAGTCTTCTCTTTTCTCTGTTTCCTTCTCACTATTTCGCTCCTTTCAAACGACCCTTGACCCACTCCGCTGTCCTCTTTCGAGCCTCGCTCTTAAAGGAGCACTGACGCCAATTTTCGGCGTTAATGTTATTCCACCGTTCGCTTCCTTCACTCAACAGAATACCCCTTCTGAAATATGAGCGGCCTGCGACGCGAAGAACATAGTTCAATTGGATCTCATTTATCGCGCCTACGCGCCTACGGAGCAGTGCGAGGAGCGGCCGTCAGCAAATGGACGTGAGCGTGACATCACCCCGTGAAGTCAAAAGAAGTGACGGGTACAGCGCTCGTCAAAAACTCGTGACGTCAATTCACGCGCACGGCCTTGTGCGCATGTCATCTTCTACTTCGATTCTTTATTCCGACGAAGGGCCTGTGTAATATTTATTGATTTCTTCCGCGAGTAGAGAAAGCCATACGCACCTTCATCCTGTTAAACTAAGGTTACAAAAACGGTTCCTTAAGGTCACAATGACAACTATAGTAATGGCGGGCGCAAATGCCCCCTTCCAGCGGTGTTATGTTTTATGGCTGGTGTCTAGCACAAGGACTAGCACAAGCGTTGGCCCAGGAACATCAATATGATACCTGTTCCAAACGAATGATGTCGATGTGGTTTATCTACGCAATTTGTTACGCTTGTTGGCAGCCAATGCTTTGCCCACAATGTCACCCACTGTTGACTCTTCTGTATATCAACTCAAAAATATTTGGATTAAGCTTAAGCAGTTTGATTACTTACTTGGAGCTTTAGGCATTGTACCTTTAGTAATAAGCAATTGATGTCAAGCAAGCGTGGTGTGCTGCTGTCAAATGGTGGCGGAATTTAGCTTGTGCATTTCTTGATGCGTCAAAAACTCAAAGTAAAATGAAACGCATCAAAACCATCCAATTAACCAGAGCAATAAAACGAGCAAGTTTCAGTCCTAATCTTTTTCCCCACGCACACATCATCATTATCTTTTATTTTTTCCTTAAAGGCCCCTTTGGGGCTATTACATTAGGGGGAGGCAAGAACCGTAAGGAAGTTCCCATAACATGGTTATAAAAACACGATATACACACAGAAGCACGAAAGGCACATTTTTTATACTTTATGCGTTATTGGACATAAAACACACATGAGTGACACACAGAAGACCAAAGGCACATTTTTTTACATTTTAGGCGGTATTGACACATAAACATACAAAGGGCGTAGATCCCATATTTAAGCGGTAATTGCTTTACAGAGGAAGTTTAAACGTAAGCATTGCAGGGAATTAGATACATAGTGTTGGTTTTATAAGCGTTTGCACAACGAAGAAAAGACAATTGGTCTGATTAAGTGCGGGAAAAATTGGTTACTTGCTGCCGGAATTTTTGTGAATCGCGCTCATTTACAATTGCATTGGGTAGGGCGTTCCATGCCTCAATAGCAGTTGGCAAGAAAGATTTGTTAAAGGAATTAGTGGTGCCACGCAAGCGCTGAAGGCTGTCGGTGTTAGAAGAGGCCACGACGAACCGGTTATTCATTTATTTATTTGTTACAATACTCTCAGGGCCTCGAGGGCGTTGCCGAGAGGAATGGGTCATACAAGTTTTTAAAAAAAGAGTTTTAAAAAAAGAGTTGGGCGACTTGAATAATGAAACTTCAGTGATGCTGGCGTTCGAAGCTGGGAGGTGGTTCCCTTCCGTCGCAGTTTTTGGTACAAGTGAATTCGGGGGTATCAGAACAGTGGTATGGAGGTCTGGGGAAATGAACAAAAGCGAATGAAAAAACCAAAGTCGAGCGGTCTTGCGGCGGAGTATCAGTGCGGGGATTCCGAGGGATGCTTTGGTGTGGCTGATGCTGTGGTGAGGGCTATATTTGGAAGCGATAAAGCGAGCGGCGTGGTTCTGAACAGTTTCGAGGGACTTGATTAAGTACGCTTGGTGAGGGTTCCAGATGAATGATGAATATTTTAGTTTGCGCCTGACGAACGCTTCATAGGTGAGTTGCCTGGTAGATGAAGGACATGAGGCAAGAGATCTTCTGATGAAACCGAGGGGTTTGGATGCACCAGCAGCAAATATTGCGATGTGTTAAGAACATGATAAGTTTTTTGTGATGAGAAGTCCCAGATACCGGTATGATTCCGTTGAAAAGAGCGTGAGAGAGCTTAACGTATATTCTTTGGTTCTACTGGAACGTGTTCGGGTTATTTGCATGAGTTTGCACTTATCAATCTTTAGCTTCATTAAATTTCTTGAGCACACCTTTTTATTGCAATAATGTCGTGTTGAAGTAGCTTTGTATCAGTGTTGCAATCTATCCGGCGGTACAAAACGCAGTCGTCCGCGAAGAGGTGAATGGACGATGGAATTCTGTTAGGCAGGTCGTTTATGAAACTTAGGAAGAGTAGGGGAGCTAGTATCGAGCCTTCAGGAACTCCGGAGATAACTTTGATTGAGGCTGAGTGGTGCCATCGATTACAGTGAACTAGGAGTGGTTAGTAATAAAAGAGCGAATCCACGATAGTACTAAGGAGTCAAGGTTAAGGCTAGAACGTTTTCCTAGTAGGCCGAATGGGGAACGCGATCGAAAGCTTTAGAAAAGTCCAGGTAACTGACGTCAGTTTGAACTGAAGAGTCAAGGTTAAGGTGAAGGTCAGTAGTGAACTGAAAAAGTTGGTTTTCACATGAAATCCCGGGCCGGAATCCGTTTTGTTTGGAAAAAAGAATTTGTTGCTGTCGAGGTGACGCGCAATTTGGGAATATAATATGGGTTTCTAGTAATTTACACGCGATGCAGCTAGCGAAATAGGGCGAAAGTTGCAAGGACCGGAGTGGTTGCCTGATTTATAAACCAGAACTATTCTGTTAAGTGTCCAGTCGGTCGGAAGTGCACTGGTAGCTATCGATTGGCAAAGATATGTGCAAAATCTTGCTAGAGGTTATTTGGTGGCTTTGATTATCTTGCTAGTTATGTTATCGCATCCTGGAGCACTTGACACCTTTAAACTATCGATTAACTTCATTATGCCTTCGGGAGTAACGATGACCTGAGGCATTTCAGACACATTAATTATAGCCGGAAGGGGCGGAACTATCGAGGTCGTGTTCGCGGGTACAAAACGTAACACACAGAAAAGACGTATGTCCCAAAACTGACATCACCAGCATGGGATGCAACTGACGCACCAAGCGACCCTGAAAGGCGCTGTTCTCTTACTTACGTGGATGCCGAAAAAAAGTCGCCAGAAGAGGCTGCCGCGAATTTACTACAATGAACGAAGCGGTTGAAATAGCCGATACACAATCACATTTAAAACGTTTGAAGTTAGCCATCACCCTATTATGACATTTATTATTTATTTAAAGAAAGCAAATGTATTCCCTTATTGCATGGCATTGCAAATTACAAAAATAGCTGAAACATCTTGTAATTTGATATTTTTAAATCTACATTTTGCTCTAAGACATACCTTCATGTTCATACGTGTAGGCCAATTGACAAGTATGGTAATTTTCGTCAGCTTTTACTACGTGAATATCTGCGAGTAGGAGCTCCTTTTACCTTAATTTGTTTTCAGGAAGCCATTATTCGCAGTTAAGCCCGGCTATTGCTTTTTTGTTGCGACTTAGATCAGCACCTTTTGGCGCTAACTTATCATACCGGTGAACGTTACGGCATTCCCCAGAGTACCTGAGCTTGGAAGGAATACCATAGTTTACAAGGAATTGATTTCAACTTCAGCTGCTTTGTGCCTAATAATTTTGAACAATTTATGATAACTTATTGTTTTTTTATCAATAAAGGTCAGATTGTTTATATTGTAAACAAAACGGTCTTCAATAAATGCCGAAAACTGATGTCCTGTTTTCTAATCAAAAAGAAAACCGTGCGTTGTGTGTTTGGCACTTAAAAAGTACGCTTACGGTGAATAAAGACAAACGTTTCATATTTCAAACATTCCCGCATTTTGAAGAAACAATTAAACCACCAATAATAAACGTGTATGGTACGGATTTCTCAAAGTATGGCGTGTCTGCACTAACACGGAGATCTTACTAGGTAAACTCTAGGCTGGTGCCCCTCAACAGGACAAGGCGGGTCCGAATCTCTTTTGTTCAAATACAGACAAGTGAACAGCGCTATAGAAAGCTCCCGGATCACAGCTATGAAAATGACACAGGCGGAACCGCAATATTCGGAGAATAAGTATACCAAACACATATAACGAACTAAGGAGCCGAAGTAGGACACAAGCACTTCAACCACTGCCGAAATCATGCTACATACATAGGAGCAAACACGTACTGTTGATATACGCATCAATCTACGCGAAAAAAATATATAAATATATAAATAAAAACAACATTGCAAAGAAAAAGGAACTTTGACTATGTTAGAGCAATGCCCCATTACCTTCAAGAAATGTGTGCTATTTTTCTGCGGTCTCTTTATGGTTGAACGTTTGACATCCAGGAGTTCTAATTTCGAAGAAATAAAACATGACGCACACAACTTGGCATGCATTTCCTTGATGACGCGGCTCCGACAAGCACGTGCCCAAATTAAACGTTGTTTACAGCAGCATTGTTTACTTCAAAAGTGTACAGCGCCAAACACAGCGCTTGTGACGTCCGCTGCTGCAGTCATCTTCTTTGCCCCTTGATTGGAATATCCCGAAGAGAACAATTGTAGTCTAACCAGACTTATTATTGTACCTTTAAAGCCGCATCGTTTCCAAGAGATAACTATTACCGCAAGCTGTGTTTATAAGAAGCAAGAGGCCTCACGCACGGCTTGTAATTACGTTCAAATGGGTATTTGATATGGTATTGCACGAGATGGATTTAATTTTTATGTATTCATTTATTGTACCCTCGGCGCCCGAGGCAATAAAGAGGGCACTGGGGTTTACAAACAAGGATGCAGAAAGTAAGTAAGGGGTGTGCAGGATTTAACGTTTTCTGTGTAAGCAATTTTGAGGAGATTACAAAGTTAGGAAAGAAACACTAAATAAAAAGGATATAGTGTACATATTATAAGTACTCTTAGTATACAACGCTACCTAAGAAACAAATTATAACACACACTAACAGAATAAAAGAAAAGGGCACACATTATAAGTATTCTCACTTTAAAATATTCGCTAGTGCAGCACGAATAAGCCGCTAATCGGTAATGGTAGCAGTCGCGCCTGGAAGCTGGTTTCATTTCTTGCTGGTGCAAAAGACAAAAGGCTCAAAACACGTTCTAGATTTGGAATCCCGGTATAACAACTTTGTGCGCATGATCGATACGAGATGACACATAGGACGGTAAAAGAAAACGATTAGCTCGGAGGTGTGGGCTGTTATGGAAGATATAATGAAAAGACACAGGCAAAAGCACTTACGCCGAGAAGAAAGAGAAGTCAGTTGCAACGTGTTTTTCATGGCGGTAACACTTGCTGTTCCATTGTATTTGTGTGGGACGAACCGGGGAGAGTTATGTTGGACCAATTCGAAGCCTTGAATTCTCAAAATGAGGCAGCATATTCTAATGTACTTTGAACCAAGTTCTTATGCAACCGTAGATTTAGGGAGGTTTAGGGAGCCTAATATACGGTTTGAATTTTTAATATTGATGCTTATGTGAACAGTCCAGGTCAAGCAAGAAGTCATGTGCGCACTTAGGAAGTGGTAGTATAAAAAAACAGTCAAGTAAAACATTATTACGATGGTACGAGGCGGAAGTTGGCAACGTTCGATAAACGCGTAATACTTTACACCTACTAATATTAGGATTCATTAGCCAAAGACTACACCAGTTTGAAATAGCAATAACGTCATTTGGTAAACTACTAACATCACTTGTGTCGTTAATTTCGCGAAATATCACACAATCATCAGCAAACAGGTGTACATTTTTGATGACATGCAATCAGTGAGGTCATTGATGCAAATTAAAAGCTAAGCTCACCTTGTTTTAGGAGCAGGGTATTACAGGACACTTTCACAAAGGATTTTCCAAAATCTACGAAAACACAATCTGCTTTGGAGCAACGGTCAAAAATGCTGTGAAGCTAGTGTGTAAATGACAATACTATGTTTAACATTAAATTCCCTTTTGGATATCATGTTGTGCATCAGTGAAAAATTAGTTGGATTCCCGAAATGTTACCATCCGGTACAAAACATGTTCTAAGACTACTTTACAAGGAACGCTCGTCTGCAATATAGGGCTGTAATTTTAAGGAGATACCTTGCTACCTGATTTGTGAACGCCAACCCCCTTACCGATTTTCCAGTGGCTGGGTAGGGACCCGCTGTCAGTGGGTCGTTGAAAAAGTATGGAGGTAAAAATCGAATAATATCAGACCGTGCCTTGAATAATTTTAGAAGTTACAAGGATGAAAACAGACTTGAAGACGCCTAAGTGACTGTATTTAAAAATTCTTTGAGTGTCAATAGTTAAGTTCATGAGTGGGTAATCGTGCAGCTTGGGGGTAGGTAGAGATGTACTGGAAGAAACCACACAATTAGTTAAAACAAAATCTGTTGAGGACCGTTGGGCACAGATTGGCAGGATTGATTCGTCATTCTGGTCCAGCAGTTTAATTTATTCAGTCGAGGTTGTATTATTTACGCGTCAAACATTTCGGTGATTTTTTGGAAGAAAACTAGGTAAGGTACTCCAGAAAAAGCTGGATGTGGCATTTTTGACTGCGGATACATGGGAATTGTTAGTCACGTTGTATGCCTCCCACAAAGTTTTCGGGGGAAGCAGGTTCGCGTTACGGTAAGGGCGCTTTTTACGGCTTGATAGTCGTTTTAAGTAGGTATTACCATGAAGCTGTTGCATGAGAAAAGATTTAGTGAAGCGGGATGCATCTGTTGTTTAGGTCGGGTACCTATGGCCGGAATAAGTTCCAGTTAGCATCAACAGTACGGTTGGCAAAATTGTCTAGAAAAATATCAAGAAAAATAGACAGTTCAATGTTATTGACATCGGAAATTGCTTTCCTATAATCACGAACATGCCTAGTTGTCTTACGCGTTTCTGGAGCCTGGACAATATTATCAAAAGAAGGAAATATAATCTGATAAACCTAGTAAATATGTCATGCACAAGACTGCGTTTGGTGGTGAGGTAGGTATCGGGTCTAGTACTGTTGCTGTACTGTCTGTTATTCTCGTCGGCTGGGTAACAGGTTCAGGAATAGTAAAGGTTGAGCAAACGTTCAGGACGTTGCGAAATTGGGAGTAAACATGGGTTAATTGAAGGACCACTTTATATGAGGAAAATTAAAGTGACCTAGTAAAAAACTCTGGCATTTGAAAAGTGAGTTACTACGGTATTAACAACATCGTGTAAGGATGATGGTGATTTAATGAGGATAACATGCCGCCAATATGACTTTCTGGTGTGCCAGCTCAACATAAGATAACATAATCATAATATCGGTTTCAACAGTAATGTGGTAAGAATCGGGATAATTCAAAACAGCAGCATAACGCCGCTACCTTGGCGGTGGGTACAGTTACAGGGGTAAATAGTGTTGCCGGACACGTCACAAAAAAATTTCAGTGTTCCGAATGTTACCATTAGGCAGAGTTTCGGCTAACGCGGTACCATCGGGCCTGCGGGTTCCTACGGCAGAGTTAAGAATGTCAAGTTTGTTAAGAACGCTCCTGACGTTCGCATGAAGTACAGATAAGCGCGACCAGGGCAGAGTTATAGCAACCACCCGGATCACAGCTGTGACAAAAAGTCAGGCGGAACCGCAAAGTTCTCTGTTTATTGGCATTAATTTGTTATTATAGGAGCAGCCTCGGCATTCCACGAGGCAAATTGTGTGGTTCATGTGTCAGCGAAGTGAAGAGCCACCTGCGGTATGACGTAGTATAAGGTCACCGCGTGTTGTTGTTATCACACTAAACGCTTACTTTTGAACAACGGATACTCACAATAGCCGACCTATACCAAGCGGTTGGGATGCGAAAACAAAATTGGTCGAGGAAGCAAATTTCCCCGCCTGGACCGCCACCTATGAAGGGGAAAAATAGGAAAAGTACCATTTATTTGAAGCAGGGTGGCCGTGATAAAAGAAAAGGAGCAGTGCATATTATTCCCAAGAAAAAACATTCGACTGTGTTAGTACCTAGCAAAAGAGATGGATGCAGGGAATACGGAACGTGACCGGTATCAATGCGCTCTGTTGGACGAAAAACCCTCGAACTTACGTCAAGAAAACGTTGTTACAGTTATAAATCTATTCGTGGAGAGCATTTGCAAGGCATTTTGTATTTGTTTCGACTTCTCAAAAGCGCAGTCGAACCATTTGAAATGCTATGTAAAGGGTTGCTTCAAAAATGCGTGCGGGGTAGTTTATGTAGAAAGGTCCCCTGCGCGACGGTAAAAGTTAAGCAACGGCTGCCGCCACGCTGACGGCTCCACAAAACCGGCAGTGAATGCCTTAGCAAACACCCTACTTTACCGTAAATTTTACTTAAGGTAGTTAAGGGCTCATGGGTGGCATCGACATACGGATTGCGTGTTATCGAGTTTCAGTAAACATCAAACAAAACGGTTCACTTCCAGAGACCCTTCTGCGTGTAGTTTGAGGAATTGCGACGAAAACATTGTTACATACCGCTTTGACAGGAGTATTATTTAAAAAAAGGCGCAAATTCTGGGTAAAGTTTCCACCAGCTTGAAAAATAAATACTGCAAAAACGTCGATCAGAACTTAATATACGTTAAAGCCACTTCGTTCTATACTTTTAGAGCGCAAGCTCTTAAGCGATTGTGCTGGTAGTATCCGTGTCGCCTTTGTCCCTCTACAGATCCAGCAATCGAAGAGACTTCCGTAGAAGAGAGAATTTGAGCAGAAAGCTCGACAGGGAAACTATGGTGAAGGTGTTCGCGGGAGAGTGGCAATACGCCGACGCTGCTAACACGTTACGAGGAAACACACCTTGGCGTCTAACGGCTGCGGGGAAGGGAGCCGCAGAATAAGGCGCAAATGAAAGGAAGCGTCTTGTTCTTTCATGATCAAAAAAAGTAGAAAAGGCCAGCGCGCTCTGCAGTGCTGCACGTAAATGGGTCGTTCGCCGCTCTATACGTTCCGTGGCTCAATCACACTGCGTCCACATTTCGGTGAAGGTCGAAACACAAATTACAGCAACCTGCTCTGCTGTGGCTGGCACCCTGATTTTGGCCACACAATAGCCCGCTCCGCTTTCCGTATATTGATCCTGCGAGTACTTCCTGAGATGCAGAAGCTTTGCGCGCTTTTTAGATGACTGAAGCTCACTGTGCACTACATTTTTGCTACGGAGTCCGGCATCGCCAGGAAATGTTCGAATGAAGTGAGCGTTATTCTGTCCAAAACAAAATAACTTGTTATAAACGGCTGCCCTGACGCTTCCCTTCATCTCACATAGAAACACCGCCACTAGAACTGGTTGCCACTGAAATGCTATAGTTCCACTATGTATATGTGAACCATATGACCACCGCGACTTCCCCTGAGCTCTTTGAATTGGATTCATACCGGCTTCAGTCATTTACGATACGATTTTTAGCAAGGTGTCTTCCAAATTCTTCAAATGGTTGCACAAGGTGTTTATTTCTCACTTTCCCATAAACACAGTTTCCCCTTTCAATGTCCCGTCATCAATGCGGTAGTTATGTTGCCATACGTACCGTTCTAAGGCCATGACAATCGGCTAGTAAAGAATAATTGGTCGAAGTTTTCTCTAGTGCAGTTTATTAAGTGTACAACTGCTGAAATTCGTGCTGTCTGGCAAAGTTTTGCCATGTGATCACCCAGACACATGTTTGAGCCATTTGGCCGTTTAACAATGGTGTACAGACATCCATACGGAATGGATAGCGCTTCTGAAGAAAAAAAAAAACTTGTGTATTTTTCAAAGACTACATCCGCCCCGTCACCAAAGAATGTAATAGCGTCAGATGGGGCAAGGGAGGGAAAAATAAACAAATTTGAACTGCGCATGATGATTTTTCGATCCCCCAAAGAGGTATTATTTTTCGAAAGAACAGTGACGGCCATTCTGTGTATGAACAATAATTCTTTAAATGAAGGTACGGTTTAACGAATGCGTAACTACGATCAATGCCGTTTTTAAGTTCATCGAAATGTCCTCTTTGCAGGAACGCCTTATCTCAACCAGTTTCTAATCGGAGCTTTTTTGCATGCAAAACAGTAATAACGTTGACAGCGTTATTGTTTGTGCCCTGAATACAGGTGTCTATTGTTACTCCGGGTTTCCCAACTATGGTATATCTGTATATATTTTAATATGGTATTTCGCAACATTTTGGTTGTATCTAACGTTTAATGGACGCACTAGATGCTGGTATTTGAACTCACTTCTCTGCCTAATATATTACAATAGAATACAAAATTGCGTTTGCATATTGTTTAGAAGCTTTTCTATCTGTTCTGAGAAGGATCTTTACCATACAAGTTCTTTATTTGTTAAATGTCTTTTTGGGGAAATGAATGGCGAACCTGAATCTACGTTTTATTTAACCGAAATCAGCACAATAGTCTTATACAAAGACCTTTCGAAATAAACTGAATAAATCCAAAATATTTCTATTGTTGTTGGCGTAAATTCTTGTCTGTAAACCTGTAAAAGTCTGTAAACCTGTTTTTTTTTTTTGGCCGGCACAAACCGAGAGAAACGCGAATACCAGGATGTTTTGAATTGCTGTCCTGCTTTCGGATCTTTGCAGTACAAGTTCTTTATTGGTTAAATGTCTTTGTTAAGAAATTGATGGCGTACCTGAATCTACTTTATATTTAACCGAACACAGCACAATAGTCTAGTTCAAAGCACCGTTTGAAACAAATTGTATACAACCAAAATATTTGTTTCGTGTTTGGCCGACATTCTTGTCCGTAAACCTGTAAACCAGTAAAAGTCTATAAACCTGGCTTTTTCGCCAGTCATAAACCGACAGAAACGCGAATACCACCATGTTTTGCATTGTGGCCTTGCTTTCACAATTGAAGTTAAAAATGCCCCATGTTTCTAGTAAGGAAGCCTATACTCAACCAAATTGTAAAGAAGGGGCTATGTCAAAATGGGAAGTTTTTTTTTAGAAATAATACAGTAGCTTCTTTCTATTACCTCCATATTGGAGTGACTTGCCAATAAGTGATTAACGAGATATCTTATTAGGTGTGCCTGGACTGCTTTACCCATGTATGTTATGAAGGTGACTTGATTTCCCCCTGTGTATAAATGAATCGTTTTTATAAATGTTGAAAATTCTGTTCTCTCGCGGTAGAAGGGGGAACGAGGACTCCTATTTTAATTTTATTGTCGTGCTGCCTTGAGGATTCTTTCTCTTCCTTGCACCCCGAACATCTGTGCATGGTTCGGGGAAGGTTATCCAGCACATGCCCTTCAGTAAATGGATGCGGCTGCGCGTAATGTCTACTTCAGTCATTGGTTCCCTTTCGTGCTTTTTCGTGACCCCTTCTTTTCAGGTTACTGAAGTAGATGGTCTTTGCAATCCCGATATTGCACTCCACAGGAAGCGCGACACTCCAGCTATTTGTTTTCGCATATTTGCATCTTTCTACAGAAATTACTCTGCGCTTTTTGTCTGCTCTTCTACTCGGTATTTTAAAATCATGCGGATAAATTGATACAACAGTCCTCACTTTATGATTTCTTACATTGACACTTTGGAATAACTACCTATACTCATGATGCTAAGAGAACAGAAC
This sequence comes from Haemaphysalis longicornis, assembly GCA_013339765.2. Lineage (NCBI taxonomy): Eukaryota > Metazoa > Arthropoda > Arachnida > Ixodida > Ixodidae > Haemaphysalis > Haemaphysalis longicornis. The sequence goes on along the minus strand of CM023454.1, from coordinate 167,267,824 downwards.
TTTGCATCTGGTTCTGTGCTGTTTTATTCACGGCATTAGGCAAAGCAAAAACGTCGTTACTTCTAACTTCCGCTGGTCACTATATACCGGCAACAGGTGCATACACATTATTATTCCTGCAAATCAGTGTTCAGAAATTATACACTCAGGGGGACAGGATCAAGAAAAAGAATTACAAAGATAAAACACGACTTTTCTATATAATATAAAGATATTCTAGCTAGCGTTCTGATACTACTGAATAATTTCATTGTATTTTAGTGGAAGTCATAAAAAATGTGAGATTGCCTATGCGTGAGCAGACGTTGAGGATGTGTTCCTTTGGTTAACGGTTTTTGAAAGAAAAAAAGTGCTGTCAGTCCGTTATTACGATATGTAGAGTAGGTGACTATCTACATTAGCTCCTCTGAACCTTAACCCTTACAGGTGGCCATACAATATCTCACCGTTGCCATGCCTACAGTGGTCTAAGAGATGTCTTTCGTCCGCATATTCAGACTATGCCGGATGAAAAAGCTGGATTTTTAGTGAGGTCAACTGTCCCTTCGAATGTGCAGTTGATGAGATAGCTGTATAGGTTATGTTTTCAAAAAAAGACTGCTTTTAATCTAGACGCGCATTCTTTCCTAAAGGGACAATAAAGGCTGTACGGCATTTTGTTTTAACTAAAATATTAGAGCTTTTGTACCTCTATCGGCTTTATCGCGCACCCCCCAACGCGTAATTTAATATAAAATAAGCAGATAAAAGTGTAATTTCTCTTCTACGTTGCCATTTTATGTCTTCTTGAAGGAGCAAGTTGCTTAACGAAGGAAAATTGAGCCGGAGCGGCGGGCTAGCCGCTTTCAATCTAAGAACGAGTGTTTTTAGGTTTCAAACCATGGCCGAAATCTACAGCCTTTATTTTGTTGTTGATGCTGGTTTAGACTTATTATTTGCCCCGGATGAAATGTGAAATGCGTTGAGGCATATCGGTAATGCCCAAGACAACAACACAGCATCATCCCCTTCTGAAGCTCTCACTGTGAGGTGATAAGTGAAACGAGCGCTTTTCCTGACGCCTCTGTAGGTATCTCCCGCTGACGGCATCCTGGGGCAGTCATCAGTGAGCCAGTGAAAGGCTATTACTTGCCACCGCGCTCCCCGCTCCGCTTCGAGCAATCAAACTAGGGGAAGATACAATGAACACCTCTTGTTGTACGCTGCCTCAATGTACAATCGGCAAAAGGCGGCGTGCTCCGGACTGCGCTTGAGACACCTAGCGATAATGCCTGGTTTGAGATAGGTAGAATGTGAACATAGGCGGCCCGTATCAGCGTGATGGCTGGGCCCCTTCTCGCTGTGCCTGTTGCCTTGGCTTCCACGCCTTCTTTGACCGGAAAAAGCGCTGCATACCTGCTCTGCCTGGCCGGGAAACAAAATCGGAGATTACCCACCTTAGAGCGCGCTGTTCGAGTTTTTCGTGTTCATGAGCTTTTGCGAACAGCTGTTCATTGCGTAATTGTTCCGCCAAAGTTCGGAATGAGTACCGCGTGCAGCACTATCCGGTTTCTGTGCGCGACGTTTCACGTCACTGCTGACGAAATAACGCCACACACTTATTGCACTGTGCTAGCGATCACGAACCGATATCTAGTCACTGTAGAACACCGGCAGCGATGCGTTTGCGGCGGTTGTTGTTCGTTTTCTCACATACAGAAACTAAAAAAAACTCCTGTCTAAATTGCGTAGGGTACCGCAAAAATTAAGCGTCGCACGTCATTAAGCACAGTCAACGCTGTAGTAAAAATCGCTAATCCACACTTTTGATTGCCGCTCCGGAAGCGCAGGCTTCCGGACCGGCAATGACGAAAGAAGGTACGGAACCAAAAGCGACGGTTACAGCGACAAGGGAAACGCCATCGCGCTGATGCGGGTGGCGCATGCTCACAGTCTACCGGTCTCAAACCAGGCGTTATCATTAACTGTCTCCCGCGCAGTGCGGAGCATGCCGCTCGCGCGTTATAGACAACCGTTTTGCCGACTGTACCACCAGCGACTGCACCACCACCGACATATGAGGGCTTGACAAGACAAAAACTTCATATTTCGGAGACCTATATTTTATTCACACAAATTTCTGCCTTTTGACAGGTTGGAATATTGCAATGAATCGTGCGCATAATACTCAGGAGAGCTCCTGTTTCGATTGCGAATGGATTATTTTGAGAAGAGCGATGATTCACAAAACGTTTTACTGGACTCGATTATACGCTCCCGTTTTTCAAATAAAGACACATATAAAATATCGTAATAAAAGTGCATCAATTGAGAAAAATGGCCTTTAGTTCAGCATGGACGCCGTGCCAGGATTAATCGTCGATATGTCGAGTATAAAAACAAAACTTGCGCTAGATTTAATCAACGCCTCCTTTATAACGTTGACTGACGCGACAGCCTGTTTCGAAAGGGAGAAGTACGGACGCTTGGTACATATCAGTCTGCGCGTACCACGCCACAGATGGACGAAAAACTGTGTGCCATAAATGCTACACATGAAGGCGTAGGAACGTAGCCTGGTGAACGCAAGAGAAATATGTCAACTATTCTGCATAGTTTCCGCGAAGCAATGCTGGCTGGCGTATAAAAATCCTTCGTGTAGTCTACCCTGCTGGGAGGGAGAAATAGAGCTACTGCAGAGTGCCTGTTCATCACTTTTCGCTCACCTGTAAGACCGTGTTACACTATCCCTGTTGGTTTGATGTAATTACAGTAGTGGAATAACTTAATGCTGGCTTTTTCCACGCAGCAAAAGAGCACTTCATCATTCCCTAGTTTCAGCGCAGAAATTGAATTTATTTATTCGAATTTCACTGCAGGTTATGCCAATTGTTTGAGACTACACTCAATGACATGTCATCAAGCCCAATCAGTCATGGGTAAATTCCCAGTAGATTTAAATAAAGCGTGTTGGCAGCCACCTCACACAGAAGGTGGCTTTGCACACAACTTCACTTGCTGCACTTACTCACTACTACTCCACTCGCGCACTACCACGGACTCCACTCAATACCTGTCTGGACGCACACCTATCTTACCCGTGGAGCTCTGCAAGTTTTTCGGTGCATATATGGTGGATGTTACTGCGCCACGTGCCCGCCGCACCAGCCAAAATGTCACACCGAATGGTCAGCGGGTAGTCTTTGGGGCAGTTATTGCCTTATGGTAAATGGCCAAAAGAGGGGATACGGCGTTGGGCGCTTATGGCCGAAAGACCCCGGCCTTTCCTGATCGTTTACATCAAGCTTTCGTTTTAATACAGCAGTGGTATTTGGAGACGTCCACATGCAGGTGGACCCCTCCTGCAATGGCGCTCTCGTTCACATCCCATTCACCACAGTATGTAGGTATTCGGAGCTTATTTACAGAGTCCTGGAAGCTTATCGGGGCAAAAAAAGGACGGCAGTTCTAAGTGCGACGCATGCCTGTCGCATCCGTCGGCCTAGCGGGGTACGTTTGTCTGGGGCAAAAATGCTTAGCCTTGGGCTGGAATTACGGGCATCACTCTTCGCACTGCCTCAAAAGAACTACCTTTGGGAATTGGGAGCCCTAAACAGCACTGCTGTTAAAATCGCCACAGGTAGGACACGCCGACAACAAACATCAATTTTTCGGGGAAATTTTAAAGAGCAGCTTTGCTACCTTCTTCGAGGCCAATGGTCCTTCGTTGCGTGTGCGACAAGAAACGCCTAAAGCAGCTGGGGAGGGGTTCATCGGTTTCACTCACGGAAGCACAGTTCAGTATGCAGCGGCGGAGTAGAGATATCGAGTGCTCCCCAATTACAGGTACCTGCTCAAACCGCGGTGCGTATCGGCGGGACGGCTTTGTCATCTGCTTTAGTAAGAATGTTAGGGCAAGTTTTGGCCCAGCTTCGTTTTCATGGCGCATTTCCTTTCGCGCGGCTTGAATACGTTGTTCAACAGCACCTCCTGGGTAACCCAGATCCGACGGAGGTAAGTGGTCGCGCCGAAATAATACGTTAACGATTGTTTTGCAGAGCAGAAAAAGCAAATGTAGAGACCACATACCGACATCTGGCCACTGGAGATACGCTACCCTTTTCGCACCGCTTGCTACAAATGGGATTCAAAATTCCTGATACCAATCCTCTAGCGCTTAAAGAGGTATTACAAAAGGCGGAAGCAGCAACTCGTTCTCTTAACTAGCTATCCTAAAAGTTCTTGCAGCTTTTTCGCAATTCTCAAAACTACTAAACTAACCAGTGTAAATCGGTATAACTGGGAATCACTAAGCTCACCTGTCGAATTGTTTCGATGTCTGCGCTCGTGTCGCGTGGTGGGGTAGCCGCGAGCTAGCACACCAGAATGGCTATGTTCCACTTTCTCAACCTCCGAATAACCCTCCCCTCCGTTTTCTTTCCGCCGACGCACGGCAATACTACACTAGCGGCGTCCGCCTCTCTAGCCCGGCCATGGCCGCCGCTGCTACATTCGGGACGCCGCTTCCGCGAATTCCAGGTAGCGCCTGGTAGAAGCGCTTTTTGCACTCTGTGTAGAGCCACATGTGTCAATGCCAGTGACGTCGAACGTGCAAGTATTGTCGGTGTCGTTGAAAGCTTTGCTTTCAAACCACCTTCAGAGCATGGACTGGAGCCATTATTTCAATGTGATATCGAAATCCCCGACAATGAGATACGCAAAAATGGCCTACCCTGTAAATTTATCTAAACCTCCAGATGGGCGGTAGTGCCTTAATTTGCCCGTTCCAGGATGCCATTGCACACGGTATTACGTACCACAGCATTGAATATGCGGATTGTCGAATAGAAACGGTGTAATAGAAATACTGCAGGTATACCATCGCTGTTTTATTTCGTACAATACAGCTCTAAAACAGTTGTCCCTTTACTATCTTAGGGGTAGAAACTTTGAAAGTACGAAAGTGCTGTTGTCCTCAACACAGCACCCACCCAACAGCCAATAACAATTTAGTAGTCATTAAGCGAGAACGAAGGTTGCGAAACCGGGAAGGCAATGGTCTAATTAGTGTCGCATCACGGCCGCCATAGGAGCAGTCATAGTTGGTTTTACCAAACGGGAGCAACCGCTGCAGTTCACTGACTAGAAAGAGTCACTGTTAATTATTGATAGTGACGCTTCCTTGTCAGTGAGCGCAAGCGGTTTTGTCCCGTTGGTTAAAATCAAGACAGACTGATCATTTGCCGTCGCGAAACGACACGCCCGACCATTGCTGTACTGGATCGGAACAGTCTGTCTTTATCTTTACCAAACCGGCCTGACCGCTTCCGCTTCCTCACCAGCGAGGTACACTATCAATAATCAAGCGTGACTACGGTGACTGGAATGGGAAAGCTGTTTGGGGTAGTATATGAAATCAACAAATCCTGCTTTAAATGCAGGCGTGAGCACGACACTTTAAGCCGTTCCAAACGAATAGTGTACCGCATTTATACTTCTTATAATACACTAGCTTAAGAAAACATCAAAAATCGCAAATACACTAAGCTATTTGTACTTTGAAACGTTTGCAAACGCTGCTTTAAGAAACTTGTTAACTCCTCCGACTTTCATAAAAATTATAATTTTAAAATATGGTTGATTTCTACTTTTATTTTTGAAGCATGTGAAACACAAACGACAACATGGCCTACCGCAAATAACTAAAGCCTTATGTTTGCTGTACTGCAGTCGCCATCGCAGCTTTCTCATCACTTCAGCACTCTGAGAGTAACCCTTTAGGCTGCGTCCTACACCCTCCAATAAGGCAGTGATTCCGCATTTTTCTCGTGAGCTATCATTGTAACAAGTATTACAAAATTTGGGAGGCATAAAGTTGTGTGTAATTAGTTTTTCTCCTCACTCGACTGCTGTATATTTTGTAAAACGTATCTGCCAAATTATATTGTCTTACATGCCTATCCGTTTCTATCTTAACCCTGTAAAGGATGAACACCTGGACTTAGAACAGCCCAATTGTTTTAGGGAGCAGAACATGGTTATTCGTTAGTTGCGATTGATCATACCTTTACGTTGACTAGCTGAACGATATTTCGGAGGTCTAGCGTTTTACTCTAGCGAAAAACACTGGTTTGTAGCTAGCCAACTGACAGCAAATAGTTTATTTCACAAAATGTGTAACTTAAATGCAAGCTTTGTAATAAGGAAAAGTAAGTAACACTAGGCGTAATATTATAGTTTTGAGTGTGGCTTATTGTCATTTCATTGCAATAGAGATACTTGTTAAAGGGACCGTGAAGTGAATTTGACAAGCTCCCGGTTTCGCTTGCACTACGCAGGCTGGCTCACCATACTACACTTTTCATCGTTTATCCTGTTGATAGGTCGGTAAATATTTATAGAACACGATAGGAGAAAAGCTACCATGCGCGGTCGGTGGCGACCGCACCAAACTAAAGGCTGTGACGAAGGAGGAGGAAACGACAAGCTTGATCGGACGACTTCCAAGGTTAGCATTCAAACAGGTTTCGGTTTTGGTTGTCTCAAACAACATACTTGACATCCGACGCCATCGTTGGATGGGCATTCTCGATATATCAGTAATCGTCGTACCGCGCCTATGCCATGTTGTTGGCTGTAAAATGCCTAAGATAAGCCTTCCATGATGGCTTGAAATCGTAGCAATCACTAGTCGAGGCCTACGCCTTGGATGGACGCCCCCCTCAATTGACAATTGACAGGCGGTTTTCCTCTATATTGGCGCTTGCCTCACTCATGCCTGTGTCGTACGAAGCATGTTCGCACCAGGCCAAGAATCTGTTGATTCGGTCATGTGCTCACGCCCGCAAGCAGTCTGTGCTTATCGGCCGAAAACGAAACATGGGCCGAAAACGAAACATCTTCCGAAAACGAAAAAGTCGACTTAAAAAAAAAATGTACCCTCGTGGATTCTAACTTGTGACTTTGCCTTAGGCCCACTGATCCTGAATGAGAGCAGGCAATCGAACTACCGTATAAAGCGGAATGTAGGTCAAATTTGTTACCGAAACATTCGTAAAAAGTCACCCTTCATCCTATATGGCGGTCACTGCCATAATTCTAGTAGTCATCTGGCAATTCGGCACCCCATTGAGCTAATCTTAACCCCAAAGGTACCGTCGCCACTCCCCTCATTCGGACGTGACGCCATCTATGCTTTGTTGCTTCTCTCGCTGTCAGCGAATTTGAGCGTGCTATTTTCCTCTTGCTCAAAATGAGTTTAGGCACCTTGTGCCAGTGCAAAGCAGCATTTAAAACAAAAGTTGGGGGTTTTCCGTAGCCAATGACGTGTCCACCTTGCACTAGTTCTATATCACCAAAACAAGTGTCGCTAATGGCGTTAGCTGAATGGGCAGCTCTCGGTATGCAACGCTCGGAAGACCTCGTTTTGTGGGCGCTGCTCAGGGCACCTGTGCACCGGTGCTGCTGTACAATTTCGACTTTTGTCCGCGAGCGTTGTGCGACGTTTCTACGTCCATCAAACCCCAAGGTGTTTGCTGGCCTCCTGCACAGACTGTCTCTCGCTACGGTCTCCACACGAGTGCCCCACGCTTTGCGCTCGCTCCACCATGACCTGGCCGTGTGAGTGAAGTGCTGCATAAGCAATTCCGTGGACTGCCCCGAGTACGATTTGCTATAGTGGGCGACAGCCAGCGAGGCGCACTCGTCCGACGACATTTCGGACAATGATGATGATGGTTGGTGTTTAATGGCGCAAGGCCAACGGGGACAAAGAGTGCCAGAGAAGAAGTTCTTTAATGAACAGCAGTGAGTACCTCATAAGGTAGGTATAAACGTGTAAACCGGGACATAGTAAGATAAATTAAAGATAATAGGTGATGGCGTGGTGTATAGGGCCAGATTTGATTACGCATGATTGGAAATGACGAGGTTTTAGGAAGTTAACATCAGACAAATATTTAAAACACGTTGCACAGAAACCATGGCATTGTCACCCAAAACAAGGAAGGGTGTAGCAGAAAGTGTTGTCTGTATAGTTCTCTTGATGTGTCTGTGTTTTGTTGTGTCGAGTGCCTTGCATGTTATTAGGATGTGGACTACGGATAGGCCCTCCCCACACCTGCTACACACACGTCTTGGAGAGCTAGTGAGCAGGTGTGAGTGTGTTACATTTGTGTGGCCTATCCCCAACCTAGCTAAGGTAACTTCAATGCGTCTGTTGTAGCGAGTCAGTTCTGTGTATCGTCCCAAGTGCAGCTTTATTACCTGTAGTTGGTTATCTGTCTGTTCATTTCCACTGTACTTGCCATTTCCTACGAAGGTGTTGTCCGAATTTGTGGCTTAAGGTCACTCTGTGGTAAGTATTGTTATATCTACTGTGTTCCTGAGTGCAGCAAATGCGGCCTTCTGATCCGCAACCTCATTGCCAGCAATCCCAGCATGGCCTAGGAACCCAGCACAACACCAGAACAAGTTTTTGGGCATCTATAGGACATGATAGTCGTTGAAAACAATATGGACAATTCTGTTTTTGCAGGACTTGTATGATGCCAATGCGCAGCACAACGCTCAAGGAATCTGTATATATGATGGACTTTGAGATTTTGTGTTCAAGAATGTGTTGTGCAATGAGTCAGATGCCATATGCTTCCGCTGAGTAAATTGTGGTGTATGTGCTCATGGTTCTGCATGCATCAAAGTTTGGTCCATGAGCAGCGCAAGACACTATGGTTGCAGTTTTTGATGCTGTCACTATAAATCTCTGCACATTGATACTTATACCGCAGGGACAAGACGTGCTGCAAAATTGCATTTTGTTGTACCCTGGTTTTATCAATATTCATGAAAGACAAGTCACAACACACAGGTGAAGCTGCCAGAGTAAAAGAAGATGTGAACGTCAGTAAAACGTCAGTCAAAGAAGATGTGTAAATGTCTCAAAAAGGAGATGTTGATACTCAGGAGCTTCCTGTCTCACTCTAAGTGAGAATGGCACAGGAACGGTAACAGGCGATTATACAAACACTGCTGATGTGGATGCATGATTAACAACAGGGTTTAAAATGATGGTCATTCATCGACTGAAATTTTGAAAGCGCTAGAGCAAATCCATGTCTGTTCGTTGGTCCTCAAGGCACCCTTTGTTGCATTCAACGTATAGACTCTTTGCTGGGCTAGTGCGGAACGCAACCACGACGCAAGGCGGAGGCCTAATTGGAGTACTGGGTCAAGAATCTTTAGTGTCGTTTTTGATGCCGACCATACACGACAGCCGCCATAGTCTACCCGGAGACGCGAAAAGGCGGTAAAGACCCGGAGAAGCAGTTCTTTGTCTGCACCAAATGATGGGTGGGATAAGGCCCTTGAGAATGTTTATGTTTTGAGGCATTTATGTTTAATTGCTTTGACGTGAGGTATGAACGGAGCATGTCATCAAATATGACACCTAAAAACTTGTGCTTCCCTTTTAACAGGAATAGATGCACGGCCAAGAGGAATCTGACGGTCCGCATTAGGCCCACACTTGCGGAAACACAGAAGACAAGTACTTTTGCCCAAGTTCACTTTAAAATCGTTAAGGTCCGCCCATCCAGCAAGCTTCTTAACACTGAGGTGTACTTGACGTTCGCGAATTGAAAAGTTACAACATTTATAAGATATTTGAACATCGTTTAAATAGATTGAACAGGAAATGGTTGGTGGCAATGCCTTTCGGAGGGACATTTCAGAAAACCATGACGAGTAATCGACTAGATGAAACAAGTTATAGGCCCAATAAAACAATGTTGTGTACCAAATTTTTTTTCTGCATTTTCCAGCTACAAGGTTAAGGGATGCACAAACGTCTCAACGACCGTTACCTACCAGATACCAGCAGGGAAGACCACCGAGACTACGAGGGGCGGCCCAACTCCCACTTGGACAGATATATCGAAGAGTGGGAGGTGAGGCTCGCAACGCAGAACCTCAACTGCCGTTCGGCCGCAGGGCCGGACAAGATCTCCAACAAGACGCTCCGCAACCTGAACGACTCGGCGATTGCGGCGCTAACAAAGTACTACAACGAGTGTTGGAGGAGCGGCACTCTACCGAAAGCGTGGAGAACGTCGAAGACGATCCTGCTACCCAAACCTAACAAGCCACCGGGAATAGAGGGCCTGCGCCCCATCTCGCTCACGTCCTGCGCGGGCAAGGTGCTGGAGCACGTCTCAACACCCGGTGGAACGACTACCTGGAGCGACACGGCATCTACCCGGACTCCATGCTGGGGTTCCGGGCACGCCTGGCGACCCAGGACGCCATGTTGCTGATCCAGAGGGAGATCCTCGACCCTCCGGGCGGGCTGCCCAGGAAGGACAACCGGGCAATCCTGGGCTTGGACCTGCAGTGTGCCTTCGACAACGTGAGGCACTCGGCGATCCTGGAGCAGGTCTCCCGCCTGGGCCTGGGGGCGAGGTCCTACAACTACGTTCGAGCCTTCCTGTCGGACCGCACGGCCTGGCTGGAAGTGGGAGGCAAGAAGCTGGAGGAGCGGAAGCTGGGCAGTGTCGGGACCCCGCAGGGTTCGGTCATCTCGCCACTTCTCTTCAACATCGTCATGATCGAGGTGGCGAGGCGCCTGGAGACGCTGAACCCGGGGGTCCGACACTGCCTATACGCCGACGACGTCACCATCTGGGTCACGGGCGGCAGCAACGGGGAGATCGAGTCGAATCTCCAAGCCGCGGTGGACGCCGTGGAGTCCCCGCTCTCGAGCACGGGCCTGCGGTGCTCGCCGCAAAAATCGCAGCTTCTCATCCTGCCGCCCCCGGGGAGGCACCGGAAGGCGGCAAGCCAGGAGGCCGCAAGGAGCATCGTGGTGCGGACGAGCGACGGTGCACCGATCCCGCACGTGCCCGGGCTGAGGATTGTGGGGATGTTCGTGGACGGGGTACAGACGAACACCACGGCTCTGAAGAACATCGTCACAAAGATCGGGATCGCCACCCGCCTCGTGAAGCGGGTGTCGACAAGACACCGAGGCATGAACGAGAGGGGGCTCCTGCGTTTGCTGCAGGCCTTCGTCGTTAGCCAAGCAACATACGCGGGAGCCTTCCACCGCTGGACCAAGGCGGAAGAAGGCAAGATCGACGCCGCCATCAGAAAGGCCTACAAGAGTGCCCTGGGCCTACTACCCAGTACGAGAACGTCGGCCTTGCTGTCTCTGGGAGTACATAACACGCTCTCGGAGATCAGCGAGGCCCAACGAATATCGCAGCTGACCCGGCTGAACGGCACGACAACGGGCAGGAGAGTCCTCGACCGCGCGGGGCTCAAGCCACCGGGAGATCGAGCAAGCAGCGACGGGGTGCTAGAAGAGCAAGTCCCCCTGAGCGACGAGGCGGCGAGGGGCATCATTGTGTTCCCGCTGCCCAAGAACATGGACCCGGAGAGGGACCTGGACCGACGCAGGGCGAGGGCGGCAGCTCTGGCCAGGAAATACCAACACGACGGGGGCGCTGCGTACGTGGACGTAGCCAAGTACCCTGGAAGGAGAGACGCCTACGCGGTCGCAGTCGTCCAGGCATCTACGGGGGATCTACTCAACGCAGGCACCGTGCGGGCCAGTACGCCCGGCCAGGCAGAGGAGGCGGCGATAGGCCTGGCGATGGGGGTACCGGGCACCCGAACGGTGCTAAGTGACTCAAAGACGGCGGTAAAGAATTTCGCCAGGAGCACGGTCTGGCGGGATGCCGAGCGGCTTGTGGGGCTCGCCAGGGCCTCGCGGGCTGCAGGGAGCACCCCCGCTAGCCCGACTACCGTTATCAAGTGGTTCCCCGCACACATGGGGGAGCTGCCGAGCGTCGACAACCGCAACGAGGAGGCGGACGCGGCGGCCCGTGAACTCGTCAGATGCCGGGACGCCAGCACCAGCCTCTCCGCGGATGCAGGCGAAACCAACGCCGAGGAAGACCTCGAGCCCCTGACGGACTACGGAGAGATCCTAAAGCGATTCAGGGGCGAGAGGAGGGAGTACCCGGCCCCGCACCACGAACTATCCCATGCGGAGTCGGTGATGCTTCGTCAGATGCAAGTGGAATGCGTGCTAACCCCGGCGTTGGCGCGCCACATCTGCCCCGAGGTGTTCGCAGACCCAGTGTGTAGCGTCTGTGAAAGGGAACTAGCGACACTCGGCCACATCATGAAGTGCGGGGAAGTGCGCGATGGGGACGGGCAGTCCCTGGATGCCACGTACCCCGAGCAAGTGGAACGCTGGTTGCGCTCCATAGACTCATCATCACAGAGATGGGCGATCCAGCGGCTCGAGGAGGCCCTGGCTAGGCAGAAGAGAAAGGGGACCAAGGACCCGGTTACCGGGTGCCGTGGGACCCCAGTACCGGACGCCCTGCCAGGAGCACACCCCGAGATCTAGGCCCAGTGCCCTAGGACTTTTAATAGACTAGGGCATTAGAAGGGAAGCCCCGAGCCCTGCGCGGCCGGTTGGCAACCCCACGCAGGATCTGTAAATAAAGTCTGTTCTCTCTCTCTCCACCTATATTCCACGTTATACGGTATTTGCTCCACTGCATCTTGGTGGTTCGCAATTTTTCGAACAATATTCACACACACATCAAGCTAGTGTCAAGCTACAGACCAAGCATCACCTTAGTACGCAAGCACAAACCACAATTTCAGTCCATCTAAGTATTCTTCGGTTAAAGAGATGTTGGGGCATCTGAGTGAACTGGACTATGTGTTGCACCTTTATTCAAGCTTTAAAGTATAAAATCACCAGAAAAACTAATTTTTGTCTGTATTTTTTACAGAATCGTGCTGCTTATATACCAATAAGGAGACGCCTCTGAACAGGAGAACGTACAAAGGAAACAAGAAAACAAAACTTGCCTTTGCCCTTTATACTGTTGAATCTGAAGCAGCGTTTACGCGCACGTCGGGGAAAGTTGCGTAAATAGCCCGGCTTCCTGAAAAGTACAAAAGCTTTTTCCGCACACAAGCACTCCAGTATGAGCAGCAAACCATAATGAAGTAAATTTAAATTTGCTGGAAAATGCTCGGGAAGAGCTTAAATAATGAGTTACTTATGCACCTAACCATTGTATTTTTTCCTGTATTGATTTCGGCAACAAAAATAAGGTAGCAAAAAAACAACACCCACACACTTTTGTGAATCTAAAGAACCCTGTAAACAAAACACCGTCTCAAAAAGAGAAAACGGCCATAAGCGCTTGCTCCTTAGAGAACGTGGATGATTTTGAAACACATTTCATCACATGGCAAGATGAATTCCTTAGGACAAGCACACTGCAACATTGGAATTGATTTCTATGCGACCTTGACCTTCACTCTGGGCTTATTTTTAGTATTTCTTTCTTCAGCCTTTTGATTTATTTATACTGGAAACTTTTCATGTAACCGAACTAGTAGCATTCCTTGATGTACCTAGTGTGTTGCACAGAATGCCACTACTGTAAATTGTGCAAAACAACCTACCAATTTCTTAAACATGCGAATGAATAGGGCACTTTTCAGTTGCAAACTCCTTGCCGAGCAGACTTCTCTGGAAGTCTTTGATGAGCCGGCACAGTTCTTTAACTTCTTTCCGAAGCGCAACATGAGTCGTCCTCCTTGTAGCAACAGCTGCTTGTGGGCAGCACATCTTGGACAGAATACCCTTGCAAATGTCCTTTGATGGCTTCCAGTTCCTCTTGTGCTGCCTGTCAGTTTCCCTTTACGGCCTCACGTAAGTGTCTTGGAATGAGGTCCTCTTCTTCAAAGACATCCTACAAGAGTTTGATTTGATTTCTTTTGATTGTTTTTATTCTTGCCCGGGAAAACAACAAATAAATCACTTTCGCGCAAAGGGAACCAGGAAAAAAGCCGTAAAAACAGCTTGACTAGCCCCGGCCCCTCCTGCTCAGACAGGCGGCACGTGGCATTGGCCCATATTAACAAAAATCAACAGAAAAAAAAAAAGCGAAACGTATACAAAATATATACAGTGTCTATAACCAGCACTCAAAATACATACTGAGCAGGGTTTGGAAAAACAGTGAGCTTACGAAAACAATAGCGAGAAAGAGGAAGATATTTATCCACATAACAACAGCATTACTTAATTGTAAAGATGCTGCGTAGATGGTTAAAAGAAAGGGTAGAAATGTCTTCACATATAATGAGTAAAGACGGCAATCTGTGTCGCACCATTTGTTCGCCATAACTTGTTCGGCATTTCTTAACTTTCCAGGTTTCAGGATTGCGGGTAGAATATATCAGACAGAAATTTTCTAGACTGCATAGATAAAGTAGTGAACGATTATATACTACTGCTTATTTGTAACATCGGCAAAGTCATAACTGTAAATAGAACCCATGTCAATAACGTTATACTTTTTAAATAGTTCTCGTGTAGGATGAAGATACGGAACCTTGCTGACTAGGCGAATAGCTCGTTTTTTTAAAACTGTCATTTTTTCTATATTTCTCTGAGTTGTACTGGCTCAAATTAGTACGTCGTAATTAAGCATAGAGCTGAAAATGGAGTTGTAAAGTAGAAAGGTAACTGAGTCTTCAAAAGAACAACAATAACGGCGCATAATACCAGTCGCCTTGGAAAATTGCTGGAATAAATAATCAGTTTGTTTATTCAATGACATAGTTTCTTCAAATTATACACCTAATGTTATAAAACATTGAACGAATTCAACTGGAGTTTTAATTGATTACAATAGGTTCAACTGCGCTGATTTTACGACGTGGATGAAAAAGTACTGCTTTTGTATTGCAAGCACTCAGTTTTAAATTATTGTTGGATGCCCAGCTGCTAACACATGCAAAAGTCTTATTTGCGCGATTTGCGAAATCAATACATGAACACCGGCAAAAAGATAAACTGTGTCCATCGGCCATAATATTATTATTTCATCTCATCATCATCAGGCTATCTACGCCCACGCAGGGCAAGGCCTCTCCCTTATACTCCAATTACCTCGGTCCTGTGCCAACTGTGACCAATTTATCCCCGCAAACTTCTTGATCTCATCTGCCCATCTAACTTTCTGCCGCCACTGCAACGCTTGCCTTCTCTAGGGATCCACTCTGTTACCTTAATGACCACGGTTATCTTGCCTTCGCAATTACATGCCCTTCCCCACGTCCATTTCTTTTTCTTAATCTCTACTAATATGTCGTTAACACGTGTTTGTTCCCTGACCCACTCCGCGCCTTCTTGTCCCTTAATGTTACACCTATCATTTTCCGCTCCATTCCACGCTGAGTCGTTCTCAGTTTAAGTTGAACCCCCTTAGTGAGCCTTCAGGTTTCTGCGCCGTAGGTAAGTACCGGTAAGATGCAGCTGTCATACACTTTCTTCTTCAGCGACAATGGTAGGCTGCTATTCATTATCTGAGAATGTATGTATTTACCGTTGCATCACTGTTGGCAGCAGCAGCTTGGCTGCGGCAGCTACACTTGTCACGCACTAGATTTGACAGCGGCAGCTACAGCGGGCGCGCACATATCTGCGCATTTCCCGAACTGCGGTACTGCCGCAACAGTGCTGCCTGGCTCCTGGATATCAACGCTTGACGGTAGTGTCATCGCTGGAGCGGGATTACCTTGTCGAATGCGGACGATGTTCTTGGCTGCTGACCCCCTCATCTGGACTTCATCGCAAAAGGAGGTGTCTCGCCCCGCGCTGAGCACCTTATCACCGACCGAGGCTTCCGTAGGGTGACGCCTGCATCACCGCAACTCCGATTGGTATATCGAGGAGGGCCGTAATACAACGCTCCTGCAAGAAACGGCCGCGCTTCACCTGGCAGCGGCAGCTACAGCGGGCACGCACTAATCTGCGCATTTCCTGAACTCAGGTTGGTTATGTTTAGTTTGATTTTTTTAAATACTGCCGCAGCCAAGCTGAAAGTGCTTCATGTCTCCCACCAAAATTCCAAATGAAGTTGTAGAGTTCTTCAAAGATTTCAGGCGAGAAATACAAGACATGCGTGCCGCAATAGGAAAAGACTTGAAAAAAGAATTAAAGAAAATAAGCTGTCCATTTTTAGTACCAGTTTGGCACCGTGACACAACGGTGTTCAGAATTTAAAAGGAATACACGCTTTAAAAATAAAGAGAACGCTGTGCTCTTTGCAGAATGCAACTCTCTAAAACAGATGGTAACCGAGCATGAACAAAAAATGAAAGACTTCGAGCAATACTCGCGTATACGAAACGTTGAAGTGAAAGACATACCCAAAGTAGCGAACGAGAAGCTTCCAGATATCCTGAAAGAAGCTGGGTGAAGTTTTCTCAGAGAGCAACTCTGAGGACGACATCGATGCGTGCCATCGTGTGCCCAGGAGATATGATGGCTGCGCCAATATTGAGGTGCAGTTTTGCTCTCGTACCAAGCGAGACACCTTCATTGAGAAGGGCGCAAAAAGAGGGTATGCACCACTGTTCTAGGTTTCCCAGAAAGCTCCAGCGTCTACATCAATGAGCATTTGTGTCCAACACTCAAAAAACTGTTGGGGCAGGTCATCCCCCGTGAGAATGAGAAGCAATGGAAGTATGCGTGGACGCGGGACGGCAACATTTTATACAGGAAAAGAGACACGTCGCCTACGCTCCGGCTGACTTGCTCTCAAGGTCTTGAGACAATGATGTAGCCACAGCTGTTAGCGTATTGCTCTTGTTGTCACAACCAGACACGAATTACAATTTGCTGACTATAAATCATGTCACAAATCTTTATCGCTCTAAGCAAAGGTGCACATCTTTTTTTCACTTGAACACACAATCTGTTTGCGGCAAAGTAGACGAGCTAGATGCCTTACTTTAATTGGTAGGATTTTCATTTGATGTCATAATGCTAACCGAAACATGGTATCAAGAAGGACACAATATTCTTAAAATGCCGGGATGTGACACTTTCTACAAACATCGTATCGGCAAAAAAATGACCGCCAATCCACCCCGTGATTGTGGTTGGAAAGCACAGCTGGAAACGGCCCCCACAACGATTACCCATATGACATCACTTAAATTCCCTCACGTCGCTATACAAATAGCGAAACCAGAGAGAAGTGAATTGCAGTTAAGCCCACCCTCTATTACTGCAAAGAGATATTCTTGGTAAGGTTAAATTAATGACTGAATCATGAACGGTTGTTGTTTGAGATGTATTGGTGTAGCACATAAGAGCAAACTATTTTCTGTACACCCGAAGTAAGATCTCACTTTTCCGTCTCTGCCGTCGCAGACGGAGGCGACGAGATCAGCGGAAGAGACGGCGGCGAAAGAGGAGGAAATACTTCTATTCAGATTTCTGAACGGCCAGGAGTGCAGCCCAGAGGAGTGGTGCCTTCTTCAATGTAGACCGTATTCAGTCCGCGCAGCCTGTGCTCATTCCACCAGCTGAAGCTGGGTAGGCACAGGTAGCCTGGACAGCACGATCTGCCATTGCTCTTGTTCGGTAGTTGACGGAAAGAGAGGAGGGTACTCAGGGCTAACGTCGAACACCCTGATTATGTGGCAGAGTGTTCCTACTTCTGTGCAAAATTTACACTCAGCGTCGTAGGGATTCGGGTGCATTAGGTGAAGACGCGTCGGGTGTGGGAAGAAGCCGGGTTGTATGAGCCGTAGGATAGTTTGTTATTCTATCGAAAGGTCGGGTAAGGCGAAGGTAGAGGTCTGTCTCAGAACGCGATAATGCTTGGTTATATCCCTGAACGAGACAAGCGGGTGACTGTCCTCGTGCAGCTCCATAGAAAGGGGGTGAAAGTGAACTCTTTGTGGGCGTATTCGTTGCCCTCTATGGAAGCGTGAACGGGTGTCTAGATGAGCTGAATGGAACCGTTGCAGGGGTGGATTTTTAGCACACTTACGGCAGGTCGGATTACCAAACCCTACTGCTAATTTCAGTAGGCTTCTTGGGAATCGGTGACGACCTTAAGAACCCCTGGTTGACTGAGAGCCGAGGCGATGGCTGCCTCTTCTGCTGCCGTCATGTCTTCGGTCTTGAGTGAGGCACAAGCAAAGAGGTTAGTTCTCGAGGTAGCCACGATGATGGCGTACTGCTACTTTCGAAGTTGGGAGACATCTGTGCAGATAACTGCATGAGCCCCAACAAGGGTGGTGTTCACCGCCTGAGCCCGTGCTTGTCGACGACCCTCGTCGTGTGAGGGGTTCATATTTCTAAGCAAAGGAGGCATCTTTACTTCTTGCGGCCAAAAGTCCACGAGTACATGAAGCGGAGTGCCATTCTGTTCTTCCCAGCCAATATGAATAAGAATGTGGTGACCCGCCGCAGTTCTGCTCATTCGGTGCTTCTGGATAGAAAGATGGCCCTCTATCAGCTCTTCCACCGTCTTGTAGAGCCCCATGCTAAGCAGCCTCTTTGTAGACGCACTCATGGGAAGACCAATGGCTTGCTCAACCACCTTTCTAATCATTATATAAAGCATCTTTATGTCCTCCTTGCCGACAATAAGACAGAGGGTAAACCCATGTGATTCTCGAGAGGACAAAATCTTGAACTAACCGAAAGGTATCGGATTCCTTTAGGCCTTGCTTCTTGGTGGCAACTCGCCTGATCATGTCTATAATTTTGTTGATGTTGTGTTTGGGGCGCTGCAAGGATACGTCACCCTTGGTGTTGGCCTGAAGATGTAGGCCCAGGATCTTGTTGCTGGGGCTTGGAGTGATGGCCTGGCCATTAGGGAGTATTTGAAAGAGTTCCGTGAGGTGTGGTTTGGCGTTAGGGCGGACGACAAGGAGCTGAGAGTTTTTACGTGAACACTGCAAGCCACAGGCTTTAGCACATTGGCGTACTATAAGTGAAATGCCATGGGTGGATGTGAGCTTCCTTTAACCGCTATCGCGTGGCATTCAGCGAGAATGCAGGAGTTGAACGCGTAGATGTGGTTGGGGAGTGCACCACTTGTCTTTCCGTCTCCGCGTGGGCTCGCAGCTAAATCGGTAAGACAACGGGCTCTGTCTTTGTGAGTCTATTAGTTCCAGCTTCGATTCCTGGCGGTGCCAGTAAATTCTTTTCTTTCTTCGCAGGAGTTTCCTGTTGACACCAATGGTCGCGAAACAACCCTTGGGGGGTAGAGGTAGAAAGCTTTGCTTTTAAAGGGAGGTGGGCTACTGCTAATAGTTAAGCAGAATCTAAACTGTGCAATTCATAACGACTTCATTCGAACTACGGAAGATTTTGAAATACTAGCGCTTATATGCAAAGAAACCGTTTTCTCTGTCTCGTATATGCCACCTGGGGGGAGCGTATCGGTCTTTCTATCATTTATAGAAACCTTCTTTGTATGTATTAATAAAAATTGTATGAAACTTGTGTTAAGGGGGACGTTAATATCGACATGTTGAATGCAACCTCAGCCGAACATCACTTTTAGAACTTGCTAGATTCAAATGCCCTTACACACACCATTGGTACACCTAATCGCTTAAAGCCGATTGTGCCTCTTTATTTGATGTGTTTCTTACAAAAATGGAAGCCTGCAATCTAGTATCCGGTGTGATTGGCGCTATTTAAGTGATCATATGCCCACATTTTTAATGACGGAGAACAAGACAACAATAAAAGCACCCAAGCATACTTCTGCGACATTTCAGGACATTATTCCGCTCACTTTAGAAGCGTTTCGAAACGAGCTATCCACGATAACTTGGGAAACCGTTTTCAGTGTAACTGACCTGAATGAAGCCCATGATAACTTTTTGTCGTTGTTGAAATCAGTATACAAAAATATTTTGTTCGCAAAGCTTTATCCTTGAGAAAAGCTAGAAACCCATACATCACCCCACATTTATTAAAAATGATAAAAGAGAAAGACGCCCTTTATACGCGATTCATCCGTACGGTAAACGTGGACGACCTACGTGCCTTTAGAACATTAACAAATATTGTGACTGGCTTCCTCAGGCAAGCTAAACGTGCTTAACTTTTTAATCTTTTTAACGCTGAAGTCATGCGAAAAACTGATGTTTTGTGGAAAAGGCTCCACATGTACTTGGCCGACAGCAGGACCATGCGCAAGGTAGTGAACTAATTCTTAATGGCGCAACCACGTCTGTTGCGCAGCTGCCAAATGAATTTACAATTTTTTTTATTTTTTTATAACAGCTCTTGCAATTCGGGTATTTTGAACTACTTGCCACCCAGCTACAATAGTAGCGCATTCCTATTCCCTACCGATGCCAATGAAATCTTCCGCACCTTCTTATTATTTCGTAACAGTAAGGCATGTGATGCCGATGACATTCAAATCCTACCAATTAAGCACACACTGGATAGTACCTGCCCTGTACTTCAGCACGTGTACAACCTCGCTTTCGAAAAAGGCATTCTTCCAACGCGCATGCAAATGGTTAAAGTGAGCGTTATATTCGAAGGTGGTGAGAGAAATGAACTGTCTAACTATAGACCAACATCAATCTTTCCCGTGTTTTCAAAAGGGCTTGAAAAATTAATTAGTGACCACATGTCCGCTTTTTGTGAGAAACACCTTATAATAACTAATTCACAGTTTGAATTTCGAGAACATCTTTCAAACGCGTCTGCACTTCTAACACAAAAAAATAATACTTGAGGCAATTGAGAAAAAACTGGTAACATTAGGAGTATTTGTAGATTTTTCGAAGGCGTTCAGTCGAATTAACCATGCCATATTACTAAAAAAACTCCAGCATAAAGGGTTTAGAGGTTAATGTCTCACTTTGCTTAAAAGCTACCTTAAGTTCCGATACCAGGCTGTAGTGATAGACAGTGAAATATCTGATTATAAGGCATTTAAATTAGGGGTACCCCAGGGGAGCATCCTCGGGCCACTATCATTCTTAATTTATTATAATGACTCGGTAAATATCGGCACTCTTGCAGATTTGTTATTTATGCAGACGACACCACCTTACTTTTTTCTGGTAATGGTACTACTAAATTATTGCATGATGCAAACAATGTGCTAAATAAACTGGATAATTGGAGCACAGTTAATTTATTACGATAAACACTTCGAAAACAAAAGCAGTTCACTTGAAAGGAATAAATTCTAAAGCATGTATTAGTACCAGCCTATGCATTGGTACTTCCAGCCACGAAATTGTCCCTTTAGTGAAAAGCCTCGGCGTTTTTTTTTTTCGACGAACACTTAACATGGAACAAACACGTCGATAATATTTCCAGCAAACTTGCACTCGTCGCTGATGTCCTTACAAGGTTACGGTTCTTTGCCCGCTGAAAATAAAATTGTTAATTTACCATTTTTTTTTTTTCTCCCACCTTTACTACTGTCTCTTAGTCTTGGGGACGTACGACCGCTATCATTATTACTAAACTACATCTACTACAAAAGAAAGCCGTGCGAGCCGTCTCTAATTCTGCTTATGATGCTCACACACAACCAATTTTTGAAATCCTCTGGGTTCGCCCCGTTTATGGTCTGCATGATGAAAAACGTATTAAGAGCTACAATAGCGAAACGAGAACAAATTGTAATTTTATTAGATAACTGTCCAACTTGACTCCACATCATAACGTTTATAACACACGTCATCCAGAAGCATGGTTCGTGCCCTGCCCAAGTATCAATTACTGAAAACAATTATTGTTCTACATGTTACCAAGTCAGTTGAATTCAAGTAATAAATATGCAATCAACAATGTTGTGTTTGTATTTATTATCGGTTTTCGTGATTCGTAATTCACCTTATTGATTCTGTGCAAGCCTCTCCTTGCAGTGTGTATTAGGTTTGCATTTATTATATTGCTGCCAACGAAGGTGAATTGTTTTTACTACTTTGAGTTATATATGTATTTTTGTTTGCATATGTATACACAATTGTTTTATAAATACATTATGGTGCACACACCCTGTCAAGCCACTTCTGATGGCTTTTTGTCCGCGCTCCGGACATCGGATTTATGGTCCGTAGTAATATCTGTATTTTGATGTCGAATAAAATTGACTTGACTTGACTTAACAATCTCGTTCATGTACAAAATGAAAAGAAACGGACCAAGAATGCTACCATGTGGCACGCCAAAATTAACTGGTTTAGTTGTTGAAATGTATTCTCCAATTTCAACGAGTTGCGATCGATGGAATAGATAAAATTACATTAGCGAATGAACTTTCCCGCGAAGTCCATATCGATGTAGCTTATGAAGAAGAATATCGGGATTTACGTAATCAAATGTTTTTTGTGAAGTCAAAGAAATACCTAGAACAACATTGTCGTTTTCAAAATTGTCAACGATAAACTCTTTTTTGTCAGGCAATGCCAACTCAGTTGATTTATTCTTTCTGAAACCGTATTGAGTGGGGGAAATGATAATAGAGTGATAAGAAAATGATGATAAGCGCTTCGGAAAATTCTTTGTATACTTTTAGAAAAAAGAGGCAAAATGGAAATTGGGCGGTAGTTTGAGAAATTCTTGTGATCTCCCTTTTTATATAGTACTACAACTTTGGCGGACTGCATTTTGCGTGGAAAAACTCCAGTTGAGAAACATACGTTAAAAAGGTGTGTTAAAGTGTTCGCTAATAAATCAATGACAAACTTAACGTTACCTTGAAACCGTACACGTCGGAGGAATTGCTGTTGCTGAGAGACATAAACGCAGCAATGACTTCATTCTCAGCAACGGGATCAAAAGAATAGTGCTGTCCATAGAGCAATTAGGTATCTTAATCTTTCAGTATTCATTTAAACTGTTGGAACGGAAAGAAAGAAATCGTTTAAAGCATTGGCTAAGGCTTCTTTTTCTAGTATCTCACCATCCTTTATAAGTTTTTTGAGGGGCTCCGAGAGATTTCCAACCATCGTATTTATTTTTCCAAAGTGCCTTGAGGGCGTTCATTACACGAACTAAAAAGATTGAAATGATAGCGGTTTTTTGCAACGCGCAGCTCTTAATGATGAAATTACGGAGAGCTTAAAACTTTAGAGATGTCGACATTCCGAGTTTTCAAAAAAAATATTATAAAGTTTATCTTGTTTTTTCATCAGCCTGATCAGGTCCGCAGTTATCCAGGGTTTACGGGTACATTTCGGTGGAGAATACGTTTTATACGGAAAACTTGCATTATAAGCATGGGTGAACTTTCCGAGAAACTTGTCGTGTGCAGCATCAGAGCTGCTCTCCCTAAAGACATCGTTCCAATTTGTTCGAGCTAGGTACTCTCGAAATCTAAGTAGAGTACTAGGATTGACATCCCGGAAAGAGCGGGTTACATGTTGCGGTTTTTTAGCAGTGGCATGACTTTTCACAGGCAGAAAAACAGGAAGGTGGTCACTGAGAGAAAAGTAATAACCCCATATCTCAGACAAATTTCATCATTGTTTGTAATGAAAATGTCTAAGAGAGTACCTGAAATATCTGTGATTCGTGTAGGGGATTTTATAGTGTTGCGACAAGAGTGAATATTAAGCAGGGTTTCAAATTCTGTCTTCAGTCTACTTTCGACGAGGTAATTAATATTAAAGTCACCACCCATGATAAGGCTAAATTCGCGTTCATTGATGACAAAAATCCAGAAAGGAAAGAAATTCTGAAATTAGACCGCAAGGCGGACGGTAACAAACACAGAACACTTCCGTGTCACACAGAAGAACTAACATTCCATAATGGGGTATTATAGAACAGATATTGGTGAGCTGTTCACATTCCATACTACTGGAAAGCAGCATTGACATACCTCCGCCTCTTCTTGAATTTCAGTTAAGGTAGAAAGTCTTGTAACCAGACATTTAAAAACATCAGCTTCAGAAGTAAACCACGTTTAAGAGAATATTATAACATCAAAGGGCGAAATAGAACGGCTAAAGAAATATTCAAGATAATGAAATTTAATTTTACTTGACCTAAGATGAACACAGATGAACACAGTTACAATTTTGCTGAATATTTAACACGATACAGTCATCAAGTTCTAATAAATCTGATTCTTTATTGGTAGCGGAAGCCAGGGAGAAAAAAATACAAAAAATAAACTACAGCGGCGCAAACGGACTTGGCAGCATTGAGCTCTTCAAGGTGTCTTTTGTTGTGCATAACAAATACGGATCGCGTGGAGACCTTATTGTTGGCGAGCCACGAAAAGCGATAGCCGTTTTCCTCGGCCCATTCTCTCGTGCAACGAGGTATGTTACGATTTTGTTTTGTCATGCTGTCTGTGATAAAAACAGAAGATTTCGACTCGCGCAAGAACTTCCTTTTTTCCCGACAACATGTCTAGAAGGATTGCCGGTAGAGCGAACAATGATTCCGGATTCAGATCCCGGTCTCGAGGGAAGCTTGTGTACAGCGTCTACATCATTTCCAGAGAGCGGAGGCAGATTTACGGAGGTCGCTACTTCCTTAGGTTTGGCAATTTCGGAATTCCATGTGCCTCAAAGTTTGCTTTACGACTACGTCATTCTAGGTCATTCAGCGATGACTTGATTCTCTCAACATCGTCTTTAGCGCGACCTATCTCGAGTACGGAGACGCGTTTTTTTTAGATCATTTATTTCATTGTCGTGAACTTCCTGCTTGTTTAGAATATCATCGTACTTTTTGACATCATTTAGTGGAAGACCTTTACTTCGTCAACCTGAGTGGGCAAGCAGGATAAGGCGTCCTGCCTATGCGCTATCTCAGCCAGACTATAACTCAGATCTGCGTCTGGGACGGCTTTCCCAGCGCCTTTCGTTTTGGAGGCACGGCAGTTCAGGCACCACCCCGACCTTCGTGCAGATTCCCCTTTGCCTTTAAAGGTCGCTTCTGAGCAACCCGAGCAGGTTCCCAGATGGTAGGCGTACTCTCAGTATGCGCATTTCAGGAAAAGGCCGTCAGTTGGCGGGCACACATCGCAGGTCCGACAGATGTCTTCCGGGGTAGCCATTGTCAGATACAAAGATCGGCAAAACACGGCCACAAACTGAGCACAGAGGCACGGCAACAGGGCTATGGGGAGGCTGCAGCGGCGGCAAAGATAACACTGCTGAGGATATTTAGAAGAAACCAACCTGTAAGTTGAAGCAAGAAGAATTAGGGGGGGGGGGGGGTGTCTATTCGCCACCGCCGCCACCGCCGAAGTGCCGAGCTCTCACATCGGCTACAAAGAGGAACACAGCAAAAGCGCGACGGGGTGATGTCACAACTACGATTCCTCGAAGGAAGGGCAGCTGTTCTCTGCTGGTAGTCTGGAATTGCGGAGAAGCCAATACGAAGACACGCTGATGAAAATGGTGAACAGCTCATAAGGCTTAGGCAGGGCGGTCACAGTTACGGACATGGTTGGCGGGGCAGGTGGAGCCAGCATTGTAGAGCGGGTGTCACCGACCTGTGAGTTGAAGCAAGAAAATAGGGGATGTGGGGCGTCTATTCGCCACCGCCGCAACCGCCCAAGTGCCGAGCTCCCAATTCGGCCACCAGGAGGAACAAAGCAAAAGCATGACCGGATGACATCACAATGACGACTCCTTGAAGTAAGGGCGGCTGTTCCCTGCTGGTAGTTTGTAATTTGAAGCAAGAAGAATTAGGGGAGAGGGGGCGTCTATTCGTCACCGCCGCTACTGCCCCTGCTCTGCGCACGTTTATTCTCAACTTATTCGTTGATGTCCCCTGCATTTTGTAACCACATTATTGTTTTAAAATGTAAATATATAATTAGATGCTTAATTACCGATGCCCGTGCAGCTGCATTAGGAGCTCCTCTATAATGTCGGCCACAGCTTGGTTGCAGGCCACGAATATATTCATTGGACAACAGGATCAAAAGTGCTACTTGTGCAATATTTAAATAAAGAAAGTTTAGCATTAAGCTTGATTTTGACCGGACCACTACGAGGACAACACCTGGTTCATCCCTTA
Organism: Haemaphysalis longicornis; assembly: GCA_013339765.2. Lineage (NCBI taxonomy): Eukaryota > Metazoa > Arthropoda > Arachnida > Ixodida > Ixodidae > Haemaphysalis > Haemaphysalis longicornis. Next base: position 167,241,972 of record CM023454.1, on the reverse strand, counting down.
TTTGCACGTACTATTTCTTTGTCCCGTATCAATCATGCAAAAAAACCTGCATTGCCTTTTTCTGGACTTTTCTTTTTGTTTACGAAGGAATGACAGGAACTCTTGTTCACAGCAAACACATCCATCTGCTCCTTTGTTTCTGCAGACCAACTTAAACACAAAAGCACATGACAATTACTATACTCCCTACTGTAATATTTGGGCGTGGGCCTTGAAATGGAAACACCAGTGAGAATACGGGTCAGAGAAGGGTTCTGAGAGAGAGCGGCAGCAAGTGCCAGGTGTGGGTAAATAGATTTATAAGCTGCACAAAAGAACCGAAGGCCCCTGCTGCACGCGTAATGTACAAGCTGCTTTGACCAGTGAAGGCACAAACAAAAGCCAAGGCTAGCAGGCAAACCAGGCTTTCGAGGGCGTTGTACAGAGGGCTGGCGGGCACTCACAAACGGAAAGTTCAACAGCAGGTCAAAAAATTGCCGAACTATGTTATAGCTAGGGTTGTTCGTTTCCTGGTTTTATATTTTTAACTATGGGGAGTGGCAAAAATCGGGTACTATTTTCCTAACTGATAAAGAGAGAAATCTGGTGTTTTTTTTAAACTATTCCAAAATTTTGGTTTTTGTGAGGTAAATCTACAGATGTAATAAGTAATACACTCAGTTTTTTTATCAGAAGGTGTCATGAGATTACTTTACGGCGCTAAAATTGTTGTTTGTTTCACGATTGTGATTGGGGGACATCAAGGTTTTCTAGCAAATACTCTCCAAAATTTGGAGTTCGTTCGGAAATGAATCAGTCATGATGACAGTAAAGAGAATTCATAACCTCTAAAATATTAAACATGTTGTTCACGAAAAGCTGCCCATCGTTTTTTTACGCATCATTGTTCTCGTACATTACCATCGTCATTTGCAAAATTGATTGTGTAGGTTATGCGCGGAAGAAATGCAGGCGATGAGGCACGCCGTAGTGGAGGGCTGTTGAATAATTTTGACCACTTAGGAATCAATACGTGCGTCGAAATCTCTTCATCTGCAACATGCCGGTCTCCATTCGACACCTGTCGAATCGTTCAATGTATCTCAGCCAGGCAAAAGTTCTCTCGATATCACAGCTTCTATTACCTATGGACATCAATGTCAGTGCTGCATTTGCCACCCTGCAGTAGTGGGTGGTAGAGTGATGACAACATTCAATGAGTTCAAAAGCTGTGTTTGTGGAGCTTGCTTCCAGCAAGTGCTGTTTGAGAACGGCAGAACGTCAACGCGCAATTTTGTAGATCGCTACTTTGAAAATGTCTATTCGTGGAGAAATCGAGTTTACCCGATTCTCCAGAAACGTGTCCGGGGTGAAAAAATAGGGTAAAATGGAGTTTTACCCAGAAACGAGCAACCCTAGTTGTAGACTTCACACTATTAGGAAGTTTTAGGCATCACCCATAACATTTCAGTTCTTGCGTTTTTTCGGTTAAAAAAATTGTTTTCTGGCTGCAAATTAAGAACGGATATTGGGTTAGTGGTTAAACATTTTACTATACTGGGTACATTTTCTATAGCAAAGGACTGACCACAAGAGAAACCCAGCATCACAGGATGAACGCTAGACATCAACTGAATTTATCAGCGCCCCTTCAGTGGCATCGTGCAGTAAAGAAGTGAGGTTCTTGGAGCAAAAATTAACCAGCACACGTCTTGATGAATAAGCCTTCCTTTTCTCTCTCCTCCTTTTTCTTGGTGCGTGTGCTGTTCGTATAATGTGTATTTTGTAATAAATTCAGTTGATATCTAGCGTTCATCCTGTGATTCCCTTTCTCTTGTGTGCTGTCTTTGTGCTAGTAAATGCTGAGTATTACGAAAGCTAGTTTTTTTAATACTGAAGGAAGTTGCATTTCGTCTTCATGACCCATTTAGTCTAAACACAATGTACTATATATCTGAACATCAATCAATTTGCACATGCAGCTGGTCTTCCGCACATATTCAGTCTGCCTATTGCGCTGACTTTCATGCTGGTGAATGCCATATTGTCAAACGAATTAGCTCTCGCAGGCTTCCAAACCCTTTTAGATACCGTTTGTGTACGTGGATTTTTCGCATAGCCGGCGTGCTGTGCAAAAGCCGACGTTAGGAGATGTGCTACGCAAAAAAAAATAATAAACACAGGTGCCATACAGAAAAGCCACATTTTTTAGTTAACTACGTTTGGCCTTCAAAATATGAAAGCTATCGGAACGACAACGAAGCCATGGAACTAGTCATGAATTGCAGCGCCGCCCTGAGTGAACTGGGCACGGCGGGGTTTACTCAATTCTATTCACAGAAGGCTCTGAGAAGAGAAGTCAAAGGACAATGCTCGTGACAGCACGTAACAGCGACTACGTCGCAGCTGTTTATTCCGGAGTAGACGTGCCAATATCGCAAAAACGGCGTCTCGATCGAGCCCAACTCTCAGGCGTTTTCCCAGCGAATTTCTGCAGGACAATAGGGCCTTCGTGGCCTCAGCTGAGGTCGTGCATACGTGTATGAAAAATCCTACTCCCTCGTCACACACACACACACACACACCCACACACACACCACACACACACACACACACACACACACCCACACACACACACACCACACACACCACACAACACACAAACACACACCACACCCCACACCGCACGCAGCGCGCCACACATCACCCACACCACAACGCACCACTCGCACATCCGAGCACAGCACGCACAAGCGTACTGCACACGGCCCGCGCACTCACGCGTACTTGCGCACGGGCACGCGCACGGCAGGACGCACACACCTCACACAATTTCGAGCCCTCACTGCTGCTCGAACACATGGCTCAACTTTGCTGTAGCGCTTTCCACAGGGTGCAGGATGTTCGCGGAGTTGTAGCCGCCCTATCTGGCGGCGTCGCTTTTCGAGTAAACATTGTATGTTTTTGTCGGGTCAAAATCCGCAACATTTGCCTGCTCAAAATTTGGATTAAGACATTCTCGACCCCCGGAGTTTTCGAGTCAAATTGGTAGCGAATACTCGCTTACGTTATGAAACTAGCTGCAGGGTGACCACCACGAACAGAGGACCAAAGGAAGATCGTAAGAGAGTCGGAATCAGTTACGTAGGCGCCAAGCATGGAAGCTTTCCTACATTGCGCCAAGCGCCGCCAAGCTCATTAGCGTGCCGGCGTGCCAGCGCGCGGTCACGCTGATTACCTTGGTTGCGCTGTTAGGTTGCTAAATAAGTCAATATTGAAAAATCATTCAAACTTATTAGATGCCCATTCTCTCATAATAACTAGTTGCAATCAGAAGTAGAAGTTGCAAAATACCCTTTAAAGTGCACAAGTTAGAAAATAAGGTAAGGCTTCCTTGTTACTCCACGTTTTGAATGCAGAGTGATTTAAGTGGTATATTGCTCACAAAAGGGGAGCTTTGTATTTGCAAACTTTATTAGAAATACTAATTTGCCATCTATAGGATTAATTGGGGGGGCATAGAGAGTGGTAGTGGGACAAAAACAGCATTGTTTCAGGTGGCACTAGGAAAAGAGAGGGGAAATAAAGGCATGTAAGTTCGACTTGGAGGATAGACAGGTGGACTTGGAAATGCACCCCTCCACAGTGACCACAGTGAAGAGGGTTTTTTAGATGCGAAGGCATCTCATTCACCCACCTTGTCCCTGCATCCGGCGTCGGTGGTCGTCGTCGTTGTCGGCGTCCAGCCCTCCCCCATTCTCCTCACCGCGCCAGCTTCGCTCTCCGCCGCTGACCCCGTCTACTGTCCGATAGCAAACACTCTCTCGCGAGGGGCATTGGATTGGATTCGATTGGATTGGCTTGGAGTGGCTTGGCTTGGCTTGGATTGGATTGGATTTGGATTGGATGGATTAAAGTAGATTGTATTGGATTGTGTTGCGTCATAGCCGCGGCGACGCACTGGCGCCGGCGCGTCCCTCACCGTTATGCGCGCTATAAAAGGCGGTGCCTGCGCCTGCTCCGCTCCATCGATCCAGCGCCGTTCCTCCGCTGTCCAACGCTGCAACGTGAACCCCCTATGCGTCGCATCTACACAGGGGTTCCCGCAAGGGGAGGTGGGCGTTTTTTCTCTTTCTTTTTTTAGAAAGGATGTTAGTTTAAAGGCACACTCTAGGACATTCAAGGTCATCTCTTAGCTGTTTGTAGTGTTTGTAGTGGTCTTCAGATCACACAGTTTATTATTTTTTGGTGAGTTGATCCAGATTGCAGGTTAATGTACATAATGCATTTGTTTACAAAAGTTGGTTTCCACGCAAGTTTAGGGGTTGTGCTCTAAGTGGGGTTTCAATCCTGAAGTTTGGGGCATTCTAAAAGCTCGCATGTGTAGCATGTGTAGGCTTTATTGGTGTAGACATTGTCAACCAAGTTGTCCTTGCAAGCATCTTTATTCTTTGCTCCTTCTACCTGTAGGTTAGAGAAGCCTACCTAAATGAAGTTGTCTCAGAGCATATAAACATTTCTGTAGAACTCTATGCATATGTGACTGTGTACGGTGGTATATTTTGGTGTTGTTTTGTTAGTGCAAGCACGATGAAGTGTCCTTGGAATGGCGAGCCAGCTCCTGAGAGGTGCCATGGACGTGTATTCACTGCAATACTAAGAGCACGACAATTTCAGGAAGGATTCGATGGAATCAGGAGGACATCTGTTTTGATGAAGCTCAGGGGCTTCAACTTGGTCTGCGGGATGCCTCCAGATTTAGGGCAGTGTGTGCTGGGACGTGTGACGAAGCAGCTGACCGAACTTGGTTCGCATATACTGGGGACTTTTTACATTGACATAGAGGCCAAGCTTCTGGATTCTCGGCTTGGTACCATAAAGCCTCCAATAACGTCTTAGAGAACACCTCGCACTCTATGGGCGCGCACTTTCTGGAAAGCGATAGAATGGCTGCATTGGCTCCTATTTTATAGTTTTGCATGTTCGTCCGGTGTACTATGGGGCAGCCATCTGTCACACGTCGCGCTTTTCACAAAGGCAGTTTTTCTTGTACTGGTAGATGTACTTAGAGAAAGTGCTATTCGGGAAGCCCAGTACCTTTTTTGCGGATTTTTTACGCAGATGAGCACTCTCTATGGCGATGAGACGCTGACATTCAATGTACAGCAACGATTTCTCCCTCCCAAAGCGACGCGAAGGTTTCGGCCACTTTGGGGTACTTAAACCTCCCCATTTGAAGATGGTATCGGTCAGGATTTGCGCCTTGATTCAGCAGCCAACTTTGTTCATGTGGAAGTTGCTGAAAGATGAATAATGCGGGAATCTCATCACACACAGGAAAGGCAGATAACACTTCCGGCACGCCTTGCATCTGCAAAAAAGATATTGACCCAGGGTGCAAGAAGTGGTTTCAGACATGTGCACTTGGAGTGCCGCACGATGCTGTAGCTATGCCAGAGTGCCTCATGAACTTCTTTTTAACAGGTATACAACAGTATCTGAGCTGTCAAGGCACTCTCGTGCCCAGGTTGGAATAGCTGTCATTCACGAAGCTGAATATTTGGCCTCAAAGAAGACCTGCTGCTGCAATGCAAAAATTCAGGACGGCATTTATTGTTATGTGCTTGTGATATATGCTGGCTCGGACCCCATATATTTTAATTGCCAGAGTATGGTAATGTCTACTTGCACATTTGATCTGCCCCGGTGTTCTTCCAGTATCCTCCAGACCCAGAAAATCGTGGCTTATATTCTAGCGATGATTTCTTTGCACAGTATGTTTTTATTTCTGTTGTAAATGTGTCTTACTTCTCTTATCTGCCAAACAGCACAGAAAAAGAGTAGTCCTCTTCACAGCTAAGCACTCACGGTGGTATGAATAGGAAATCATTAGTTCGAATTGCCTGCATGTCCTCTCGGTACTATCCCCATTTCTGTACTTTTTGTTTCGTTTTTTTTTTCTCTTCTACTGGGCTAGCATGTATTTAACGTTTGCATCACCAAGTGAAGAAAACATTTACGTGGATCATAGTCGTAGCTCAGTTCATTATATTTTTGTAATCACCATGCAGGTATTGCATACGTATGCTTCAGTAGAATCCTCTCAGGCGTTTCGAAGTTCAGTGGAGCAGTACATTTTTAGTAAGCTAGATTTGCCGACATCTATTGAGAATGCATTTCGGCCTCGTATTGCGGAGTTCTCTGGTTCAAATTCTACCCAAACTCAAGTTTCCCAACATTTTATGTAGCCTGTTTTTTTAGATGCGACGCATCTCTTGCTCTGAGGCATGTCCATCCTGCGTCGCTGTCGCGGCTTCCGTCCACATCCCTCCTCTGTTCTTCTCTCCCACAGCTGTGTCCAACACTCTCACTCCGGCTCACTAGCATACCATAGCTGGCGCGCTTCTTTGGGCGCGCTTCGCTGCGTAACGCTGCATTAACAACTGCTCCGGCGCGCGCAAGTGCACGCATGCGCGACGCACACCCCCTGCGCATGTGCAACTCTCCCCCCTTCTTCTCTCCGACAGCTGTGTGCAACACTCTCACTCCGTCGCATTAGCATACCAAAAACAGCTGCGCGCGCGCTTCGCTCCGCTCACGTCTGCTCCGGAGCGCAAGTGCGCGCATGCGCAAACTCTCCTCCGCTGTCTGCTCTCCTTCAGGCACTGTGAATATAAAGCGGGTAGCGCGCTGCGGCGGTTCAGTCAGCCCTCGCTCTCAAGACGACTCCGTGCTTCACTTGATTCTTCCGATGAAGACGTGATGGAAGCGACGGTCCCTTCAGCGAGTGAACTGACACAATCCAATACAAGCGTCAGCACAAACGCTCAAGGCAACGTTACGACCAATTGAACCCCCGATGCGTCGCATCACATCAGGGTTCCCTCGCGGGAAGATGGGCGTAACGTTTCTTTTTAAATGTAGTTGCCCATTTGGTGCGCTATCCAGTGGCCATTTTTGATGCCAGGACACCGGATTTTCAGCCTACAGAAGTTAACTAACATTGTCACATCAGTATACGTTTAGCCGCGGCTGCAGTCGAAAAGCAGCTTAGTTAAACGTCCAAGCCAGCAGTGTCATTTTTTGTGACGAGCATTTGACATCAAACAGACAATGCAGAAAAAAAAAATTCCTCACATTTTTTTTACTTCACTCTTCATGTGGCTATCTTAGAAATGAGCAGAATTTCAGTAAGCTTTGGTGTGCAACGAAGCTAGTAAGTGCATGTGAAGCAGGTGGCTGTCATATTTGTAGTTTATACTATCCCGGCATCATTTAAAATGTAAAGAATATGGTGGTGTTTGTGCGTTCATTTGCGTCCAATTTATATTCAATGCATTGTGCAGATCAAGTTGTGTAAAATATTTTGCAAGACCGTTGTTCTGTTGGGGTAGAAATTGTAGCTACAATTGAAATAGCCTTTGGCAATCTAGCTTTTGTGTTCATTGTGTTAGTTTGTGTAATGTTGTGTTTCTCTGCATGCAGTGCGCCATTTGTTGTATCGCTATTTTCGTGTTGATGTGAATATTGTTTTGTGCAAACAAGCGTGCAAATGTAAGTGCACACGGCCATTTGTTAGACCTTTAATTACAGAAGTTTGAAAATTCCAGCCTTAGATTGCAATTTTGTAACCGTTCCATTATTTGATCTAGTTGCTTATGTGTGCCACTTTGCGCACGCAAAATGTGGCCAGGGGAGCACCTGTGCATATCCATGAGTATGAAAAAACAACTGCATACCATTAGTTTTCTGTGTGGAGTGTTCATCTTGCATTTGCTGGAAGGCTAGATGGCACACTGCGTAAGAATTTTCACTTTTTATGTAAGCGTTAGAACACTCCGCAATCTGGCTGGAAACCAAAAGAGTAGAGAGCGTCAAATGCTCGAATGCAGCCCCCACTGAGTGCATGGCACTGAGCCAGTAGGTCCTCATAAGATGCTGCTTGCTCACAGTTAGTCTGAACGGAATATCACGTTCGACACTGGGCCGAATGGCTGTCACCAGATGAACGTCGCTCAAGCTCAACGAAGGTCGTCTTCGCGTCTTTGTGTTAGTGGTTGCGTTTGTGCTTCCTAGGATGTGTAAAATGTTATCCCTTTAAGTGGTGTGAGGCATCCTGCATGAACATCGGTACAGAAAATCTGTGACAAAGACGTGCTGCTACAATGAATGAGCAAAAGCCACCCTCTATGTTAATGCCTGCGTGCAAACTAGTTTAATTAAAGCCTCCAGTCAGTGTTGATGCGATCATTCTGGGAAAAACAAACGAAAGTGGGAACAGATGGGAGAAAATGATGCTGAAGCATTACTGCAGCATGAGTCTCACTGATTGCCCTTCGTGTTTTTATTCAGCATGCCACCATAAGCTCTCCATTTGTACAAATGCAATACATCTGACTCCTGTGCACTTTTCGTCTTGCAGTAAATTTCATAAAATGACAGTTGTAGGCTGCTGTCTTGTATGGTTGCATATTGTAACATTACACCTCGTGGTCACGAAAGATTTTGAATGGAGTTGTTCTCCGTTCTTGATAAGATCGCTATTAAAAAAAGAAACAGAAAAAACAATCAAACGCAATGAGAAGAGAACCGACAGACACAGCGTTGTGGCGGTCCATTCTCTCTTTTTTGTTTTTCATCGGTTTTTCTCTGTTTCTTCCTGTAAAATGCTACAACTTTCCTACTCTTTTATTTTAGCAAGTTCTGAATTATTCTGTCTGGCAATGCCAACAAGATTTTGTCTCCATTGTCTTTCTTTTGGGAACTCGTGATGGTACGACATTGTGTGAGCAGCCTTTGCTTTATCTAGGTATTTTTTCGTGGTAGAACTGCATTCGAAATTTGCGGAGATTAGTTAAGAGCATATACGCTCGTTACATAATCCACTTTCTGCACCTTTATTGGTGTCCGTAGTGTTGAAACGACCAAATAACCCAGGAAGGAGCACTGGGAAATGTTTTTTTTTTCAATTACTCAAGACTGCGTGCAAGTACAGCAAAACAAATTCTGTCAGGTTTGAAAAGCTACAGATGTTTTGTCAGTTACTCCTGGAATCTAATCGAAATACAATTGTAGTGCACTATAAATTATCGTTGGAAAAGTTCATTTAATTTTAACGGAGTGTTTAGAGAAATTTTCTGAAGTCCTTAAGAGGGGCAGCTTGGAGGTGAAATGTGGAGACTAAAGAAATTCTTTTAAGCCAACAGTGGCCAGAAATACTTTTCTGTGGCATAGAAGAACGTGGACTGTGTGAGAGTGAGAAAACGTTTGGTGGCCTTAAGAGTCAAAACGGTGCACGAAATAACAGAGTGGAGGACATTTCGTGTTCTTGTCATCTCGGAGCTCATCTTAGTGGTTCCCTTGAGAAGGCGGATAAGTTATGTGTTAGGTGAAGGGAACCTTCACGCTGCTGTCTTACTGCTGCGGCACCATTTCAATAAAAAAGTATGCGAGTATGCGGGTAATGTATGATGGTCCGGCTATGATGAGGCACGGGGATGTGAATGTGCATTCTTTAGGGAGAGTCGCTAAGTGCCAGGTTAAGTGCTGAAGGTCAGCAAATGTGAAGCACGAGCAATAGGGATGTCAACGTGTCATGAACGGGTGCACCAATTATAGAAGACCTTGGGAGGGAGGTTGCATAACTGGCGTCGACAAAGTACTGGTAATTATTGGCTGGACATGGCATAGGGTGAGAGTGGGCAGGATAGCAAGTTAGAGGGAGGTCGGAGGTGGTTTTTGTCTTACACTCTAATTAACACTGTGGTTTTTAATTACGCTCGTAGGGTCGAGACAGGAGTGGGTGGTGTCTAGTGGGGAAATAGTGAAGGTATAGTGTGTACGAGCACCTTTGCAGCCCACATGAGAGGCCTCACTGACCCGTGATGAGCCCCTGCGGCCAGGAGAACAAGTTAATAAATGTTGGGTTTCTGAGAGTTTGCAGTGCTGTAAGAAGTATGTGTTTTGGGCAAGAGCGAGGAGTAAATGTCCAAAATGAGTAAATTGATAGCGTGGTTGATCGCGTAAAAGTTCCACTTCGAGGATGGTACTTGGGAGTTTGAGATGGGCTACTTGGTTGGGTTTGATTAGGGTATGTAGAAGGTTGTTCCAATGGAACTAGTTAGGAGTGATGATTGCGTTCGTTATAAATCAATTTTTAGTGCCCATTGCTGTTTTTGTAGGTGGTGATGCCGCCAGGTGCATGAGGACATGTGTTGCGCGGCACTCTTCCATCGCAACCTTGCATTTTAACGAAGAGTCCAAAATGAGCAGGCAGTGCCAGGTACGAGAATCATGGAGGTATATTAGCTGTCGTGGCTGGAGGCTCTCCTAAGCACTGATGGAAGTGTTTTGTTTAGAGAGAGAGAGAGATAGCGAGAGAGAAACGTAATGAGCAGGAGGATGTTTTTACGGCCTCCACCCAGTGAGAGGCATCCGTATTCAAAAATGCATTGGAGATGGCTGGTCGTCCAGACCCTTCCACCAGTCGGCGCTGGCCATAGAGCTCGGAGCTGGTCAGCTGCACCGCCCACTGGGTATGGTTTGGGATTTGGGGTCAGAGTGGGTGTCCATGGGCACTCTCATACCACGTGGTATAGGGTGCCAGCAACAGCGCAGAAGGTAAGGCGGCATGGGTATTGGGTGGTGTACATAGCGGTCAGTAGGGCTTTATGGGGATTACAAATAGTTTGTAGCGCCGGAAAGTGGGTTTCTGGTCGCATGGTAATTGTGAATGAGGTGGTGGGAAGCGACGGTGGTCGTTTTTGTAGTGGGATAAGATTTCGGTGTATGTGTGAAGTGATGCCGGCATTGAGGCCGTTCGGTCGTTGTCTTCTCCCGCTTAGGTAACGGCAGAGTGTGTATGAGCACGTGCAGCAACTTGTGCAGCCTCTTTTCCTTGGACGGACTGGTGGGCGGGTGACGAGGTGATATTAAGTTCTGGTAGGCTTTTTCCTTGACGAAGAAAGTACAGCGCAGGTTGAAAGATGCGGCCAATCAGACAGTTTTGGCAGGCGGTCTGTGAATCGGTTTTAAAAGTAAGAAAGTTTTAGCCTGTTGTTGCAGCGTGGGTGATGGCGCACTCCTCCGCGGTCTCAATGGAAGTGGTGAGAACGGTCGCTGCTGCCTGCTCTGTGCATTGCGTGTTAACCAGACAGGCTTCATGTGCTTTCTGATGAGGGTAGTGCGATGCATCTGTGTATCGTGTGCATGGTAAATGGGGATTGTCATTCCGAATTCAGCGAGCTCGTGCCGTGCGCCGTTGTTTGTTGAAAACAGGGTGCTTATTTCAGGGTAGGGTGTTACGCGGATTGGTTGTCGAATGTCTGCAGTAATTCGAATATTCTCGACTTGTCATGGTGGGAAGTTGTAGTTTAGACGGAGAAGTGTTGCTCTTCCCGTTAGAGTGATCTGTAGTCGGGTATCTGAGATGTGTGGTGGGCCTCTTGTATTTCTTCCCAGGTGTTGTGGACCCTACCTGGAAAGGTTTCTGTGTTGCCGTGATGATTGGGAGCCCATAGTGGTCTTGTAGGCCTGTTGCCATCGAGTTTTCGTATTTCTAGGTGGTTTTAGGGCCAAGTATGGCGGGCTACAAATTATCCTGCTGATGACCATGGCTTGGACCATGCTAGAGTATTGTGTTTGAAAAGTCCGAAGCGAAGATTCGAGTCGTGGCGGAGGGTGTTTATGAGTTGGTTGAGTGTGAAATGTAAGTTTGCTAGGGCATGTAAGCCAGATCCCTCTTTAGATATTATGATGCCCAATACCCAATGGTGGGGAGCATTTGGGACAGGGTGATTATTTATATATCGTTCTGGTTATGGAATTCTGTGCGCGGTCTTGCGGGTAGTTCACTTGGTGAGCGTAAGTGAACAGGACTTTCTCGGTTCGCACTCCAGTCCTCTGGATGAGGGGCCATATATAAAACGAATCGGTTGACTTGTATGTCTCTGGTCCAGTTTTACTCTGATGAAGACCACCGCCTGGTTGATATGCCATTGCTCTGCTATCTTCACACGGGTGTCCAGCCTCTTCCTTTACTTTCAAATCAAACCATCGACGATGACGACGACGATAGAGTGGCTGAACTAAACCCAGTGCTGGCTCTGTGATGTGTTGTCTCTTCTTTTCTGCCACCACATAGCGTTATTTATACATAGATGTATCTTTATTAGCAAAACATGTTACATAACTTTGTGGCAACTAGATGCTGTATTACTGGCCGGTGCACGTAATCATAATAAATGGTTACTCTTGCTTGTGAGTGATAAGACAAACACAAAAAATCCTGCTAGAATAGGGTGCATACTATTCTAATGGTTACCCCTAGCGCGAACAACAAAAGGTGCTTATATGTGTATTAATGAAAACGGTGTTTATTCAAGCATCAAAAAAAACCACCTAAGTATGAAATAGTGAAAGTTTGAAATAACGACGAAAGTGAAGAACAACACTGGGATTGGCAAGCTTTGGGGTTCGCAAATCTTAGGTTTTAAAAAATCCGTAATCTGCCTTTGGTCCTCCTAGCAATTTTTGCTTTAACTAGCGAATGCTGCGGAAAACCTAGCTCTTCCTTGCCTTTTTCAAAACTTGAGATGGGCCGGCAGCATTCAATTCGGCCACGAGTTTCTAGCAGTAGGGCGCACTAGTAGTTCGTCCAACCCCTATTGTCAAGACTGGCCTGGCAGCGACAGCTTCTGCACTTTTGATCTGAGACAAGCTACGTTACCCAACGAATATTTTTTTTGTAAACAATAATTCCAGAAACCAAAGTACGACGACCCGGAGTGCATGTTTGCGGCGTCACACCTTTAGCAAGTATGGATCGGCTTAATACAGAGACGAGTGCGAAAATAACACATCCAATGAGCACATAACCGACCCACGGAACCTCCGTGCCGAGAGGCTGGCTGAACGTTCGCAAGATGTCCCCGTTCTGCAGTTCGCACCATGTTGTGCAGTACCACGTCAGCAATAAAGTTGAATGCGCAAACATCAATGAACTGCTGACTTGCGCACACGCCATGAAAGCTGGTATTTGACGATTAAGCGTACGCCGTTGAGAGGAAGTTGCCCCCTCGTACGAAAAACATTTAAAGCGCCCTGCCCTTTTAACCTGTGTACTGTAGTCGAGCTATTGTAAGTATTTACTCTTCACAACAGGGAGGGCAGCTGATAGCATTTAATAATCAGCAAACACTTTTGGAAGCCCACGGCGCGCGAAGAGAAAATGCTAAAGAAGCTTGCGAGCACTCGGACTCGGACTTCACGCGGACTAGGCTCCACGATAACAACGCCTTTGCAGTGTTGTTGCCTAGGGACAGCCTATAATGTTGGTACTAAAGTTAGATGCGTCCAAGGTTTTGCATCACTAAAGTGAAGTTTTAAATTAGGTCGTTCACATAAATAAAAAACTCCAGGTGATGCACTGAGATTCGAACCAAAGGCTCGCGCACAATTGCAGGATACCATACCCACTACGCTACCGAAGCAGTAAGATCTCAGGTAAAGCCAGTTTATATAACAGAGAAAAACAAAAACAAGAGGCATAATGGGAATTTTTAACAGACTAAACAAAAACAAGAGGCATAATGGGAATTTTTAACAGACTGCCAGGCAGCGATAAGAACCGATGAGTACAAAATGATGAATAAAATCGCTGGGGCGTTATATGCTGCACACTTTTAAACTGAGCACCCCGAGCCACTTCAGTATGAAATGCTCAATCACCGCGTTTCTCCATACTGCTCTCGTCCGCCGTGGGCGGCCATGGGAGTAATGAAGGTCTTTACGTCGGGCGGCCTCCACCAAGCACTGAGATGGAGTGTCGAAAGAAGGCTGCGTGCATTTCACCTAGCTGCCATAGTCTTGTAGGGCAGAAAATTTCCGTCGCATTGAGTGCGACTACGCCATGTGTGAAGCTTTTCTTGCAGATCCCCCCAGGGCAAACGACGACGATGCTTGAACGTTCTCTTTTGTTGCCGCCTAAGTCATCCATGCCGCATTGGCCATGTCGAAATCAAGCAATCGGATGGACGCCGGCCTCATAACGCGAAAGGCCTACGATTACGCCCACGGGAAGCGTTTATTTGTTATTTCACTTCGGTGTTTTCGTGTTAACATACGAAATTACGAGCACTAAACATTCGCTTTAAATACCTTCGCTTTAATAAATGTGCCTGCAGGTGTACTGGGGTGCTGGAGTGCTTGAAGTTTGCGAACATGCATCCAACCGGTCATATCGGCAATCCTTGTTGGTGTATGGATGAAGTTTTACCGGCGCTGCTGGTGGTGCCCGCAGGCTCTTACACGCCTGACGGATCTCGTCCCTTATCCCTGATGGTGTGGGTTTGAAGGTCTACCTGCCTGCTGGTCTGCCTGTGCACTTTCCGGCATGTCCAGCAGGGCATCTTGGTTTTACTTTGTAGTGTTGGCTTGAAGGTCTAATGGACTGAGCGAGTGCCAGCAGATTTCCTTACATGTCCAACGGGAGTTCTGCTGGTCCAGTAGAAATGTCTTGATGGAATTTGTGAACAGGTTATGAGTTAGCGTGAACTGGTGCCTTTCAAAATAGCGTTTTAAAAACGGCTACAAATGACCCATTCCGGTTTTGTGAGATTGCTTCCGCCGCAGTCTACATGCAAAATTACGGTGTCCAAGATCAAGGTTTGTTACCCCGGCAGAAATCAAGCCCATCCCCAAACAATCCAAAGCTAGCCAGGTGGCGTAGGATTAAAAATGACGTAGTACTGGAGCAGCACCGCGCCTCTATTACGGAAAATTTTGTCCAGAAAATTGAAGTTTTGGTTTACTTTGCCCAAAATATACGTTGTTTATATATATTAGTGCTTTCTGAGAACGCGAGGTCTGCGAGAAATAGCGTAATACTCTTCAAGTTCCAAATTTGGACTTCGTAAAAACGAAGGGCTACAACATATATATATATATATATATATATTATATATATATATATATAATATATATATATATTATATATATATATATATATATATATATATATATATCAGATATATATATATATATAAAATATATATATATATATATATTATATATATATATATATATATATTCGCGCTCCAGTGGCTGTCCTTGTGGTTACTTCCTTTGTCTTCGTCTGAATTCGGGCTGGTTCTATCCCAGAATAAACCCCCGTTTTCTGCCTGCATGAAAATGACGTAATAGGTTAAAATACTCTTTCTGCAATCCTGTTGCATTACTAAGGTTTGAGCTATTGTACCCGGGAATTTCAAAAAATTACCCGCCGCGGTGGCTCAGTGGCTAAGGCGTTGCGCTGCTGAGCACAAGGTCGCGGGTTCGATTCCCGGCCGCGGCGGCCGCTTTTCTGATGGAGGCGAAAAGCAAAAACGCCTGTGTGTACGAGATTTTGGCACACGTTAAAGATCCCCAGGTGGTCAAATTAATCCGGAGCCCTCCACTACGGCGCGCCTCATCGCCTGCGTTGCGTCGGCGCGTTAAACCCTACAATCAATGAATCAATCAATATAAAAAAAATTTTAATTTATATTTGCCGTCAATTTTAGTAAAGACTGCCAAAAATTAACTGCAATAAACATTAAGAGTTTTAAATACAACCGACCTTAATGACAACCGGATGTACATAATATGGCTACATCCTGATAAATAAAAATATTTTGAGTGTGCTATCAAACATGTATGGCCCGCATACGTTTTGCACAGTACATGACTGACTTTTCAGCTGGGGTACGATCTAGGGATATGGCTACAATGCCTGGTTTGCACAGCGCTAATCATTGGGCCTATCTTGAATAAGACAAAGAGTGCTTTAGAAGTGCGTACATTGAAACAAAGCACTAGACCTTCTTAACTGAAGTTATTATTAGGCATCCGGCAAGCACCAGTATGCCTCTAGTAAAATTGGAACACTTATAAAATCAAAGCAGCTTGCTCTAACGCGGTACAATTGAATGCCAAAGCTTTTTTTTGGTGAGCATGGCCCGACACTGAGTTAAGTTTGAGCAAAAGGATTTACTTGCGTAGACGCGGTGGTAGTATTTATTGTTATATGCATTGAAGGGGTCATCGTCTTATCCGCGGTGAGTGGTGCATTTAAAGTCATCCTCCTAATTGTAGACTTGCACCAGCTCTTTGTCATCCACTCTAGTAAGCAATGGCGTAATATACATATCACCTAGGGAAGGGCTGGCAAAAGCGTAGCCTTGACACCAACTATTCACAATGGTTTCTAGTGACTGCGGCGGCCGCAGCGTCCTCTCACAAGCCGTGTCTTTTCGCCTTTATCAAAAGCACTGGTATTTTGTTCGTTTTTTTCTTTTGTTAAGCCACTGCGCGAGCAGAGGACACGGGGGTAATCGCGAGGCACGCGCTCACGATCGCTAGTAATTTTCTCACTCGCCAGTGATCTTGGCAGTTTTTTTCCCTAGTCATTGTCCATGCTGATAATACTCGGCATAGCCGCTACGTACTAACTCACGAGCGCTGGTAACTTGATTGCTATTTTTCCTGTAACGGCTAACCTATAGCTTGTACTTTTTAAATGTGTTCGTCAAGTGCATTTCGGGAATTCCATCCTACATCGTTTTCGTCAACCGGTGGCAGTGAAACCTGAAGACGATGTAAAACCACTGTGGATGCAGAAAGATCGAGAAAGCTCTTTAACGATGCATCATCACTATTCAGCATTCGCATAAATAGCAAATAGTGCAATTTATATCTTGCGAATGAGTATTTCACAAAGGTTAGTTCTATTTTAAATCTAACTGTTTTATTTATTACCAGGTTACTTTTTTGCATGGTTTGCCACAACAAATGCTTTTTATGTAGCGAGGCTTTAACTTCCGCATTGATTTCTGCACAAAAACATTTGCTGGGACTTAGAAGGGCCAATACTAAAACTTTACCTTAAGAAAGTCTCAACAGTAGCATTGAAATAGACTGACATTCTGCGCCCTACGAAAGCGTGTAGTCCTAAAGTAGACAGCGAATATGTATAGCAAGCAACTATGCTTACATATATCTTTCGCTAATACATCCTAACCATATATGAAATACATCCCAAAACCCTAGATTCAGAGAACGGTCATTCAAAAAGAGTTATGTTGTTGCACTACAGTACCCATTATGGAAATATAATCGCGCAGTGCAAACAATTAAAATTACTCTTGGGCTTGCAGGCTCCTACGCCAGAGTTCCGTGCGAATGTGGGTGCCTGGGTAAGTGAATACGTCAGTGCATGAGTGTGGAATGAGTGAGTGAGTGAGCTAAAAACGGGTAACAGAGCCGAGTAAAAAGTGAGTAAGTTTTGTTTTTGAAGCGCGAGGAGAAGCTAGATCACTTGCAAATAATGAAAGTATGAAAATTTATTAATGGAAGGGAGAAATAACAAGCGTACTTAAACCAGTAGGCTATGTCAACAATTAGGTGATCAAACAGGCGTGTTTGCCTCCCGCTTTTCATTCTGGAAGACGAGAATGAGCCCATGTTTGTTGCAGTGTTGGTTAGTACGTTCTCTCAAGTAATTTATACATTAAAGAATACATGCGGCGCCTAATGCAGCAATACTTTTGAAGCAGATGGCCGCACCCATGTTTCCATATTATGCCCGCACTCGTCGACACTTGAATCTACAGGTTCTGGTTTCCTGACATCACTATCAATGCCTACATCTTTTCCCAGATCACACCAGTGCACAGCACTCAGAGAATACAGCTTCAAACTTTGGCCATGGCAGGTCTAGATTGGTTTTTGCATCGTGTTGCGATCACGCTCTGCCATTGTATGTTTCGCAGGGGATATAGCTCGAGAGGAGGTTGCAGGTGCATTATGGTCGCTGTATTCCCGGTGCCAAATTACCAGCGTGTGACCCGTAGTTTAAACTACCTGTGCGCAGCTTCCATTCCAATCAACAGGCTTTTCTATATAGAACCTTCAACGAAGGTTACAGAGACCAATTCTTAGAGTTCGTATTACGCTAAAACTCGCATTCTAAAGTTCGAACTAACGAGGTGTTTTTACACAGACTTTTTTTTAGTTAGGCCGAAAGAATTTGTGAAAGTTTGTGGATTCTAAAATACAAATTATCCGTGTTTTAATCAACAAGCGTTCAATATACCTAACCACAAACAAAAACTTGGGTGGCTTTTTCACAATTCTAAAATGCTAATCTAGAAAACATTACTCAACTTTTGATTATGCCGGTGGCTTTTCAGAAATAAGTACAGCCTCCAGTTAACCTCTGGATATTTAAAACACAGCTACAAAACGATAAATACTGCGTGAATTATTTCAGTTACTACGTATTTATGGGTAACATAGTGTGATCGTGATTCAGGCATTGGGAGGGAAAAACCTAGTCTACGTAGCAGCAGTACGCGGATGGTTGTTGATTTCTTGCTTTTTGTTATCCCCTAAGAGCGTCAGCTATGTTTTCCTTGTGTTACGGACACTAATTTTGCGTTTTTTTTTGCAATATTTCCCTTTTACTTGTTAGAATGTTCTATTATATTCGGAGTGCACGTACACAAGTATTTACGCACCTAACTCCATGCCCAAAATGTCTCCACTCCTAATACTTTTCTGCAGTTCAGTTAATGGAGTCTCAAAATTTCATTCAACTTCTCGCGACTCCCTATCCACTTGATATCCCATAAGAGGTGTAGCATATTGCAAGCGATGTACCAAGGACATGGACAAAGCTTAATATGTTGTGACATGCTTGTTGCACGCATCGTTCTTTGAAGGTAATGGTTTCTCTTTTGCTACGTTCCGGTGCAGGTTCGGTTTGTTGCTGGTTCTGCAAAGTCAACCCAAAAATGAATATGTGTAGCCACTGGCCAGGCAACCAACAGGTTTGTATGCAGGTGAGTTACGGCTCTACTGCTAATCGGTGAGTTCATGGCAAGCGAACCGTTGCCACCATGGTCCGTTTGTGTCCCATTCTTGGTTCAACAACGAGTCAGCTCACCTAATACAGCCGTCATGATACTCTGGTGAGCTACGAATAGAGCATCAATGTTAAATAGCCGGGTGTTACATTGCAAATAACCAGGATCAGAACAATTAGTGATAGAAGTATCAAACACAACTAACCAAGGGTTACTCACTACTGGACATCACTCGCTTTTCATGTAGGATCCGCTATTCTAAGGCATCTACTAACAGATTTGTGGTAATCGTGGAAACCTGCGTCTACGAGGCAGCGCGCGATTCGGATAGAGAAGTGGTGAGTCAAAAACCAGTCGAGTGCAGAAGTGCTTCGAGAGACGGCCCTGCCGCCCCGCGCGGTCGTACGCTAGTCAGGTACCCCTGAGAGTGGGCGCGGAGGGACAAAGCCTTTCGCATCGGATATCCCGTCCGGGTGGCATCGGCGGAACAGCGTGGCCGCGGAGGAGCATATATCTGAGGTTGCTACTGCTGTAACGCGCCGTGAGTGTATCCTGTTCATGATCCCCGCTCGAAAGCGTTATTTGCGAGCACCGTCGAGCCTAGAGCTCGCATGCTTTGGGATATTCCAAATGAACGGCTGTGATTTCGCACTATAGTTTACTTTGTTCTCGCGTCAGCCAAACTCGTCGGAATGCCACCGATGCGGTCGCCCCCATAGTTGAAGCTTCAGGAGCTAGCCTAGTAGCCTACGCCGAAGAGCCCGCGAGGTCGCCCCCAAGAACCCCAAAAATTGCACCCATTCCATGCACCCCTGTTTTCTGAGTCCACTGAGAGTTCCAATGATATCCCACTGGTCCATACCAGAACCACATTTTGGAAGCTTGGTAAATTCGAAAGCAAAACGAAATGATTTGTACACCTTCGCAATTGAAATGCGAATACTAACCAATCAGGGGAGCTGGCCGTCTACAGTAGCTTTCACTTAAAAAAAGCGACTTTCTCCATACAAATGGAATAAATCGAATTTCGCACCGTACTCCACAAAATTTTGAAATCAAAACTGCCAAATTTGGAAGTCAAATCTGACTCAACTCAGCCAAAATCTCAAGCCAACGATCACGGAAAGATACTAAAGAACACGGTGTGCCCCGAATGCGATGGGGGCGATTTAAATAAAAAACAGAGATTACAACCCAATCGATTCAACAGGTTGCATAAAACAAGAGACCCACGTACGATTGCAACACCGGAAAGGAATTTTTTTCCGGCGGCTCCCATCCACACATAGTCTAAGTGGCCTTCCTACACCCTCGCCACCATTCCTTAGAATTCTTCCCCTATCATATTCCACCTCTTCACATTGCCGATCGGATTTTCGTGTTAACGATCACCACGTAAAATACAAAACTTCAACAGCTGCGCTAATGTAACATTATCCTATTTCGTATTAGTTCGCAGCGAACCAATAAATTGCAACTTTTTTCTTCCCGGAGACAAGCGAAAGATAACCAGCACAGTTGTATTATACTGGAGACAGCTTTCCGTTTTGTTAAATGGTTTATAATAACGCCTTAAGTCGTAGCTTTTGTTTTTTCCGAATATTTTGTTAATGGTTGGTGGATCTCCTTACCAAGAAACGGCTTTAATATATCATTTTCTGATATTAAACAGGAACATCAATGGTGTTGTTGTTTTTTACTTGTATTGTTTTCTTCCACTTAGTTTACAACATGCTGCAAATAGCCTGAAGCAGTAGATTTCTGCAATGTAAATGTAGAGAAAATGAAGGGAAACAGAGAAATCGTGTTTCGAGTCGATTTACACAGATAAAACATAAAATGATACCTTTAAAAATCAAGTGACCACCTTTAAACCTTGCTCAGCATTATAAACTCGGCTGTTCGCTTTTACAGCTGTTCCTAAAACCCGAGAAATTTATTACCCTGAAGGTTGCATTTGATAAAAATGAAAAACAAAATTACTTCAATCCTACCAGCTAACTTCTACAACAGTCATTAAATATTAGGCAGCATTTGATTTACTACAAATCCATCAAATCACTATTAAGAGAATAACATATTCATCATACTAAGCATAAAGCGTTTGTTTTCTTATATATATCTGTGCGGAAAAGCTTTACGCGGCAACCCGCCCTTTTATCTGTCTTTTGTTCATCATCTGCGACGTACCACCCAAAGTCTCTGCTAGCGAAATTCAGCCGTCTCTCGCTTTTTATGTGTATGGAGGCTGATGACTGCAGTTACTCAGTGTTATAACAAGAGATCACATACCGTATGCTATCAAACAATCTTCCTATTTTTATAGAATGGAAAAAAAACATTTCTTTGAAGAAGCCTAGGGACTCTATGAATTCTAATAAATATAGTGCTCCTCTTGTTATGTCTCAGTTTTTTTATATATGGGAGGTATTGCATAACCAACATTTAATGTACCTGAAGTACGAAGTGACCGTATAATAAGTGTTTTTCATGCACGTGTGTCATGGTATGATGCTATAATAGTGTACCGATTCTCCAAATTTGTAATAATGTTTCTATATTGGAATTTATGATAGCCTTCTAATACAAAATTACTGTTCTATGTATTCACCTCGTGGGAGCCGCGACTTGTTTTTCCCTTTAGGTCCGAACAGTTCTTTGCGCATTAGGTTGCGTCTTGGCTACTGAAGTGAGAGTTTAGTAACTGTAAGGATTAAGATTACAATTTTTTCTCAACGGACAGTACGCAGTTTTTCTCGCTGGTGCTTTTTTTCATAAACCATGCCATATAACTAAGGTGTGGCATGCCAGGAATTAGTTCGCGTGCGCCGTTCATTTTATATATTTATGGCTTTTCTAATACACTACATTTTTCTCACAGTTCTAGTGTATGGATAATACAACAAAAACTTCATTTGAAATTTCAATAAATCTCCTCATATTCAAGTCGAATATTGCTCCCAATAATGTCGTTAGATTGTGTAGTGAGTATCTGTAATAACAAAAAACAACGAAATGCAAGACTTTCAGCACCCATAATCGGCGAACCAGCATCCTTTCTATCTTAATGCCCGACCTCACACGATTGCTTAGTCACAACTTGCCATATTTTTTAGGCATGGTGCTGAACGCTACCAGTAAGTTTGTAAACTTTTTTTTTTAATTCAGCAGATAACCTGCTTTCGCACCCGATCATTGTGGAATACATAGCCCTTTGTTTATTCGCCACGCATTATTATTACTCTATTTAACTTTTATTCATTCATCATTCATCACTCATTCATAAAGCCTTCTACGCCCACTGCAGGGCAAAGGCCTCTCCCACTATTCTCCAATTACCTCTTTCCCTGTGCCAACTGGACCAATTTATCCCCGCAAACTTCTTGATCTCATCTGCCCATCTAACTTCTGCCCCCCCCTGCAACGCGTGCCTTCTCTAGGGATCCACTTGTTACCCTTAATGCCAGTGGTTATCTTGCCTTCGCTTTAAACATGCCCTGCCCACGTCCATTTCCTTCTTCTTTTCTACTAATATGTTTTCAACACCTGTTTGCTCCCTGACCCACTCCGCTCTCTTCTTGCCCCTTAAATGTTACACCTATCTTTTTCCCGCTCCATTGCCGCTGAGTCGTTCTCAATTAAGTTGAACCCTCTTAGTGAGCCTCCAAGTTTCTGCCCCGTAGTGAGTACTGGTAAGATGCAGCTGTCATACACTTTCTTTTTCACGAAAATGGTAGGCTGCTATTCATTATCTGAGAATGTCTGCCATTAGCACCCCACCCCATTCTGATCCTTCTAATTATCTCTGCCTCATGGTTGGGATTTGGGTCACAACTTGGCCAAAGTAGATATATTCGCTTACCACTTCCACTGCCTCGCCACAATCTTAAACTGCTGTGCTGTCCCGAGGTTATTGATCATTACTTTAGTTTCTGCATATTATTTTCAGGCCACTGTTCTACTCTGTTCCCCAGTGCGTAAGCATGCTTTGTAATTCGTCCCCCGAGTTACTTAGCAAGGCAACGTCATCAGCAAATCTGAGGTTACTGAGGTATTCTCCATTAACCCTTACTCCCACCTGTTCCCAATCCAACTTTCTGAATACTTCTTGTAAGCATGCTGGGAATAACATTGGAGAGATTGTGTTCCTTGTCTGACACCCTTCCTTATAGGTATTTTACTGCTCTCCCTATGGAGGATGATGGTAGCTGTAGACCCATTGTAGATATCCTCTAGTATTCTTACATAATTCTCATCTACTCCCTGGCTCCGTAAGCCTGAATGACTGCTAGGATTTCGACCGAGTTAAATGCTTTCTCATAATCTATGAAGGCTATATATAGGGGTTCATTATACTCAGCGCACTTTTCTATCACCTGATTGATCGTGTAAATATGGTCCATTGTTGAATAACCTTTACGGAACCCTGCTGGTTCTTTAGGTAGACTTTTTTTCACAGTCACACAATTACCACGGGTTCTCTTGAAGTAGGAGATATTGTTTGCCTGTCTCATCAGACGAGCACATTCAGATTCAATCCACGAGCATTATCGCACGTAGTTTATACCATTTATGCGCTTCATCTCTGTTGCAGCAGAATGAGATACTATGTATATAAATCTGTACATTACTTCTGAGTCAATTTGGAGTTACGACCCAAAGTCAGTTTTTGGTAATTTGGAGTTCTCAGCCTCGAGTGAACATCCCGAACCCACAAAGAGGCAAGGCCCATACCCGATTTGAAGTATTTTATTTTTTATTTTTATTCTGGAATTTAATGCACCGACGCAACGCAGGCGATGAGGCGCGCCGTAGTGGAGGGCTCAGGATTAATTTTGACCACCTGGGGATCTTTATCGTGCGCCTAAATCTCGTTACACAGGCGTTTTTGCTTTTTGCCTCCATCAGAAAAGCGGCCGCCGCGGCGGGAATCGAACCCGCGACCTCGTGCTCAGCAGCACAACGCCTTAGCCACTGAGCCACCGCGGCGGGTCCCGATTTGAAGTAGCTGTTGAGGCGCGCGCATCACACATTATCACCGAACCGAAGCGGAGTGTACAGCAATATCAAAACCCATGCAAGCTGTAAATGTAGCGTACCGGAATTAAGCACGTTTGCATTGCGGTCCTTGTATGTAAAAATGAATAACGCTACATATGTCAAGCAAGTTTATTGTTATGGGGCTACCGGACGAAATGCACCAAGCATGGTTGATTAAGCGATGATTTTATGAGCGGCCATGATGACATGATCGAACCGAGGATAAGCTAACTTGATATTTACCTCTTTTGTCTATTGCGCCGCGCCATAGCCTACTCCATTGTTCCCTCGTAACATAACCCTCCGGTCGAAGGCCACCATCCCGGTCTGGGCCGTAGACCACGGCCGTGACTACAACGATGAAGGACGACCTGATAATGATGCGTGCTAAATTCTTGCCGCCGCAAATTAAGTTCAAGAGTTGGGTGAATACTGGCTTCAGAACAGGGATGCCTGTCGGGCACATGAAGAACCGTTGAAGTGCTTGGAGCCACATTAGACGACTAGACAATACGGCGTAAGACTGACGGTAAAATGGTCTCAGCTGTTGTCATCCTCTCCTGTACTGGTGTCGTCTTTTCTTTTAAAAATGACGAAGGGGCGGCGGTCCCGGGGCGGGGGATATCGTCGTTCTGGTGCTATTTGCGGCGAGGCAAGGGCGGCCCGGTATGGCTCACGTAGGTACCACCAATGCTCTCCTAGGTCGTCCTCTTCACTCGGGTATCCCTTGCGCCGTGCACCACTTTCTGCTTCGTCGTTGTTTTGTAAAAATATGAAATTACGATTTTATGTTTTAATCTGAACAACGCTGCGACCTTCCAATTAGGCGCTCCGTAGGGGCAGGGTATGGATAGACTTTGACTACATGGCTATCGCTAATGTGCGCTCATATATCGACGCACGGAAGTATATGATTTTGCCTCCATCAGAAAAGCAGCCATACACCCTGGCTGTCATCAAGCCCGTTTTCTGTGACACCGCACCGCAACACCTTATTCACTGCGCTACCAAGGCGGAACAGCAACTCTGCTCACTGCTAATTGTCACCGAATATTTAAATTAATATAAACACGATGTGTCTGCTCTATTCCCTATTTTTTTTTAAATCCACTATATGACATGCCCAACTGCTAATACGACAATGTGCTCCAAGGTATCTTAAGGTGACTAAAATCTTATATTCAATTGCAGAAACGTGATGGTTGCTTTTGTAAGCCATGTAAATGCCCGTAGGTAACCGTTCCTTGCACGCAACTTCATAGGAGCGAAGGCCCTCAGCCGTTTAAAATCCACAGCCTACGCGAGAAATATTGCTCACATCTAGATGTAATAACCAAATATGTGAGCAACATTCATATTCATCAACAGATGCAGCTGTAGGTGGGCCAGTCAGCATAAGAGCCGCGCTTCGTGGGCGCCCGAGAGAAGCCATGCATGAGGAAATACCGCTCTGCCTTGTCGCAAACTACGGGCTATCCCTTTTCCGCATGCGTATTTTGCCATCAAATTTTATACGCAGTTATATGACGGCGGTGGTAATGGGCCGCCTATAAAAGAAAAAAGGAGCAATGCACCCCACAAACTTTCTGTTAATAGGCAGACCAATATTCTGGGTCCGCCTCAAGCTTATTTCACTTCACATCGAAAATGCATGCACACACACATTTTTTCCCTATATTATAGTTTTTTTATATATTTATTGGAGGTATGATAAAAAAAACTAAACCAAAACAGCAATATGTTTTGCTCTAGCATGCCTATTTCGCGAAAAAAATTGCGAATGTGGCGCGGGTAAGACTCGGTTTAAAGCGGCTGCCTTTTTTCCACTTTCGGGCTTTTCGCACGGAAACGTGTAACAGTTCCGACTAAAATTTCTTAAAAAACGTACAGTGTACCCCAATTACAAATGCTTCAAAGCAAACTCGATGTTCTACTGTGAGCAAAATTATTTAGAAAAATAATGAATTTGGACGAGACGCTAGAATGTCCATTATTTTGACGTTCTGTCTCCGCATCCACATTGATGGCACACTCACAAGTAAAAAAGTCGCCAGAATACTTCTCAACATAGCTGTGGAATCGCGATAATCTAGAAACATATAAATATCAGCAAAACAAGATTGTAGTTGTGGATGTTTTAATGGGTGAATATACAAAAAAAGAAAGCACCGGTTTCAATTTCCTTCACATTGGAGAGACAAGACTCGTCAAGGTGACGAGAAGAGTGGTGAAGAACACGCCCGAATCTGTTATTTGTACCAAACAAAGGTGCAGAAATCACTCAAAACGCGTCTCTGGGCCATGCGCTCCGCTGCTTCTTCTGCTTTATTGCCTTGCGCTTTCGTAAAAACTTATCCGTTCATATTTACACGTCGCACCACAGATTTTCGACTTTTTACCCCTTTCCTAAAAAATCGCTTTCTTAACACTGTTACATTACGATTACTCACTAAATAAGCACTCGCACAGCTACGCCTGTGATGGAAACCGTGAAAACAGCTATTTGCGGGCAGAACTTTTGTGTTTGTGGGAAACATAGGGCAGGGTACCAAACGAAAGAGTTCTCTTGTTGTGACGGCGTCCCAACTGAGCCCGTGCCGTGCGGGTGGTACATTGGTGGTACATGGACATCCTAACGGTAATACAGTAAACAACTGACTGCTTCTCGTCTGGCAGGCAACGCATGTTCGTGAAGGCAATGCATGTTTCGCGCTAACAAACAAAGAGATGACATCTGTCAGCGCAGAGGGTTCCCACATACAGACAATTGAAAAACAAAGCAGCACGCCAATCCACCCTGTAAAGCTGGTTGAGAGCGATGCTGTCAATGACCCCCACACTGATTACCCATGCGAAGTCACTTGAATTCACGTTCGTGACTGTACATAGAGTGGAACCGGAGACAAGGGAAATGCACTCTATCACGCCCTTTATGACTTCAATGGGGTATTATTTGCTAAGTGAAAGTATTGCGCGATCCAAGAACGGCGGTTAATTCAGTAGTACTGGTGAAGCATATCAGCCGAAAGCGGTTTTTATAAGAAAAAAGGAAGCACTAGCCGGTGCTAGACGATCTCAACTATGCGTCTCTGCCCCCGCTGACAGGGGCGACGAGATCAGCGCGTAGAGACGGAGGAGAAATGTGATACCATGCATTGGTGTGAGCTTCCTTTAACTAACTCTTAGCGCATGGGCAAGGCGCTCACGCGGCCGCTACAAGTGCTGTGGGTCGAGCGCAAAGCGCCGCAAGAGGTCCTGTGACCGCTATCAGGTGGCATTCTGTGAGAATGCACGGTGTAATCCCGCAGATGTGCTCGTTGAGTACACCGTCTGTCTCTCCGGCTCAAACGTGGGCTCATAGCTTATTCGGTACGACAACGGGCCCTCGTTCGTTTCTCAATTCGTTCCTAGTTGGTTCCTGGCAGTGCGAGTAACTTCGTTTATTTTTTTCTGGCATTTTCGGTTGACACTAACGGTCGCGACAAAACTCTTGAGGGAAAAGGCTTCTCTTTAAAAAGCAATACCGTAACGGCTTTCCGTACATAAACAACGAGGATGGCTAAATCGGCTGTAATGCGAGGATACTTGAGATGTCCCTGTTGAAAATTCCATCAACCAACCATCAAGATTCATTGCTGGAAAGGTTGATTGCGTTTGATGGTCGCCTTGGAAAGCTTGATGTACGTAAGAAACTGTAATGGAAGCTGCTGGAAGGAGACGCTGGAAGGTGCTGGCAGTCATGATGGCATGCCTGCCAGCACCTTTCAGCACCTTCCAGCACCTTCCTCCATGCTGGCAGGCTTGCGGCGCAATGGCGGCAGATGTTTGCGTGACGGCAAGCTTGACTGCTGAATTGACGATGGAAAGGCATTTTCTGAATGAATGACGGCAGAAAGCCAAAACTTATACGAGAGCGAAGCGCTTGTAATAACAGAAACATAGCTTTGGCATTGACCGTTGCGAGAAAATTACAAAAGCTGCCTTTTTGAAAAGGTGTTGCCGAAAACTTGGCACGCACGCTGCGCGATGACGGCAGATGTTCGCGTGACGGCAAGCTTGACTGCTGTATTGATGATGGAAAGGCATTTTCCGAACGAATGCTGGCAGCAAGCCAAATTCATTCGATAGCGAAGGACTGATATAATAACAGAAACATAGCGGTGGCATTGGGAATTTCGAGAAGAAAAAACAATAACTGCATTTTTGATAAGGTGCTGCTGAAAACTTGGCATATTAGAGAAAAGCTACTTTGATTAGCGCTTCTTGTTTTTAAGCCAGAACTTGGAGGGCTGGTATGAAACTGTATGCCCTTTATTCGCCGTTTTTGGTGTAAGGATGGCAGTGCCGACCCTTACGTTGAAAACATGGGCAGCTTTTTTTCGCTGCGACAGGGTCAAACCGTCAAACCGTACGTGTTCATTTTCGCTGCGCTGAGCCCGCGGACAGAACCGTCCGTGGCATGGCTTAAATTGTACGCGGCAGACTACGGGTCTAGCGCTTCGCCGATCCTCCTTAGTTGTAATCAGCTGCCTTGAGACAGATCTAAGCACGGTATTATTACACAACATAATTTTAATTCCGGGCGCGCATGCCATTTCCCTCATAGCTACGTTGGCTTTCGTCGGGGAGAACGGGGATGTGCGATATCTCTTTTAGGTTGAGATAGCTGGCTACACTTCTCAAGGTGAGCCTCGTTTTGGAGACTGGTGCGTGCCCAAGAAGCGGTATGACTGCCGGAATGGGTTATATACGAGAAGCAGTAAACATAACTCACAATATTTGTGCATTCATGGGCGATTCAGATTGACAAACCAACTAAATGGCACTTGTTCGGGCTAATTCCGATTGTGCGGTGGTGCAGTGGTAACGCGCTCGTTTTTTGTTGCAAAGTTGGTGGTTCGATCCTCCGGTGGTCTGTTTTTTTTTTTTTTGCTGACAGCACGATATGATTTTTTTTAAACGAAAAATGTGCCTGTTCTTGGTAGTTTTTAACCAAAAGTGATTTCCCCCAAAGTGATGTCGGAGGTTTATTCCACAACTCAATCGCTCATATACAGGATAGCCCAACAAACTCAACTTTTTGCTGGGTATGGCAACCTGATCTTTCTATTTACATTGCTTTATGTGTCTATGTTCAAGCCAGAATTTGTTTCGACGCATTTTGTTCACTTCGCGCCGTGTATGAACTGCGTTACGAAAACACCAAGGCACAGCCGAAACCGAAACCCCGGCCTCAGTACTCCACTGCTCCATCCAGCAACATCGCCACGCCATCACGCCGCCGCATTCCTTTCTTCCTGGCCGCCGAGACGGTGGAGTTGTACGCGCTTGTCGAGTGGCTTTGTTGTGGTTGTTTTGAAGACAGCGGATTATTGTTTCGACGAAGATATGTCGCCTGTGATTTAAGGTAAGTGACTAGTCAACTTTTTGCACTTTACTTGTGTATTTAACAGGGCAGGGCTCTTCCGTTCCGTGTTAGACGTTTGCGTCGTCGGTTAGCCCTAATGTTTTTTGACAGCGACTGATTTTGAGGGTTACGTAGATCTGCCTTTCGACCGCGGATATTGCGTGCGGGACTAGAAACAGTAGGGCTGTTCGATTTACAGTCCCGGACTCACCGCCGATTCCCTGAAAGCAGTCAGGCATTCGATTTTCTTGTGTATCCTTATGGCTTCGGGGAATCATCGGACTCCGGCGGAATATCCGCGGTGAATTCGAGTCTGTAAATCGAAGAGCCCTATTGTTTGTGCCGTTTGTAGGCTTTTTGTTGAGCGAAGTAGGATCATACTGCTACGTTGGCTAAACGGTTTGTTGCTCGCAACAACCGATCGCCAATACGCGCGGTCGACCGCTCCAGGTTGAGTTCGCAAGTTTTTTTTTTTTTGGTGGGTAGTTCTTTTTAAGGAATTGCAAATTGTTCTTCGCATCATTTTTCGTACCTGGACTGGAGTGGTACGCTTTAGGTAACTTTTAGCCGAGGCACATAGCAGTCTACACTACACTGCAGGGATTGTCATTTTTCAAAGCGGTCACTCAGTAAAGTGCACTGGTACAAACAAGGCTCTCTGCGTTCAGATTGAGGGTACGATGGCTGAAATTGGCGTCACACTCGCAAGCCCCGCATGTGCAGTGAATGTTTGAGTGTTCCAATCGTTCGATAATCGCATATATGTTTGTGCATGTGTATCAGTAGCACCAAAAACGTTCATTCAACCCGAATTTGCTACCACGTCGAAACTACATGCGTATCGTGCGTCTGGTGCAGAGGCATAAGCAATGCTGGCCGCGCATGGGGAGCGTTTAAGCACTGCAACATTCACTACCGTCTCCGAATAATTCGCGGCCACGCGTGTTGCTCAGTTAAATTTTGTATTGGGCTCTCATTCTGTGGATGAGTGCACCCCGCACAAGAGCAAATGCTTAAAAAAAAAAAAGTGGGTCTCCTCTGGACTGGTTAAGGCCGAAGGTCTCTTTCTAGTAGCTTGTGTACATAATTGCACAGCAAATAATACACTCTGTTAAAAACACGACTTGATGTAAATAAATATAGTTCTAGAAAATATGCCGCTAGAGAATAGATGGGAGAACAGCCTTTTCTAGATGGTTAGATCACACTGAAAGTTTTTTCTTAATTTTTCAGAAGAGGATAACCTCTTTCTCATCGCAATAATTTTTTAAGCACTGGCTATTGTCATTATTGGCAGTAATGCATTATTGTCATGTTTCAAATTTTGCGGCCTATACCAATGTGTGTCATTTTTGAAAATCGTTTCAATGGGTTTGATGTCAATGTGAGCACAACCTTAAATCTGGTTCCCTATGCTTCCCTAAGACATCGCGGCCATTATTAAGGACTAATTAGATTCATGTTTTGAAGGAAAAAAATTGTTGCCATGATATTGACGGTACCAGCTGAAAACATGCACCGACGCATGTGGGCTTCAAGCACTGCGTGGGAAGGAGAATTGAACCTGGTTTAAGCTGCAATCACCTAGAAGAGACTTTAGAAACAAAAAAAATTGCTTCACTTGTATTGTTGTTCAGCAGTTCATCACAGCCTTTCCAGCCTCCTTTGGCAGAATTGTTAGGCTGTGTATAGCGTTCCGTCTAGACGGAACGGCAACTGTCACTAAAGTTCCGTCCGGAGGAGACACAACTCGCGTTGAGAGCAGTCTTTCTTGATTTTTACCCATCCAGCAAAACAGCTACCGCTCACTGACTAGCCAGAATCACTGATAATTATTAATCATTATTAATAATTACAGATGATCGGACTAACTCTAGCTCAATCTGGACAGATCTCCAAGTCGCCACCCGACGCCCGCTTCACAATATTTCAGCGAGAGCAGTCGGTCTTGATTTTTACCTAACCGGCCAAACCGCTTCCGCTCACTGACTAGCCAGAGTCACTGTTAATTATTAATCACTGGTAATAATTAGAGGAGATTGGGTGTAACTGGCGATGGCTACGTCGGCCTTGGCTCCAGTGAGCGGGAGCGGCTCGGCCGCTTGAGTAAAAAACCAAGACCTACTGCTCTCATCGCGTGAATTGTAAAGCGGGCGGGAAGTTTTGCTATTACAAAACGCTAACCACGGCCACACACACACACAAAAAAAATGGTGCGAGAATCGAACCAGGGCCTACAACGTTCGTAGTCAGCCGCGGAACCACTACACCAAATCCCAGAATGAGAAATGGCGGCTAATTGGCTGGTTTTGATTTGGCGTTCAGTCTGGACGGAACTTTAGCAGTTTTTAGCATTCCGGCTGGACGGAACGCTAGGCACTCCCTAATTGTTAAGGCAACGTTATCATCATTTAGGTCTGCGCTTTGTCACAGAATCGTGGAAGCAATTTGCCGTATAGCAATGAGAGAGCTCATCTCGGCACCTTTTTACGCATACATGAACTGGTCATAATGAACGGCATCTACTTCCAAAGAGAGAATTGAGTTAGAACTTGATCGTTGACATTGTCACTATGCTGTGATAGTCACTTCGGCCATCCTTACATCCAGGT